>CM055193.1:23796967-23819790 GCA_029224185.1 Karalla daura | reverse complement strand
CAGGCCGTAATGCGCCGGCAGCGAGAGCTGTTAATGAGCGAGGCGCGGCGCGAGCGCAGCCCCCCGGGGGACGCCGCCCACTCCCACTAATTGTTAGGTAAATTTCACTGATATTTCGGTCGGGCGGGTGGCGGCCCAGGGGAGGACTGCGCTCCCCCCCCGCCCCCCCCCCCGCCCTCCCCCCTCGCCGGCCTCTCCGGGGCTTATCAGGCGGCTGCAGACGAGGAGCGCGGTCGGGGTCTGGAGGAGGTTCTAATCGGTCTCCTAATCGGCGTTTGCGAGCGTGACCGGGTGCGCGCGTGTGCCCGGGCGGCGTCAAAGAGACGGGCGGGCAGGCAGGGTGAGGGATGATACGGACGGCGGCCCCCGGTCAGTCGGCGAGACCGTTCCGTATCAATAGACTCTGCCTTCTGCCACATACGGCTGCGTCTGCTGTCGGCAGTTTCACCAGCGCGCTTCCAGACCGGCCTTTCAAAAGCACACCCTGTCTTCATTCTTCGGCATCGATGCCGATAGTATCGTTCTGTGAAGTTTGACAAAAAGAGATGTTATAGGAAGTGCCGGCCTATAGGCGTACCAAGGATTGAGTTCTTTCATTGGCCTGGTTTCAGCCACGGAAACGTAAGTTGGAGTTGTTAGGGAGCAGAGGTTTTGTTCCACTGAAGCTCATCAATATTTGATGACAAACTAGATGTTTTGTGGAGTTTACATTTTAGCAGTTAGCTGAAATTCACATTCACATTCAGTTGTTTGTTTCGGTTTTCCGGCCTCAGCTCCGTCCGCCAGATAGTTTCATTTTTCAGGTCGTTCAGAAAGTTCAACCTGGGAACTCCATCACTTTCCGAGCGGGTCAGCTGGGTCATGCTATGAGCAGCTACGAGCGAGCGGAATCCCAACGAAGGCCAGCACGTCGGCCGGGCGGACGCAATCTGATTAAAACGTGCCCGCCCTCGGAGCTCCCGATTCCATTCGCTTCCACGCGCCTCCCTTTTTTCCACCTCCCAGCCCGTCCGTCGTCCGTTCTCCCATCCCCCGGTCTTCGTTTCCCGCTCAGAATCCGCTTCCCTTCCCCCGGACCTCACAGGGCAAAGCCCCCGTAGCCCCGGCCGCAATTTCACGACTCTCTATTATTCTGATGAAGCCACTTCCCCTAGTCCTTCGGCGGACTATTAATAAAAGCTGCTTTATAACCGAGTGATTGAATAGGCCTGACAGCGTATATCATTACCATTTAATTAATTACTTGTCAATCCCACCTTGCCGTGATTAAAAAGGATATCATTCGGTCTTTCCCTCTTTTTCACTTCCAAATGACAGTCTGTCACTCATTCCCCCCCCCCCCCCCCAATAAAGCCTAATTCTGATGAATTCCCAACGGGGTGAAGTAAAGACATGATTAATCGCACGCATGACTGGAGAAGACGAGGGAGAGGGAGGGTGTAGCCGCCGACACATTGCTGGGGAGTAATAATGGCATTGATTATGTGACTTTAGCATGTTTTTAAGCCGTCCAGTATACGCTACACAGGACCATAGCTTACATGGTGAGGTAGCTTCATGGTAAATGTAGAAAATGGACCACCGGGCAGCTCTGACCTCCTGCTTCCAACAGTTGTTTTCAATCCTTATTCGTTCCAGCGACTTTTCTTCCCTGCCGGTGTTCGGGAGTGCTATCATTCCTGGTTCCTCCACGTGGTTCGAACTACCAGAGCGTCGTCCTGACGTGTCGGGTTGCACAAATCCATTCCTTTAATCTTGCTCTTTTTTTGGCTGTTGTCGCCGAAACGGTTGAAACCAGTCGAAAGCTCGTCCGAACCACAGCCGCGCGCTGCGTTCGCGATCGGGCGATTCATCGGCGTCGAGACGGGGAAAGATTCGCCGTCCCTCCGCTCGACAAGCCTGTCTCGAACGCGTGCGCGTGTGTCCTCCCATCAAGACCTCAGTCAAAGCTTTCATACGGTAAATCCATCCGCCATGGCCGTGGGTGACTTCTGACGGATCCCGCCACCCCCACACCCCCACTCCCGCCCCCGCCTCCGCCCCGCCGGGCATTAATGACCGAGGCTCACATCCTTTACCACCCACCACATAAAGGCGCGGAGGCTTTCGAGGTGGAGGGGAGACCAGATAGAGGGGGGGGGGGGGGGGGGGGGCGGGGAGAGAGAGAGAGAGGAGGTAAGGGGGTTGGCCGGGCGTGGAGGGAGCGCCGAGGGGAGGCGGAGGAGCGAAAAGTGTGAAAGGCGGCGACAGATGGGAGGCAGAAACAAAGAGAAGTGGCCGCGAGTCCTCCCTCGCCCAAATTGATTCTGACTGCGGGCCAAGGCGCCTGATGGATATCTGAGCCTTTGATTGGAATTTACATGGCCAGACACAGCCCCCCCCCCCCCCCCCCCCCCCCCCTCCATCCATCCGCAGCACGCCCAATAACCCGCCTGCTCCCAGTGATAAGTGTCGGCGCGCTTAGCCCGCCACAGCGGCAGAGCTTTTCAGGCGTGATGCATTGTTTATGAGCGGTGGAGGGGGAAGGAGGGGGGGGGGGGTGTCGTTTCCAACTGTTGATTAATGAGCGAGCCCGGCTATCGTCGGCAGCCATCGCGCTGAGAGGGGAGAGTGGGTTTTTTTTTTGGGGGGGGTGGGGGGGGGGGGGGTGGGCTGGGCCGGAACCAGGCAGGAGAGAGAGGGGGAGGAGGAGGAGGAGAGGTGCTGGGCTGCGAGTGGAACCATCACGCGGAGACGCTGGGCTCGACGGCGGCCCCGGGGCTTCACTTGCTGTGTGGATGGCAGAGAGTTTCCTACAGCTCAACCAGGATTAAACTGAGGCTTCAATTACTGGTCCGGGACTCCAGAGAGAGAGAGAGAGAGAAACTTTGGCCAAAACTACGAGACTTTAGACCGTCGCAATGTGTCAAGAGCCTGGGAGTTGTGTTTCCCCACTCTGGGCCTGATTTTATTTTTCATATGAAAACCAGGACAAAAAACAGGATTTTTATCATCTCAGGATCATAGCCGGAGTTGGCCCCCGTAACTCTCCCGGGCAAACGCGGATGCGCTGACGCATGCTTTTATCCAAAGTCATATAGATTATTGCGATGGCCCCGCTCTCTGGAGCATTTCCGACCCGACGTGTGCTGATGAGGACCAGGTTCCAAACGTTGGGACGTAAAAACCCATTCTGAGGCCCACATCTGTAAAGCAGCCGGCTGGGAAAACCTCAGGGTCCTTTTTAACTAGTTTATGGTGTTCAATCTAGATGCCACATCCTTAGGTTGCCTTTATACATTTCTCTATGCGTCGTGTGCTTTATATCCTGCTTTCTTTTTACCCCCACAGCTCCAGCGTTTCCCTCATCGGGGGGGCCCGGACCCACTGCGGACACTCCCCAGTGATGCTCTCCTCACCTTGATCCTCAGGGCCCAGGCTTATTTCACACAGCGGATCCTCGGGGCTGTGTGTGCATGCCTGAGTGAGTGAGTGAGTGAGTCGGTGTGTGTGTGTGTGTGTGTGTGTGTGTGTGTGGGGAGGCTTGAGTTTTTGTGTTGTTTTCCTCCAACTTGTAAAGCACTTTGTGCTGCATTTCATATGCATGAAAGGTGTTATATAAATAAAGAAGTGAAGTCTGAGGCTCACCGTCGTCTCCGCCGCTCCGCACATCGATGGAGGTAAAGCAGACGGCATCGGTCCATCGTCTGAGGCCGCAAGCGGGACGCGACCCGAATTCAAAACGTCCCGGTAAACATTTCAGACGTGGCAGCGAGATCCGGCTCGTGCCGGAGCGGATCTCTTTCTCATCACCCTCAGCGCCCCCCTGCGCCCCTGCGGGCCAGCCGCACTGGAATTGGCCCGTTCCGACTTCCCCGGGGAGGTCAAACCACGGGCAGCCGAAGAGCGTTTGGAAAAAAAAACCAAGGAGGCGCGTACGTACCGATGTTGCCCGTGCGCACGTGCAGCCGGCCCCTGACCACGGTGTGGACCGTCACGGGGCTGAGGCCGGGCCGCCGGCCCGCGTCCGCCCCGCTCGGCAGCGGCTCCTCGCCCACGTAGTCGGTGGTCAGCACCTCCACCTCGTGGAGGGCCTGCACCGCCGGCTTCCCCTGCCGCAGCATGTGCTGGGCGGGGGGGAGGGAGCAAAAGGAAACATCAGGTCACACATCAGATGGCAAACGCGCCAGGGAGACGAGAGGAGGCCTGCGTTCGAGTTGCGACGCGTGCTGCGGATTTCGAGCCGGAAAATGAGTCAATTTACATCACGTCGGACCAAAGCGTCTCTGCCCCGGTCGATGGGTGGCATCGCGGGAGAGAGCGCCGAAAGGCTCCCCAATTAATCCGCCTTCGATCGGCCCGTTCCTCCTTAAAATCCCAGGGAGGCGGCGTGACGGCGCGTTTTAACATGTGTCTTAACAAAGGAACGAAAAAAACGTTTCCACCTGACAGAGTAAAATCATTTCTATCATGCCGCGACTGTTCCGAGCTATCAAGGAAACCTGGTTTACAGAGAGTGGAGTTTTTTTGCTTTTCACACTCTATTATCGGGAGCAGTTTTCCCTGCGACACCTGCTTTGGTCTGTTCAGAGTGTTGAAGCGACCCGCGAACGCTGCATAAATCCACCGCGGCGCATTACGTGACTGCAATGCACGTGCAAATAGACTACAGTCGCCGGGTTTGTTTTCCGTTTCTCTGACGAGGCTGGGTCGCGGCGGCCGCCTACCTTGAGCTCGATGGCGGTGGAGCCGATCAGGAGCAGGGAGTCGCTGTCCCAGACGTCGACGTGCAGGCTGTGGAGGGCCAGGTAGCGCAGGAACCAGCGCCTCTCGCCGGGCTTCAGGAAGCCCTCGTCCACTCTGAACTGCAGCTGCAGGCCCGGGGACGCTGGACGACGAGGGGTGGGGGGGGGGGGCAGGGGGAAGAGCAGACGTGCAGGTTAGAGAACGGCTCCGTAGCACTTCACTCTTAAGGGCGGGGGTGGGGGGGGCCGAGCGGAGGCGTCCGGAGGGTCCGCGGCGTGCCTGTGACACAGCCTCGCTCCACATCTGTTCGTTTTGAGCCACTCCACAATGAGATGATGTGACAAGTGACACCTGTTTCCCCCGGCTGGAGGACGACGAGCAGTGATGTGGAAATGGTGATGAGAAGAACTTTGCAGATGGGTTTTGGCTTTGGCGTTCTAATACCTGAGACGGAGAAAGAGTCGGTTGTGACCAGAGTCCTCTCGAATCGTTCGCTGCAGCTCCGGGACTGGGGGGACTGGTGAATCGCCCAGGGCCGAGGCACTTTCGCAAAATCTAAAGCACCCCGGGATCCCCATAATTCAGAGCAGAGGCAGAGTCTCGCCCTTAATCGGCACCGCAACGATCAACACGCCCGGACCCCGGCAAACGGCGGATTCGCCTTTCCGAGATGAGGACGAAGGTCGGGGGTTTTTGAGGAAAGTGCCACGTCCTCGGTATGGCATGGATACCAGAAAAAGGCTTGGGGTTGAGCAAATCTCACCACCAACACCAAACCCCTCGCATTTCGTTCCACGAAACTTCTGCTGTTCCAAAAACCTGCAAAACACACGCACGCTCCCATTGTGTGTGTGTGTGTGTGTGTGTGTGGTTCTGGTCTGCCGATGCTTGTCTCCTTTCTGCACACCCACCACTGCATTCTGTAGCAACACTCCCGTGAAGATCCCCAGAAAAGAGCATTTGGAGTGACAGCAGTGCATGCTTGTCTGACAGGACTCAGGAAACATATGACGACCCAAAGTCCCGAGTGGTCCTTATTGTTTCTGTGCACCCTGGGAACTCCTTCCCCCAACCCACTCCTCTCCTCCTCTCTGTTCTCCTCTCCTCCTCTCTCCTCTCCTCTCCTCTCCTCTCCTCCCCCCCATCCCTTGCCACCCCGCCAGCTCTCTCCACTTGGACCATTAATTCTCCCAGCATGCTCTGGGCTTGTGTGCAGTGGACGGGTGGCAACCAGAACACAGGGAGCGAGGGAGAGCGCGAGGAGAGAATGCGAATGTGTGTGTTTGCGCTCATAAGTGGAGAGGAGCCGACATGCCTGGCCTAAGGGTTTCGCAGGATTGTGTGCGTTTGCGGAGCTCAGTTTGGAGAGGAGGAGCGCTGCCCCTCCACACACTCACCCCCCCCCACAATCACTCAGATACACACACACACACACACATGGAGAACCTGGATGGCCTGCACGGTGTGTGCACCGCAGACCAGACAGGCTGAAAATCCTGCCGGGGATCAACAACTCTCGACAACACCGCGAGGGCTGCAGGCAAGGGAAACAGGCAGGCTGCACGGACGGACGCAAAGCGCGGCCCCTCTGCGTGGACTCCGCATTCACCCACGTACCCGCAGGACCACGTGTCGGCCATTGAGTCGGCCATTACCGCAACGATGCACTTAATCAGACGCGGCGTTTATCCTGAAGCGAGTCAACACTGAGGTTCCCCAATGCGGCGGCTCAAGAGCGACGGCGGACGAAACGTCTGGGTCATGCTCTTTTCGAAGCGATGCTTCATGGGTTACATAATGAGGGTAGCGTGCGCAGTGTGCGTTGTGACACCGGAGGCTGCACGGAGCAGCAGAGACTTCATTCCCTATTGGGCGGGTTGCGCGGCCATGGGCCACAGTCCGTCCGGTTCAACGTCCCAGCCTGTCGGGTCGATGCTCCCGTCCCGATTGTGGCGCTCCGTCCCAGCACCTTCAGTGGGCGGGTGTCGGCCGCGAGGCCCACGCAAGGAGTCCCTCCCAGCCCCGGCAACTGATTGCTTCGCATATCGGGGATGGCGTATTGATCTGGAATTCCGCCGCGTGCGCCTGCTGTTTTCTAATGACGTCGGGGGCTCCCGACGTCTTCTCAGCCGGAGAGCATGGCTCCTCCGCCATGCTGACTCGTTCGATTATCGCTGCCGGTCCGACCGCCCGCGCCTCCTGGCCCGGCGAAAAGACCTGCGCGCAACACGCAAGGCAAACAGCAGGACGCCAGGGTGCGTCTCGCTCCGAGAGAGAGAGAGAGAGAGAGCCAGGGAGCCCACGGTCTCCCTCGTCTTCCCCTAAGCAGCTGCGAGAGAGACGCACCGTCTTCAATGGCGCGGACGAGGGGTCGGAAAATGCGCGAAATGGATTCGTCAGGAACACGACAGGGGACGTCAAGGCCGACGGAATGAGGCGCGCTTTCGTCGGGGCGACTGTCGGGCCGTCTCACGAAGACGTGACGAGCGGGGCCGTGAGCCGTGGGTTCAATGAGAACGCTGGTTCGGGAGGGAGCGACTGGACGAAGAGATGGAGGCAGGCAGGGCCGGCTGCTCATCTCCACCCGTGGGGCGCGAAGCGGCTGGGACGGTTGCGGGCGAACCAGGACCTTCAAAGCCACGTGAGGAAGACAAAAACCAACGGGCTCGATCGGAACACCACTCTGCCTGTTCTCAGACCTCGCGCCTGCACAGCCAGGTCGAATATGCTGCGGCGAGTGACGGCAAAGTCCGGAACCATGACTGCGAACGTACCCGAGATCAAGCCGACACTATGAAAGAGGCAGCACAGGCACGCCGTTTTGATGCTCTGAGGGCTTTTTTTGTTTGTTTTTTTCCCCTCCGTCTTATCATTATCATTTCCTGGCCACCGAACGGCGGCACAGAAGCACGAATGAAAACGAGATTGCTTCACGGAGTTGATCTTGTTGACCGCGTCGAGTCGGCGCCCGCTTCGCGGCGAAACCCGTGAAGTGTCTGCCGACCGGTGAGGGGAGGGGAAAAAAGATGCGGCTCATGAGCTCCCGGATGCACGACTCCGTTCGCCGGCTAATCACGGACTTGTTTCCGCACGCACTCGGTTCCCCCCACTGGTGGGATCGAAATATCGATCCGTGCGGTTTCGATGAACTGTTCCACAACCTGTGCAGACATATACCAGTCACTGCAGGTATTGCCGGGAGTTAAAAAAACAGGATAAGAGCACGCGAAGTGGCTCTTAATTCCATCAGATTGCCGGGGGCCCGTCGCTCCGAGGAAACGATTTGAGTGGAATGCGAGGACAAACGAGAGACAACGAGGAGCAACACAGTGAAAATCTCGGAGGTTGCAATGTGGTGTCATCTGAGGAAACGCAGAAAACCTGAGTCGACTCTATGGCCAAAGTTTCATTTACGAGACGAGGACTGCAAAACCTTTATACGGCTCATTTAATGATACAATGATTTCACGAGAGACCCTCTGAATTATGTATCGACTACGAAGAATTTTTCATCTGACTCGTCAGAGCACAAGTGTTGTCCTGAGTGTCTTTTCTGCCTCAGCGATGGAACACACAATACATTAAAGCCTGGGCTTTGCTCATTTTCTCCCAAATCCTCTTGATTTGTCTCTATTTTGTCTGATTATTTAGTTAGTTACACGAGCAAATTTGCATCTCTAAAACATCAGAGAGAGAGAGAGAGAGAGAGAGAGAGAGAGAGACACTTATTACTTCTCTGTAAATGTTTGCTAAGTCTGTTCTGTCTGTATTTCCATGCGAACGCTGAATCATTGATACGTTGAATGGGAGCTTTGATTATTTCAGAATGTTCACAAACTGTTCCCGTATCTGCCAGTAATGACGGAAAACAAGGAAGCACAACAACGTCCAAACAGGCTAAGAAATCGCTAATTTAGACACAAATAGCATTTTTGAACTGTTCGGCGAGTCGATGCAAAACGTAGGTGGGTCAGATGTTGAAACCCGGGGAAACAGACGCCGTGGGAAATTGTGAATGAGCGGACGTGAATGATAATCCGTCTCGTAATCCTCCAGACAAGAAAGGGAAGGGTCCTTTATCGAACAGTCGTGAGTAAAGAGGTGGAAACCCTCCCAGTCTTAGAAAATATGGAGGGACTCATGGAAGCGCTTCCCGGATGACACAGACGGAGACGAATGGAGAGATATCGGCAGTCAGACCTGAATGTGTGTGTGTGTGTGTGCGTGTGTGTGTGTGCGTCTGGGGAATGGAGAATATGGGCATGCGTCTGAACGGGGGTGGCTAGGAGTGGGGTGGGGGGGGATGCGGGGGCGGCATTGTTTGTGTGTTCAATATCACGCCCTGTCAGAAGCTGTGCTGTCTCTTCCATTTCATTAGCCGCCACATGAATAGACCGACATCAATGGGCTCGCCCGCTCGCCCGATGGAAGGAGAAGTGGCTGAGCGTTCCGGGAGCGTCGGCGGGCCACGTCTGGCGCGGTTCGCCAAGTTGTGTCGACCCGGAGGGCCGGGGTGGGGGTGGGGGGGGGGACGAGTCCCCAGACCGGCTTAAAACAAACAGGGGTGTGTGAGCCAGACGAGCGGCAACCCCTCGCCTGCAAAACTCACCTGGTCACTTCGTTCCCTCTCTAAACCGCCACCACCTCGGGTTTAATAACTCACCAGCGGGGTCCGCGCCGTCCCCCGGGTCCGAGGCCAGGACGCAGGGCAGCGGGCCCCGGGGCCTGGGCGCCGGCCCGGGGCCCGGCGGCAGCAGCCGGAGCCGCCGCGACGTCACCGGCGGGAAGCGGTAGAACTGGAAGGTGAAGTGGACGGCGTCCGGCCAGTCGGGGGCCACGTCGGCCGACGGCACCCTGCCGGGAGACGGAGAGGGGGTGACGGACTCGTGCCTCGTCGGTTACACACAGCACACTCTGAGCGCGAATCAATGGGAGACTCGGAGTTTGGAGCGTTCGGAAATCAGCGGCTGGGGCGTCGCTAACGAGCCGAGGGCGGTAAATCACGTTCCGGGCTGATGATTTACCTGAGACGATTCCGGGAAGGGGGGAAACACAAATAAAATCAAATATGCTGTCTCGCACGTCCCCCCCCCGGCGCCGGTGATTGGAGCTTTACAGCTACTTAAAAGTGAAAATCCAATAATCGAAATTGGAGTTTGGAGCTGCTCGAGGAGTGGCCATAAACAGGCAGGACAGGCGGCTGACTCCGCAGGACTTGGAAAAACTAAGCCCGGACGAGGGAGGCAGCGGCGCGCTACGTCTAGCGAAGGTACACCGGTGGTTCTGCTCCCCTCCTGGCCGAGGAAACGGAGCGCTTGGAACCAAAGGAGCCTCCCGGTGTTCTGTTTTCCTTCCACCTCCCCCCACCCCCCCCCCACGCAGACCCGGACACGCGTGAGAAGTGCCGACGCTCCCGCAGACCTGCTTTTTTTCCCCCCCGTTTCATTTCCCTCTTAATAAGTTCGGCAGATCTGAGGGTTTGTTCACAACCTGTCCGATTATCGGACTGCTCGTGTCCCAGCTCTGGAATGTCACCTTGTCCCAGAGCCACGGTTTTCCTGTAATAGGCTCGAATTTGGGCAGGGCGTCCCATCTGCTCCCCTAACAAGCTGAGCTGGCTTTCGTCTTGGGGGACCACCGGCCACGAATTAGAGGAGCGACCGGCTGAATCGAAAAGAAACGAGTTCTAAAACATATAAGTGGGCTTTCATTAGAGTGTAACCGCCTGAGAAAAAGTTACAACCCGACAATGAGCTATTTTTATGCTCAGAGGGAGCTGATCCTCTTCTATAACCACCAATCTACCAACAGGTGCCATTAAATCCTACACACTGGCCATTTAGGGCTTTAACAATACACTCATCGACTACAACCACACATACCATAAATGGACTTTTAAGGGGAACCGAAATGTCACATGTCAACCGAAATGGTGTCGGTCGGTGGAGCGAAGTTGCTAATTGTCGGCGTTAAGCCCAGAGCGGACTCTCGTCGCTCAAAAACAGAAAGAGGAAGCGGTCGCGGACAGGCAGCCGACGCGTATCGATTGGAGGATCTGGCATTCTCCTCAACTAAAAACTCCTCGGACCCGCAGGATCCGGGAGGAAAAAGTGACCCTGCCCCGCATTTGTGAGGTCTGAAGCGCTCCCGAGGGACTGTGGGAAGCCGCTAACATGCGGGGGTGGGGGTGGGGTGGGGGGCTCTGATTGGTCCTGACTGCAGATCGGAGGACGGCGGCGTGGCGATGAGCCTGTGATGACAGGCGCGCACGCGTCACGAGGGTCTGCCAGGGAGGGGCGGGCAGCGGCGCGTTCCGCGGCCGTCCCCTCTGGCACCCCCCCGTCACAGGGACCCCAGGGCCCCCTGGCGACGGCTCGCTGACAGGCTCTTCAGTGCGCGCTGACAGGGAGCGCGCTTTTCCCACCCCCTCCGAGTCTGCGCGGGTCCGTGCTCGACGTGTTCGGGACGGACGCGCCCGCGTCGCTTAAGTGCATTGAGGCTTTGGCAGCGGTTCAAGAGGAAAAAAACGGCGAGGAGGGCGCTGTCCTTGGCCTTTCAAGGTTTCCGTCACGGAGTTATTAGATGCCGTGCGCGGCTTAATGGCCAGTGGTTAGACGACATGGCTGGACGGACAGCGAGGATCTGTGGGAGCACACGGGCCTCACCTGGTGAACGCCAGGAACTGGAAGACCAGCAGGTTGCCCGGCAGGAGGTCGCTCTCCTCACGCTGGGGGTCGAAGGGCACGGGCTCGGTGGGGTCCAGGACCTCGGCCACCTGGCCGGCGCCGTCCACGATGTCGGGGAAGCCGGCCGAGTAGATGTGGGCCAGCGAGCTCCTGGAGCTGACGGAGCAGGGGCTGGAGGCGAGGAGGAGGGGGGAGGGAGGAAGGGTGTGTGGGGGGGGGGGGTGGATGGTCACATTAGAGACAGGTAGAGTAATGGTGAGCACACATCCATCACGCCCGGGGCTGAGAGGCCTTGAGCGGCCGGCGCTCGCGGTGCTTTACGAGCAGCGGGGGGTAATGTGTCCAGGCCCGGCCCGCCGCAGCGGCCGCACTCGGCTGATTTGTGGCTGTAAATGAGGCAGAACATTTTTTTTTGTTTTTTTGTGCGTGTGTGTGTTGGGAGGGTTAGGGGAGGGGATCTGAGCGGAATAATAGGCCTCTTTATTATTTCAGGCCCGGCCCGGTTTATCTTGGATCAGCTCCAGTCCTGACTCGAGATGTTTATCTGGCAGGGGGAGGGGGGGAGGGGGGGAGGGGGGGAGGGGACTTTAATGAAGGGCTCGTCCCCGAGCCTCCCAGTCCGACGGGCTCTCGCTCGGGCCTCTGAACCCACAACAAGCCGCCCCTGTGACCGCAGCTGGTCCGACATCCATCCTCAACCCGGGGGGGGGGCAGAGAGGCAGCAATCAGGCGGGGGACGCTAACGGGGGAGAGTAGAGAGTAGAGAGAGAGAGAGAGAGGGAGGAGGGGGGGGGGCCTGCCAGAAGCACTCCCCTGGGACTTCTCCAGCGTAATTGGCAGTTATCTCCAATCACGGCGGCCACCTGTTTTCCAGCGCGGCCGCGGCAGCCTTCATAAGTTACACTTTGAGCGCTGACACCCCCGTGATGAACGCGGCCCGCGTTCGGGGGGGGGGGGGGGGGGGGGGGCAGTGTGTGTGTGTGTGTGTGTATGGGGGGGCTTATCATAACAGCGGGCGCTGCCAGGGTCCGGCTGGTGTCACACTGGTGAAGACAGACAGAGAGAGAGAGAGAGAGAGAGAGAGAGAGAGAGAGGAGCCTCCATCACGCTAATTGGGAACGTCGAAGGGGCCCGTACCGGCTGGCTTCTTCCCTCCGAGGCGGCCGTCAATTTCATGCTTCCCCTCTCTCTCTCCCCGCCCCCCCCCCCCCCCCCCCCCCGTCGCCCCCAACTCCGTCTTCATTTAGCCCCGGCGGATTAGTATTCACGCCGTCGTCTTTGTTTCAAACGGGGGCTCGATCAGATACGCGCGGCAACTTCAATTAGACTTCGGCAGACTCCGTCCTCCCGCCCCTCGAAGAAGTGGGTCACTCCGCGCGGAAGACAGAGGAGAAGCGAGGGGAGGCGGAGATGTTTCGGCTCGCCGGGCTGAACCCAACGGCAGTCGTGTCCGGATCCAAACCCCCCTCCAGACTGCCCGCACTAACGCGGCCACCTCGGCCAGACCTGGCTGCATCGGGGGGGGGGGGGGGGGGGCATCCGCCGAGCTATCATTAGCCGCGGCGCCACGGGATCCTCCTCCTCGCGGCCGCATCCGCTGATGAACTTGCAGCGCTGGCGAACAGCACGGAGGCCATCGCCCAAAGTGGGACGTGGAGGCTGACAAAACGATTCCCCCCCCCCCCCCCCTCCAAATTGGCTCCGGGGCTGACATCTCCGCCGATGCCGCACCGCCCAGTGAACACACGGCGCCAATTAGCGCCCAGATCAATACCGCCCCCCCCACACCCCCCCAACCCCCCCCACCCGCCTCTGTAGACGGCAGGACGGCGAGCCGTCGGAGTAACGGAGCACCGGTACGGCGGCGGGATGGAAGCGCGCCTGTTGAAAGGGACGCTTTAAAGCGCTTCGCTCGATAAGGCGGTCGCCCCGCCCCCCCCCACTCTCCCCACACCCCACCCCAGAGGGCGGTCAAGCACACGATTGGGAGAGACGGAAGAAGGGGAAAAAAAGAAGTCTTTTCGACTCGTCTCGACGTGTCTTGGTTCTGGAGAGGCCGGGCGGGGCGCCGGGTGCGGGGCTGGCTCCGTGTATTCCAGAATAACGCGGAACGTCCTTTTTTGGGGGGGTTTTCTTAGTGCTGACCGCCAATTAAATCCCACTCAAGCTGGCACGCAGCCGCCCACCATCGCCGCCATGAAACCGGACGGCGCTCGCCGTTTAGCGGCTAACACACGGCGTCTCCTGTCACACAGATTTCTGGGGGGGGGGGCACGCTGAAGCACCGCTACATTGAGTCCCAGCACCCCTAGAGTTTGAGAGATTAAGAATATATATTTTTTTTTTACTGTACATCCTTTTTTTTTAACGAGGTCGAAAAGTGTCAAAACCACACAGTGCTTGTTTGTCTTGCCTGGCCAGCAGCTCTCTGGGTACTCAGCACCTCCAAACCGCTGATCCTAGCTGATCCCTGGTCAACACTGACAAACACGAGGGCGTGTTTGCCCCCCGACCTCTGATCAATAGCTTTGGATCATTAATGACTTATCACTTTTTTTTGTACATTACTTGTTTTATTACTTGATATTTTATTACTTATTATATGAGCAATGTGTTTTATGTCTGCTACTTTGACACCTTAATTTCCTCCGGGATCAATAAAGTATCTCTATCTATCCACTCTATCTATCTATTGTATCTATCTATCTACTGTATCTATCTATCCATCCATCCATCCATCCATCCATCTATGTAACTATCTATCTATGTAACTATCTATCCATGTAACTATCTATCCATGTAACTATCTATCCATCTATCTATCTATCTATCTATCTACTATATCTATCTATCTACTGTATCTATCTATCTATCTATCTATCTATCTATCTACTGTATCTATCTATCTATCTATCTATCTATCTATCTATCTATCTATCTACTGTATCTATCTATCTACTGTATCTATCTATATATCTATCTATCTGTCTACTGTATCTATCTATCTACTGTATCTATCTATCAGTCTGTCTACTGTATCTATCTATCTATCTATCTATCTGTCTATCTATCTATCTATCTATCTGTCTATCTATCCATCTATCTATCTATCTATCTCTCTCTCTCTCTGCCATGGATGGGACTGATCGTGACGTACAGCTCTGACACAGTTGGGGTGAGGAGGGGGCTCACCTGGGCACGTTCATCCCCAGGGTGATGACCGGCGCGTGCACCGGGGTGAAGGGCAGCTCCTGGAGCGGGTCGCCTTCGTCCTGGGCCGAGGCCAAGGCGTCCCCGTCACGCTGCAGGCTCACCTCCAGGTGGGCAATGTTGCCGACGACCGAGCCGGCCTGTGACCCCCGGTGAACGAGGCAGACGAGCCAGAGTGGAAGAATTAAAAACAAAAGACAATACCCGGGATGATTTAGCGCGGTTTGCTGGCAAGAAATGCATGGGGACGTTTGTGTCTGCAATTCAGGCTGATATCTCCAGCGCTGAAATGGCAAAACTGCGCTTCGGGCTCTTAGAACAAAAAGCAACATGGCATCGATCGAGAGGAGGGAAGATGTGAAGGTGTCCAGACTGAGCCCCGACGTCGTCTATTACTCTTCGCTAGCCCCATACCCGCTGTACAGCGCATCACAGACAGTGTGACGGAGGACAGAGAGAGCATCCCCCTCCGTTTTGTGCGTTTCGCGGATTCTGAGCGCTCATCTGTGCGTTCCGAGGCACTCGTCCGTTTCTAGCTGTCCGTGGGCGAGAGAAAAATAATGAAATTAAACCAAAGACGGACCACGGCTTAAAAACCCTGCTTTTCGGGCCCGCAACAAGAAATTCCACAATCAGTCTAAGAGGCTTTTTTGTTTCTCCCTCCCTCCCTCTCCCTCCCTCTCTCTCTCGGGCTGACTCAATTACTGTAACAGACTATTTACCGGTCTCCCCGGGAAAACGAAACAAAACAAAATCGTATTAAAAAAAAAAAGAAAAAAAACGGAGAGGCCCGGGCTCGTTCGCGGTGAAGGTGCAGCTCGGGCGCGTGAAGCGGCGCCGAGAGGAGCGAGCTCATTAGTCCGCCTCCCGGAACGTTTAAAAGCGATCTTTTTTTTTAAGCTCCTCCTCGCGCACAAAGCCTTTAACGAGCGCCGGCTACACCGCTCGACCCCCCCCGTTCCCCGTACAGCGAGAACCGGCGCCGCCAGTTGGTTGTTTGTCTGTTTGTCTGTTTGTTTGTTTGTTTGTTTGTTTGTTTGTTTGTTGTCGTCGTTTTGTTTTCCTGTTCACCGGAGCTTCCTGCAGCAGCAGAAACGGGAGGCTTTCTGAACGCCGCCTCGAGGCCGGGAAGCGCTGTGGCTCGTCGGGGAAGTCGTCTCGGCGCGTTGCGTTTGTGTGAGACGCCTGGAAAGTCGCCGCGCGCCTCCTATCTCTCTTCCTTGGAGTGCTGAGCTTCGCTCAATTCCGTGCCCTTTGCGCACTGCTTTTCCCCGGCTTGTTTCGAATCGATTTTCTCCCGATGTCTCTTTTCATGCATGCGCGTTTTAGGTGCGAGAGCTTCCGTCAAAACGAGGCGCTCACGCAGGGTGACGCAGGAAGTCCCAGCACACCGCTAGTCTCGTGTAGCCACGCGTGGGGAGCCGGGTGACTCAAACTTTCCTTGTCGTGTCGGCCTCCACTGGATCTTATCCATCGTCCTTCTTACCCGCAAGGACCTCTGCGACACAGGGATTCCTCAGAAGCGTAGCGTGGAGAGCCGGCGCCTCGTTTCTCAAGCCATCGGATCTGAGGATAGGCTGTATGTAACTTGAGGATCGGAGATTAGAAAGTCTCTTATGACAGCAGGTAAGATTCTTGAAATATAAAAAGACTCTAAGAGGCGCCCGCACCTCGCTCCCCCTCAGTTTCGAGCTCGTATCCAAGGAGGGCTCTGAGTCTCGCATGACAGCGGACGTGAAGTCACGTAACGGTGCACGGTCAGCCCCGGTGTCGCTGTCCGGCTGTTTAACGTCATGAGAGAGGTGACGCTCGACGGGCTGAAGCATCATCTGGACACCTCTCCATCTCCCCACGCGGCCTCTGGCTAAAAAGGTCCCGGTGAGGACGCACATCTTCAAAACCACCGCTTTAACTCACCACGGCGCTCGGCTGCAGGCGACGCGGCGAATCGGTGAATCGCGGCAACGGCGGTCGAACGGAGCGTGAGCGCGAGAGTGAGGGCTGTGATGGGACGGTGGCAGGTCCAGGCCGTATTTCCACGGCGTGTGCGAGAAGGGGACCTGGCGCCTGGTGAAAACGCACCAAAACGCCCGCCTCGTCCTCCGGATCCCCCGCGTACAAATCCTCCCTGTCGGCGGCGTGTTCACTTCACGCGTGATTCGACGGGTCCCAGGGGAGAGCCGCCATCCGTCGCCATCGCCATCCATCCAAAATCCAAATCCATCCATCCAAATCGGCTCATGGTGGCGCCGGTTCCCTCTGAGGAAGTGCGCTTCCAGCCCTGGTTGCCGACTTGCCGTCATCCTGCACTGCTCGTTTCGACGGATCAGTTCAACACTTCCGGATGCTTTTTGGGTGGGGGATGGGGGGGGGGGGCAAACATTAATCCCCTCTTCATTGTCGCTGGCAGACACGCGGCTGGAGGGGGTATTGGCACAGATAATTAGCCGAGGAGCGCTAATGGCGTTCCATTTCCAGGCGAGTGTTTCGCATTGTGCCGGAGTTACAGTGCTCCTCCCCCTGCTAGGGATGCGGCGCCCCGAGGGCGGGACCAGAGCCCGGCCCGGGGAAAGCCTCGCCGTGTTCCGGGGGGGGGGGGGGGGGGGCTCTCGAAGGAGCGCTTTCGTGCCTGCTCCTCATCGCCACTTGCGCGCGGCTCAGAGACAGAGACAAATGGGGGTTTGGACGATAAATTGTGGATGCAGAGGCACCCACTCGCGCTATCAAAAGCCGAAAGCTAACGGCATCCGCCGGACCGGGGGCCGTGATGGATCACGCTTATCCGCGGCTCTCGTGTTGACAGAGTTTCAATTGGAGACCAAGCGCCGGTGCGATATCGGCCGCAGTAGTACATATATATATATATATATATATATATATATATATATATATATATATATATATATATATAGCAGGCCACACTCGGGAAGAAGGCGAAAGCACTGTTTTGATTTGTTTACCGTTCAAAAGTTGAACCGACGGGGGGTGCCGCGAAGCGACAGGCGCGGCCTTGGGCACAGCCTCGGAAAAGGCTCTGCCCGTCGTTTTCTGAGCAAACTCGGGAAGAAAACTTGAGGCAAACCAGGAACAAACTGGGGAAAAAAAAAAAAAAAAAATCGACCAATCTGAGGCTGGAATGTCCGGGGCGGGGACGGACGTCCGAAGGTTGGAAAGTCCGCTCTGCGAACGCTACACGTTTATCATATTGCCGTCCGGGTGGCCTGATCCCGATTCCTGTGATGGGATTCATTGCCTGAGGCAATACATGTAAACATGGATCCTGAGCTTGAGGTGTGTGAGGAAGCTTCGAAGCTGTAGAGGCGCTGAAGTGTCCAGACGGACGGAATGACCTGCGTCGTCCGAAACCCGTAGTCAGACGCAGGATGAGACGCGCGGAGGGTTGAGAGCAGGGCACAAATTCGCCAGGTCCGCGGGGGCCTCCTCCTCCTTCTTCTGCTACTACTTTGAGAGGCGGCTCCAGGTGTGCGGCAGGCTATCACGGCCTCCGCCGAGCCGAGCTGGCCCGCGGTCATGAGCTGCGGGTAATGAGTCGAGGAGCCGGGCGGCAGCTGCGAGCCGAGTCCTCGCCAGCCTGAGGGAGCGGGTCACATGTCCGGAGGGCGGACTGGGTTCTTGTGCTCTTGGCACCCGATAAGGAGTCCCCCTCCCAGAGGCCACGCTCTGGATGCGCGTCCAAAGTGAGTGAGGCGCGGAACGCGCACACAGTGGAGCTAGGTGTGATTCATGAGTAGCCATCCTGAAAGACGGTACAGATCGACTCCGATAAGCGGAGAGAGACGTTCGGGGTTAATCCCCCGGATCACAGCGTCGCGATTCCCCCTCTCCGTTCGGTGAGACTTCCGCCCCTCCTCCCCGCCCTCCCGAATGTGTGCGAGATAAGCACAGACGAGGCGGCTACGACTCCAGCTTAAAAGGTCGCACCCCGGTTATCATTCCACGCTACCGCCGGGTTCCGACGACACTTTTGTTTGTACGTGCGTGGAGCTTGTTGGCGAGCAGAGCCGGCCGCCATCGCCGCGATCCCGCACGGGTTCTCAAACGAGGGTCGACAAATGACGGCGGCCGGCGACACGAAGGCGCAGATCGTAATTGAAAGCGTGCCTGGGCCCGGGCAGATTGAGCCCGTTTTGCCGGAGGGCGAAACATCGAGGTCGGGCGGGATACGGGACACCTTAAGAAAATTGAGCTGGCCTTTGTGGAGGGACTCGAAAAGCCAAGTCAAAGAGTGAGGCTTCTTTTGATTATGAAGATGAAAAGGAGCAGCTCGAAGCACCTCGAGCTGCTCCAGAGACAAAGAATGTGCAGGACTGGGGTTCGCTTTTGGAGGTCCGGTGCACATCTGTGTGTCTGTGCGTGTGTGTGCGCGTGTGTGTGTGTGTGCGCGACTCCATGAGTGCGATGCTGGGAGCAGAGCGCTGTAAAGGTGAGCGCGTCTTTGAACTCTTATTGAGCGACTGTCTGCGTATCCTTGGGGATGTTAAAAGAAAAGAAAAAAAAAGCCCACTATGTCTGTTGCCGTGTTTGAACACGCACCTTGTGTGTGTGAGAGCGTTTACGCTGCTTTGCTTAACACTTGCGTCTGACTGCGAGGCTGTGAGTGCGTGCGTGTGTGTGTGTGTGTGAGAGATAGAGAGAGAGAGAGAGAGAGAGAGAGAGAGAGAGAGAGAGAGAGAGCATACGGGGGTGGAAATCTTACGACATGTGACAGCTGGTGGGCCGATGCCAAGGGGGAAGGATGGAGCAGAGAAGGAAAGGACTGTTGCCACGGCAACGCCGAGCTGGAGTGGCTGATGGTCGGGTAGCGTGAAGTGGCTGCCAGCTGAGACAGCGAGAGCTGCGGGGAAACAATACAAATGATTTGCCGTTATTATTGTGATTGCGAACAACAGGGCTCGGGCAAATGCCTCGTGCCGGGCGCGACGTCCCGGACTACGACGAGGACGAGGACGACGGACCATTACGTGGCGTTGGCGCTCCCAAAGCCCCTCTCTCTGGCGTCCGCCAGTTTTGCCTCATTTGTGTTCTTGCGTTTGTGTTTTGTTTTGGTTTTTCGCCTGGCGCACCTTCAAACCCAAACATCCCCGTGTCGGAGACGCCAAGCATATCTATACATAGTGATCGTGAGGAGGGGGGAACTCGGCACTCCCTCCCTGTCCGTTTGTTGTCTTAATCAAATCATCGTGGCGAACGCTTCGCGACTTCCGTCACGTCCCCTGCTTCGTCCTATCGGCCGCTCTTACCGCCTTCGCGAGCCGAGCCTCGCCTGGTTCGATCCCTTTGCTCTGTCCGGGCTGCGGACTCTCCGCATTAAACGTCTCCACGAAAGAGGAGGCACTGCAGCCCGGGAGCTGGCGGAAGGCTTTTGAGGTGAGGCCCCGGCGCACGAGGAGCCGAGGGTCGACTGGCGGCGGCCAGATGCGGAGACGGCCGGGTATTAATAGCCTGAACTCCATCGGAAAAGCCCAAGGCGCCATTTGCTTCACGATGAAACAGAGAAGGGGTTTTTTCATTCATATTCAATGCTATTCTACTCCCATGCCCCCCCCCCCCCCCACCCACCCACCCACCCAACCACCACCAATCATCGACCACGGGCTTTAATTACATATCAGCGTTATTTCTGCCCAGAATCGCCGGTGTTCGTTTCATGTGCGTCCCGTCGCATAAACTGCTAATGAACGCTGTGGCTCGGGGCCGCGAATCTCGCCTAACGACGCCTAACGACCAGAATCGCAACGGAGGTTCGACAAGGAGCTCCTTTGATTCCCCGCTTCCCCTTCCCGCTCCTTATCTGGCTTCCATTAGTGCGGGCAGCAGCAGCAGCAGCAGAGTGAGGGAGCTTCAGAAGTCCTCTCCCAGGCCACCTCCGCCGTCCTCCCGGGGGGGGGGGGGGGGGTGGGGGGTGGGGGGAGGGTCCTCGGGCATTCCCGGGCTCCGCGGCGGGGGATGCATCGCCGGCCGGGCCATATCTTTACAGTACAGTATCTTTGGAGCTGCTGCTCCGTATTCACAGCTGAGCCCCTTGAAGTCGTGACCTAGGAGGTCCACGTGGGCAACCCGGGCCGGCGAGGACTCGGCGGATTCCTACTGGAAACATGGTCCAACGATTGGTCAGTCCACAGAGGGGCACGCGCGGGGACCCATCCCGGCCGATAGGCTCGTCCCGTCTCACCGGGGGGGGAGGGGGAGGAATGACATTTCCGCGGCAGCCAGCCTCATCACTTAGGCTAATAACTCAGGCCACGCTAAACACCGAAAACTGAAGACATCGAAGGCCCTCCTCATGATGCAGCAGATGATGATTTACCAGAAGAGACTGGCGAGATCCATACAGAGTTGGGGTTTGGATCGATGGGCGGTGGAGCGACACGTTGAATACTAAAGCTCAGAGGAGCAAAGCATAACTCAGACCCAATTGTGAGGACGCCGCGATCCCATGAGCGGCACCATTGACGGAGGCTTCGTTTTTTCTGCGACCACTCCGAAGGTTCGCAACGGTCGCTTTCTGAGCGCTGCTGAAGCCGCTGCGGTCAAAGCAAATGGCTCTCCGATAGCCAATAAGAGACACGGCATCGACCCATAACGAGCAGTCGAAGGGAACGCTCGCTCGGCCATTGATCCGTTTGACACCTTCGCTGTTGAATTCCCCCGGACCTGAGCACATCAGATGTCAAAACCAAAGCATGCCCGCCACAGGATCCATAGCAGCAGATATCAGTGTTTCTGTCACCAATAGTGACGTCTCCGGGGCAGAGGACCGGGCGGATGAACGGCCCGAGTCAGATGGATGCGGTCTAGTACCGAGACCCACGTGGCTACTGTCAATCTATGAGGTTCCTACGACGGCAGTAGAGGCGAGTGAGCACACATCGATGCGGGTGGCTCACAGTCCCGCCAAGCTTCACGTCGGCGAGCCTCTACTAACCACACCCGGCATCAGCGGTTGAAGAGTTCAAGGTGAGCGAGCGCAAGGTCATCATCACGTGCCGAGACTCCGAGACGTCAAGAAGGTCAAGAGTGCACGTGCCACTGCCGGATCCGCACGCAAATGGGCAGACCCAAGGCAGAGGAGGGGCTTGATCCAAGCCCGGGCCCGACACCTTGAGGTCAAGGGCCGCCGGGACTTGGATCACGGGTGGGATGAATGGCAGCTCTCAGCCAGGGTGCCATTCTCTAAGCACCGGCCGACATCTTGGAGCGGCAGAGGAAGTGTCAGACCAGTACGAGACCAACGTCATCCGTACAGTTCATCTGAGAAAGGGAACTACCACCAGCCCCCATGACGGCCAAAATGGGCCTTCTCCAATGAGCACGATCCTAGGAGATGAGGGTGGATATGGGGAAGGAGACTACTTTCCCCATGTTGTGCAAACACCACTGTGGCTGGTCTTATGGTCTCACGGTACACTTATTTGCATTTGTGCCATCACACATATCGTCTGTCAGCATGCTCCAAACATCTCTATGATACGATTTTCATTCAGTGAAATGCATAAGCTGAGGGCTCCTCGCAAGCACTGCGGGGCCATCACATTTCACACACACACACACACGCACACGCACGCACGCACGTACGTATCTCACACTGAGTCACCACACCCTGCACACCGAGCGTGTGAAAGACACCACACTCGCTCTGCATGAGACGATCTCACACACACGCGCGCGCGCGCACGCACGCACACAGAGAAGACGTAGAGAGAGGCGGTCGCCGTGGTGGCGGCGTCTGCTGCGGCTGCCAACGCTCTGAACTCAAGACTGTTTGGCCTGTCGGGCGCGCGGATCATCTGCTCCCGTCCTGGCATCATGGGACGTGCATGTGCGTACGTGTGAACGTGTCACAGGCACTGTGTTCACGTGCGTTGCTGCACGGCATATGTCGACATACTGCAACACGCGTCCTTTTGGCGTACGGTGTGAGCGTGTGCGAGAGGGGGGTCAATACCTCCGAGAATGTCGATTTTGCCGTTTTGTCGTGTGTGCGCGTGAACGGAAGTCATCGATCCACGGTCATTTGGTCCACATCAGACCTCTGTCACTGGCAGCACCTGCTTGTAGAGAGGAGGCGCAGCCTGTGAAGGTAGCCATGGCCAGGCGAGCGGCGGGTAAGCAGTAAGCATGTGCGTTGGTGCCCCTCCAGGGTTTGATTTAGCCCAAGGCGAACCCCAGCGTTACTAGAAA
>CM055193.1:23467755-23796867 GCA_029224185.1 Karalla daura | reverse complement strand
GGTGGGAGGGGGGGGCAGGAAGTAGAACTCACACACACACACACACACACACACACACACCAGAGAAAGCCAGAGAAAGGCAAACACCACCGGGACGAAACAAGCAGTGAACGTGATGACAGGTCCCACACACGCCCCCCCCCTCCCTCCCCACCCCCCATTGGTGATGTGACGGACAGCTCAGGTCTTCAGGTGTGTGTGTGCGTGCGTGCAGGCGTTCGAGGTGTGCGTGCCGGTGGGCGGCGGGCGGGGCAGCTCCAGGAAGATCACCTACACCAACCCGTACGGCGGCGGCCGCGCGTTTCTGCTGCGCTGCGACCATCCCGACCTGCTGCAGTTCAAAGAGGACAGCTTCCAGGTGAGATGAGCCTCTCTCTCTCCCTCCCTCTCTCTCTCCCTCTCTCTCTCCCTCTCTCTCGCCTGCTCCCCTGACAATCGATAGTGCGATTAGCGCCAAGGGGAAGCTTCATCCTTGATGAAAAGCGGCCGTCTCGGCCCCCAGCCTCGGTGCTCGTACTGCAGCCCAGTGGGAGGAGTCAGTCCGATCTCAATCCACTTTCTTGGAATTCGGCGTGAAGCGCAGACATGGACAGTGTTGTTTGCTTAAAGTAACAGTTAAAGTAGCATCAGGGTGGAACAGGAGGAGTGTGTCATTGCTGCTGTTGTTTCATTGCGCGCGCGCACACACACGCACACACACACACGCGCACGCACCTGGACGGAGAGCCGGAGCCGGCGCTGTCGTTGGCTCTCATTTGCGGAGGCGTGATAAAATGGCGAAAACAAATGGAAGGGGGTGAGGGGGGAGGGAGGGGGGGGGCAGCGTTTTCAGCGAACAAATGAGTAAATGGGATGCGGCGCAAACTTATCGAGGAGGGGGGGGGTGCAGCTGTCTCTCAGCCAGACAAACGGCCGCTGTCCGTCCTCGTCCTGTCCCGCAGGACTCCGGGCGCCTCACAAAGATTTTACTGCGCCCGTCGCCTTAAAGCAGACGCCAGAGGACGCCTCTCCCTCCCCCTCCCCCCTGTGTGCCCCTGTGGGTGTGGGGATTGCGGCGCGAATCGGCAGAACTTCACCCCTGTGTTTGTGGCCGGCCATGACCGGAGACGGTCGGTCCGGGTCCGACTGAAACGCGGCTGTGCTCTGTGTCCAGGTGGGCGGCGGGGAGAGCTACTCCATCGGCCTGCGCTTCGCCCCCAGCCAGAGCGCCGGCTCCGCCCAGATCCTGGTCTACGTCAACGACGCCGAGGAGCGGACGGAGGAGACCTTCTGCGTGCGGGTCCGCTACTCCTGAGCGCCCGGCCCGGCCCGGCGCGGCCCGGCGCGGCCCGGCTTCCCTCGCCCTCGTGTGGATTGAGATTGCGTGTCGAGAGAGGGGATTTGTGTTGAGAGAGGGGAATAAACGTGGTGTTTTGTACCGTTGTTGTTCGTTGTTTTCGGACGGGCCGCTCTGCTCCGCGTCTGGGGCACACACACACACACGCACACACACACACAGAGAGGCAGCCAGAGAGAGGGCCGCTCCTGGGGCACACACACACACACACGCACGCGCATGCACACACACAGAGAGGCAGCCAGAGAGAGGGCCGCGCACATCGTGTTATGTAACACCGAGTTACACAACCCCCCCCCCCCCATCCTCCTCCTCCTCCTCCTCCTCCTCCTCCTCTCTCATTAAAATGCAGGCTGCAGAATGAGCCCCGGCACGGCGGCGCGGGCTAATAAGAAGGGAGACGGCGGCCGGCGCCTCGTCCCCGCCCCCTCGGACGTCTCGTCCGAAGCCGAAGGCCTCGTCTGCGGGCCTCGATCCGCCTCCTGCTCTCTAGGCGGGAGGCGGCGCTCCCTCGCCCCCACCAAAGAGTTGCTATTTCCAGAGGTGGGCCCGACCGCCCGCGCGGCCTCGCTGGCTCTCAGCCCGGGCCCCGCTCTTCGCCGTTTCTTCCCGACCCGCTTCCTTCCTCCCGTCGCATGCGTTTTTCACAATGCGCATCGTATGTCTCCAGCATCAGAACAAGTGGGGGGGGAAAAAAACAAAGATTCATGTTGCCCAGGCAGCGGATGGTGATCACGCCTCCTGTAATGTGTGTTTATCGCCCTTTCATCTCCCGAAACGTTAGGCAACGGGCCCGGCGGGGGGCTGGGAGTACACGTGAAGCGATCCCGGTCATGCCCGGTGACCCGCGGGCGGGGGGGGGGGGGGGGGGGGGCAGGTATGCTGTCCCACCTGTTGCGGGACGATCACCCGACGTCCCCCGGCCTCTCCTGGAGGGGCGGGCGAGCTCCCGTCACAACGGCTCGCCGTCCGCTTGCCTCGTTAGTGCACTCAGACACCTGTGGCCGCCTCCGTATTCGTGCGGGGCGGAGCCCCCCCCCCCCCCCCCCCCCCCCCAATGTCGTCGCCCTGAGTCAGAGGAAACCGGGACGAGCTGCCGGGAGCTGCTGCTGCTGCTGCTGCGTGCTGCGTGTGACTCCGTGCTCCTGTGTGTGTGTGCGTGTGCGCGTGTGCGTGTGTGTGTGTGGGTGCCTGGCCTGCGCCGTGTGAGTGGGCGCATGTCTTTGAGAGAGAGAGCACAGCGACACAGGTATCTGCGAGCTTTCGTAACTGGAGGAATATGCAGCCTAGCAACCAGCCCTCCTCCCCCCCTTCCTCCTCCTCCTCCTCCTCCTCATGTTGCACCGCTGGCCTGGATCTGCGCTCGCACGGCGCCGAGGAGAGAGTCTGTCTGCGTTGTTGCAGCTCAGTTCGAGCTGTGGCCCGCTAGCAACAGCGGGGGTTGCCGTTCTTTTTGAGAGACGTCTCTCTCGGACAAAGCTCGAAGGCCTGAGCGGTGACGTCACACCTGATGCTGTGGCATCGGGTGTGATGTCGGAGCGAGGCTAACAAGTGGGTTTTTTCTTTTCTTTGCCGAAGAAGGAGGAAGGAGAGGAAAGCGGGAGGAGTGAGAGGAGAGGCGAACTAGAAGCAGCTTATCTCGGCGAAGAGGGGGGGGGGGGGGGCCTGGCTGGGTGGGTGGGCGGGCTGGGGTCAGATTATATGCGAGGTGTGAAATGGAGCCCCCTTAGCAAATTGAAATTCAATTGCCCCCAGCCGCCGCTCAGCAGGGCCTCCCCGTGGCCGTGGAGCAGGAGGGGGAGCGCGTTTGCCACCGCAGACGCGCGGAGGCAGCCGGGCCGGGTGGGAGGCTCGCTCCCACCGCTGCTGTCGCTCACCCGTCCCCCTCCGAGGTGCCGGCAAGCCAGTGAGGTGGACGGGCGCGACCTCCGCTCTGAAACGACCCTCGTGCAAAAAATGACCCAGCCGGCAGGACCGGTAATCTTAGAGACGCTAAGAAAAGCCTGAGATGGATGGATAAATCAAGGGCCCCTCTATTCCACCTTTTCCTCTGAAAATAGATCAATCACCCGGCTGCTGTTTACTCGTCTGCGCTGTATGTACACATACGGTGGAGTTCATTTGGAAGTGGGTCAGTCTAAAAAGAATGATCCAAACTCCAAACGAACCAGAGGATGGAGCGGACTTTCTTCTCTGTGTGTGTGTGTGTGTGTGTGTGTGTGTGTGTGTGTGTGTGTGTGTGTGTGTGTGTGTGTGTGTGTGTGCGTGCGTGCGTGCAGCGACGCTGCTCTAACCCCCCCCCCAGAGCGCCCCGTGGATCGGGCACGTCGTGTGTTCCGCATTGACCCGCAAACATGCCGGTGTTGGGAACGTCAACAGCCGGCGGCTTAGCCAAACTGATATGGACGTGGAGGTCCACCATCCACCGTCGCATCTGCTCGCTGTCAAATCGGGGGGGCTTAGCCGTGTTCCACAGGCCGTCGGTATCGACCCGTCTGGCTCGGCCCAGGTGAACTTGTCAGCCGGAGTCCTGCCGCTCACTTGTCTTAATCTGCGCCTCGGAGTTCCACTCCGAAGAGGATCGCGTCTCACCCACTTCCCCGCCCTCATCACCGCGAGCTTCCTCCCCGCCCTCGATCGACTCCCCCGTCTCGAGTGTGCGAGTTGACGGCGGAAACGTCCACGCAGGAGAGACGCGGCGGGGGACGCCCAGGTGGAATCGTATTGTTGCTCCCACCTGAAGAATGGAAAGCATCGTCGGGCCGAATAACGGAGACGCCACACTGTTGTGGCGCTCGTAAAGGCCGGGCTGAATGTGCAGCCCGGGTGTCGCACCGCTCTCTGGCTCTGCGCAGCGGCCCTCCCCTGGCTCTTCACTTTACTGCCTCCATTTGCCGTGCTGCCCTTGCCGGTGGGTTGGGTCCTGAAGTAACCGCTGTGTGGGTCCCGTGGCGGCCCCCCCCATCCTCGCGCTTCGTGAAACCGGGGGCCGCAGAGGCCACAGCTGGCATCACGCACACGCACACACAAACCTGCTGCTTTGTCCGCGATGATCTCAAATGTCTGACTGGGAACGGCCCGGGGACGCCGCTCGCCGGGTCAATCACTGCGAGTGGCAGAGTCTGTCGGGAGCCAGGATCGAAAGTGTAAATAAGCTCAGGACGGACGGAGAAAGGAGGGCCCCCCCCCCCCCCCGGGGGCCGCTATGGCGGGAGGGACGGTTCCACTTCCACTTCCTGGCTGTTTGCTTTGGATACGAAGTGACAATAATTCCCGCAGCCATAAACTGCCGAGTTCACGTGGGTTTATCGGATAGTAAACCGAAGATATATTGTGGTCCAGTGGCCCGTTAAAGGTTTTATGACGGAAGCGGTTACACAAAGTGAACGGCGACGCTGAAGTGCGGACCGAGTGATCATATTTTCCAGCCCGGGGGCCCGCTCCGTCTGCAGATGTTTAAATATACATATTCATTGGCGTCTGTAAATAGGGGCCAGGCGGACCGCATTAGGACAGGTGGAAAGGGGATTCCGGGTTTTGGAGATGTGTCGGAGACGAAAGCATCTTCGGGGCGTCGCTCTCTGGGGCCTGTTCGAAATCTGCAGGTTGGAGAGGAGAGTCTGAAACTTGTTTTGGTGACTTGTACGGTGGCGAAAACGAAGCAAGACACGTCTGATCCATGCACGCTGATTCCTCTCTGCTTAGCACTGAGAGGTCTGAACATTTTCTTTTTCATCTTCAGAGGTTTTTTTTAATGAAGCACAGAGCTGCCTCTCGACGCGGTCAAAGGGAGGGGGACCGTGGAGGAGGAGGAGGAGGAGGAGGAGGAGGTAGACTCCAAGAGAAGTGGTCATCCTGCGAGCGGGCGAAGCGCGCAGCTGAGGTCCGGAAACTGTGACCGCCCCGTGAAAAAGGCAGTATGACCCGTGAACTGGTTATCTTACGCATTCCAAAAGTTGAGGGTTCAAGCCAATCACGATCGGTCACCGCGTTCCAATGGAGTGCCTCCGGTTCTGATCTCGATGTTGCAACACACACCCAGTTTCCCTGGGTCTAATCGAGTCCCTTTGAAAATCAGCCGTTGGATTTCGGGTTGAACGTGCTGGAGGTGAGAGACGGGTGGTGGTGGTGGTGGTGGTGGGGGGGGGGGGGGGCGCTGGCAAAATTCATCTCCGGCCAAATCGGATTAGGCCCGGACGCCGGGGCCTAATTGCGGTTATTAACCCGCAGATTGGCTGTTGATTGCTAAGAGCAGCGCCGCTGACCTGGGGGCCCTCAAAACGCTGTTAACATTCACCAGTGGGGCTCTCCCGGGAGGTCTCGTCGGCCCTGAGGAAGCGCTCCAGACCCTTTCGGTAAACTCCAACCCGGGGCCGAGAGCTCTCACCTTAAAAAACCCGCCCGCTGGCTCCGCCGCACAGCGGCAGGTGCATCCAACGCGCTCTCCTCCTCGATTCAGTCCTGACGCTCTTTCTGTTGTTTTTACTGCCGGGTCTGACATGAGGTGAACTCAGAGGTGATCAATCACCGACCACCGTCCCTTTACATTTTTGGCTCTTCCGGGGTCGTTTTGCTTCCGAGAGGCTGCGACTTCCTCTGTTTTGGCCCCCTGTCTTTAGCTTCCGTCTGCTTCGCTTCCAGCAGCAGCAGAGGCAGCAGCAGGCGGCTGTTTGTCCGTGGGAAGAGTGCTCGTGAAACAAGCGTATGCTGGGCGCCCGGCCCCGGGCAGCAGACGTCCAGAGCGGGCAGCTCGCCGGCTGACACGGCCAAGCGTTTGGGCGGCCAGGTTGGGCTGGAGCCGCAGCCTGATCGAGCCGTCACATGACTGTGTCTGTGCGCTCTGAGAGAACTGGGGGCTGCCGCGCTTGCTCCTGCGCATATCGTGAATGGTGCCCATCCGCACGAGTGTGAGCACGGCGTCCGGTTTGTAGTCTTCCGGAGCCCGGCTCCATCACACTCGCTCGCTTCGCCTCGCTGCGCGTGCCGTGACACGGCACTTCTGTCGCCTCGTTTGATCTCCCCCGCATGGCCTGGCTCTGTGCTGGATCTCCTGCCCCGTCGCACGGCGAGAGAGCCCCGCTCCAGCCCTCCGAGCGGCCCTCTCGCCGCTCATCCCTGATTGGCTTTCCCAGAAAGCGCGGGGGCTCCTCTCAGAGGCCACCCACCGGCGGCCGCCGGCGATTCCGAGAAACGTGCGCTAAGTGGGCTGTCGTCCCTCCCGAGCGGCGTCCGGCCTCGTTTCCAGGAGCCCGAGCGAGCAGGGACACATTAGACACATTAGCTCAGGTAACTTTGAGCGGTGCTGAGGCAGGACAGAGCGGAGCATGCCCCGCGGGCTGCACGGGCAGCAGTGCAGCGTGAGTTATTTTAGCGCCGTCGACTGTGCTGCCATCAGCCGTCCGTCCCCGTCGGTGTTCAGCTTCTCCCTGCCGCCTGTGGACGAGCCGCCACCTCCTTCAAGCTGCGGACCCCCCCCTCCGTGACCTCACAGTCTCACTCCCGCATCTCTCACTATGTGCCACCGAGCGCGTTGATCTCGCACCTTGCTGCCTTAAATTGATAGCGGACTGTCTGCGCACTGACTGTTCCTTAGGGTCAGCCTTGGCTCTGTGCCCCGAGCCCGCAGAGACTCTGTGTTCTGGCCCTGGGCCGAGGCCAGACCTCTCTCCATCCACATCCCCGACCCCCACAACCAGTTGGCCCCCCGGGGTCGGGGTCAGCCTCGGTTCATCCAGCCCTCAGACACAACATAATCCAATGTGTTTGGACATCTATCTATCCATCTATCTATCTATCTATCTATCTATCTATCTATCTATCTATCTATCTATCTATCTATCTATCTATCTATCTATCTATCTATCTATCTATCTATCTATCTATCTATCTATCTATCTATCTATCTATCTATCTATCTATCTATCTATCTATCTATCTATCTATCTATCTATCTATCTATCTATCTATCTATCTATCTATCTATCTATCTATCTATCTACCTATCTACCTATCCATCTATCCATATCTACCTATCTAACTATCCATATCTATCCATCTATCCATCTATCATTCTCATTGCTGACATGTTTTGATGAAATTCCACCAGGATTCACAAACTTGTTCATCATTAGGGTCACTGGGCTTTAATGGAGAGCTTTAATGTTGCATGATCTAAATGCTAATTCAGGGGCTTTTCAAATTAGTGGCGAATCTCAGTCAAACACATAAAAGCCCAGTTTTAAATGGCCACTCCGGTGATTTAGCATTGCACTTCAATAAAATTGGAGGACTCACAGGAGAGAAATTAAAGCAGAACGGATAGAATCAAAGTTAGCGAAGCTACTTATCCTTACTTTCACTCTTTATTATGCCTCAGCGTGTCCTACATGTCCCGTAACGCAGCCGGGCGTTCTTTTATCTCGCGACGTATTCCCACATCTTTCAAACTACACACTACACAAGGCCTGCTCTCTCGCAGCCCAAACTGAGGCGGCTGTGATCGGCATCATCGCCTGTGGATCACCGCAGCGTCTGAAGTTACCTCGCTGCAACTTCACAAATGTAGGCCGGCTGGCCGTTAGCTGGCCAGGAGCAAGAGGTCACGAGATGATGCTGAACCAAGTTGCTGGAGCTGAAGCTGCAGATTGCTCACAGCTGGACTTTCACACCCCACCGTTTAACCTGGGTCTTAGCAGCGGTCTTGTGCTTGTGGAGTGACTGATCCCAAGCTTGGAGAGGGAACTAAAAAGCAGAAAACTAATCAGCTAAAATAAGGTACAGTCAATTGAAGTAAAGCTGGGATTACGGCAGCCGACATCTGTTTATGAGCACTGCGTTTAATGCTAGGTTTTCATTTTCTTAATTCTTAATCTATTTCGCAGGGGCATTTCATTCCTGTGTCTGCGTGCGGTGTGCCTGTTGTCACTATCACTTCATATTGTCTGGCTGCTACAATGGTTTAATGTGCTCCTGCAGCACCTGTCTGACTCACTACCCATCTATTGCACCGAAAATGATCTTTCATGCATCGCTAATCTTCAAATTCTAAACTCGTTCAGAAAACTGAAGGACTCTTCAGAGGTCCAACACAGTCATTAAATCCTTGCCCTCATTGTGTATGCGCGTGCACATACAGGCATGCTCAGTGCGACTATGCCTTATGAGTAAACGAAACGAACCGAGTAAGAATACAAATCCTCGAGAGTCCTGACACAGTAGCCTGAGAGGTTACGTCCAGCATGTAGCCCTATCGGCCTCTTAGAGATGCATCCCTGTTGTGCCGTCCGGCCCAGAGACGGGGCAGGACGAGGCAGCGGGAGCGCCTTGCCGCACGCTTTATTACGCTTCATTAAGACGGTGACCGGCCCGGGCCCCCTGTGCTGCGGGCCGCCGCATGTGGAGCCGCTGGTCGCACAGAGTCAGCGGGACCTCGCCGTCTTCCCGGCGCGCACCCGGCCCCTGCATGTGCCGCGCGGGGCGGGGAGAGCGAGCCGACCCAAGACATGTACCCGCCGCGCGGCCGCTCTCCGAGGAGCCGGGGATGATTGCTGCGCGGGCAGCAGCCAGGTCTTGTGATGGCTCTTACCCTCCGGTGGAGGTAATTGCGATGTCCCAGCTGCTCGCGCACTACGGCGGAGGGAATAATCCCATCTGAATACCTTTTTTTTTTTTTCTTTTTCCCCGGCCCGCCTCGGATGCTGTTCTGCATGGGAATAATTTGAAAACAATTGGATTTCCTATGCGGCGAACCCACCCTGGGCCCCCCCTGAACATGAGATTTCTCTTCTCTTCCTGCCGGGCGCTCGCGTCTCTCCCCGGCTCCTTGGGCTGCGACGTGCGCTATAAATAACGGCGCGGGCCAGAGGATAGGGATAGAGGGCACATTGTCATACAGCCCGGTAATGAGCGGTGTTATAAGTCATTAAAGATTTTTTTGTGTAATTAATGCGGCATATGGCGAGACACCTGCTTCTGAGGCTCTGGTGGTCTTGCGGGCCTCCTCTAAGGTTTCGCAGCTGAAAAGAGGGATATTGTGTGCCGGGCCCTGCTTCCCGGTCCAAAAGCTACCCGCGCCAGACTGTTGTGTTGTGTTGCGGTTGAAACAATTCAATGGTTTGATCAGCGGGTTTGGGGGTGGGTAGAGCGCACCCTCCCGCTTCCACTCTCCGTACAGCCGAAGCTATTAGAGTGATAACTCAGAGTGATAACTCCTGACGATCATGTGTGGGCTCGGCTGCATACGGACATGAGAAGAAACCACGACTGAGCAGCTCTGTCAAGTCCAAACGAATCCAAGTCCTGCCTCTCATTCATCTTCGCATTCGTTTTCACTGCTCACGCGCGTGTGAAAACAGTTGCTCTCCGGCGGTTAATTAGGGGTGGTGATTGCGCGGAGGTCTTAATTACTGCTGGTCAAGCTCCTGTTCCTGTAAAGAGGGAGGGGGGTAGCGCAGCGTCGTGCCGTGAGTGCCACTGCAGGGATGTTTTATTATTGATTAGAAAAATGCAGAGCAGGTTTACCGGAGGTCGTGCGAAACGCGAAGCACCGAATGGCTTACGGTGCCAATCCTGATGCTTCCAGTCGGGCGGCGCTCCTGGTGATAGAGTGTGTGGCTCTGATCCCAGAACGCTCGGCGCAGCAATTATAAAGACGACTCGCGCTTGCACGCCCGCACTCACCTGACACCGAATTAATCGATGGCAATGCATAAGCTCTCGGGCGCCCCCCCTCCGGTCGTCGACGGCCCTGTTGGAGCCGGAGAAGACCACCGGGCTGCGCTTGTGCTGTGAGATGATCAATAGCTCATGGCTGAATGCATCAGGTGGAAACACAGGGGGAGCTGCGAGGACGCATTACTCACGCTGAAGAAAAAAAAGGTGTTTAATGCACCAATTTAAAAGAGGCAGCCTCTCGACTGATCGATCTGCCCGACTGTTAATGTGCACGTTCCAAGTTCAGCTGTGCGGTGAGTTCACCTCCGCATCGCAGGTGACAGTAAATAACCCGTGACCCCGATCTCAACAGAGGCGGCCGTTGGTGATGAGAGAGGTCCTCCCTCCCCGGACATGTGCCACGCTTCCGAGTGACGCCCGGCATCCGGAGACGGCCGACCGATCTGGGACTGTCAGTCCGATGTGACAGAACGCAGCGTCGCACTGAAACGCTCGTGGGCCGCATTCAGGCCAGTGCTCGCATACCGCGCTCAGAACAGGACTTTGGAGAGGTGCGACCTAAAAATAACAGCCGGAGAGCTGCTCTCGCAGGGCCAGAATGCAAAAGTTGTTTTTTTCGCACCACACCACAACACAATGTGGGATGCAAAATCGGCCAGAGATTAAGATCACGGAATTACTTCACACAGCCTCGAGTATCCATTTTCTGCTTTTGTAGAGTCCCACATTTCATTTCTACGACATCATTGGTCAGAATGAATCAATCTGCATTAAAGTGAAAAAATAAAGCAGAGAGGAAATATTGGAGAAATATACAAGGAATGAAATGAAGAAAGTGCTCACTTAAATGCCTCCTCGTAGCCTACAGATTGGACCTGCGGGGGAAAAAGTCAAGAAATGGAAAAGAGGTAGGAGATAAACCTCACAGATTATTCAGCTGAGCCCAAATATTGAGCTCACAAATGACGTGAAAGAAACAGACTGCGGTTGGGATTGGTGCCAAAGGCTGTTAAAACTGTGTCACTGCTGCATTTATTTTCCCCAAACCTCACTTTCTTTTGCTTTGAGGAGCATAAACAAACCTTAACTGTGCGCGGATGAAGGCAGGAAGCGGAGCTATCTGCACGGCCGGGCTTCATTATAGGTACATAAGTGCGCTAAAATATGTATTTCCGTGCTGAATGAACTGACTGTGAACTGCAGGCACGTCGAGCATTAGAGCCTCTCCTGCACTCTTACGTCTCACTGCAGGGACGGAGTTCACTGAATCTACAGCTGAACACACACTTTGAAAAGTGGGAGACGGTCCCACTGAGCAGAACCCCTACCTTTGTCTGTGACGAAGTCAATAACCCTCACCGATCTTACTTCATCTTCAGCAGTGTTTGCTGTGGTGTTTTCACTCTAAACTTACACATCAGTTTCTGTACATGACAATGAAATAGAATAGAATAGAACCTTTATTAGTCCCAAAACGGGGACATTTCAGGATTTTTTGCTCTTTTATGCTTTAGCCTCTCTTTAGGATTTTACTTGGAGACAAATAAAGATAGCGAGACTTCACAATCTGCACACTTGTTCACTCATGTGAGAATCGCGCATGCTGACATACGTTCAGCTGAACTGCCTCTGTCAGAGTAAAGCACGTGGCCTCAGGTCCGATGACACAAGATACAGAGTTTCACTGGACATTCCCAGATGGTGGAAAAAAGAAAACACGGAGCGCTGTCCTCCAAGGGCACACCTTCACAAACGCCAACAGCACGAGATGAAAGAGTGCTGATGGAAAAATGTTTATCTTCTCAGAGGGAAGGGCGTCCAGGCCGCGCGCAACATGCCGCTGCTCGCTCACAAACAGGGTTTCGCAAACGAACGCATACAAAGTGCGCATAACGTCTCGCACTGATCTTAAAAAGGAAATAATGCAAAAAACATGAAACACTGGCCTCCGCAGTTCGCGCATCGAGCCCTGTAAAGTGTGATAATTTTGATCGTTTTGTTTATTTTGTACACGGGCGTTGCACCAAATAATCCCTGCGGGCTACAAGAACAGACGGAATCACATTCTTAGCCCGAAGGTATCTACAAAATTGGAAGTCAGTAGGTTAATCTTTTCCTTAAATTCCTCAAAAGTCAACAGTGTTATCTGTTATTAAGTCCCCACTTACTATAATCTGTTTATCTGGCCAGAGGGGAGAGGATTTAAGTTCAAGGCCAGGTGGAGGAATCATAATTCAGGGACACACTGTAGCTTCCAGAGGGCCTGTGACAATACAAACTTTTTCAGCTTCCGTACTTTCAGAATTTGTGTTGCAGCAGAGGAGTGCGACATTGTCAGGAGTTTTACCTTGAGATGCGAAATGCGCGTGGGAGGCATTAGACAAACACTTATTTTTCCTCAGGTTGGGAAAAAGTGGCTGAACAAGCTGGGCTATGGTGATAATCACCCAGTAAGGAGTCAGGCTTGAACACATTATGATGCGTTATCTGTTTATAGTGGAACATGCGTGTTTACAAACGCTTTTTGGCTTTCATTCATTTATTTTCTCAACCTAAGGCATCAAAGAAGATAAGGGCTTAATAAAAGTGACGTGGGATAATTCACAAATTCACAATCGCATTTGTTTTGTTGCATTCTGACGAATCACTTCAGGTGAGATCAGCGAGCATTGGTATATTAGCCCCTGAGATGCAGATTATCCCCAGCTATTGTCAGGCACGTGCGAACGAACGGCAGATGTGTTGTATGTCTGAGAGAAGGAAGTATGTGCGCCAGGCGCTGCAGGTGTCCATCAGGCCAATTACACTGCAGCGGCGTGCGGCGAAGGTTTACAATGACTGGCCCTGCGGAAGCAGACAGAAACAAACTCGACCAGACAGGCGGACCAAAGGTCACCCGGCCCATCCATACCGACGGGGTGAAAGTATGCTAAACCGCACAGAAAGTCAAGCATCCTCACATCTTATACTCAAGACATTCAAAACACCATGACCGATTGTTCGCACTGATTGAACTCCATCTATTCCTGAATGAACGCAGGCTCAACCCGGCAATTAGCTCATTTTTTTTTATTAAGCCTCCACAGCTATGGAAGCGGCAAAGCACGGCACAGCGGTATGGATTTCGTATTCAAGAGGCGGTGAACTCGGATTTGAATGAGCCGGTAGTGGTGGGGATCACGGCAGCAGCAGGTGTGCTGCGTGTGATGGCGGAGCGTGATGCGGGACACCTGCTGTGGCCACAGGTCCACGTGGAACGCCGCACACTGTTGGACGGGGACGGCAGCGGCGGAGCATTTGCATCTCGGTTATAAATAATCAACTTTGATGTATTTTTGGGGGGGAAACAAACAAACAAAACTCTAAACCCTGATCTCTGTTGAAGCAACACGGCCAACAGCCGCGCTCCTTAATCACACGTGCAGATAATTCTCGGCATGTCGCCGTCAGCCTGAAGGGGAAAATTCCCCCTCCACTTTGAGAATTCCCGGAATTTTACAGCCCCAGTCAGCGTGTACAGTGGTAGTAAGCAGCAGCCTGCATCTCGTGATGGGAAGTCACAGCAGTCCCACCCCAGGCCTTTCGGGGTGTGAGCGCGAATCTGTATGCTAACGAGGTCTGAGCTAAGAAGCTGAACTGTGACTTCTGAACTAGATCACAGTGACTCCTCGGTGTCTTCAGGCAGGAGGCGCGGAGTACAGCTGGGCCCTCTCTCATTCACTTGTAACAGCCGATTCGCCGTGTCTTTTTTTTTTTTTTTTTCATTTCCCAGCCTGAGATTAAGCCTCCCACTCTCGCCCCAGCAGGTGCACCCATAGATGTGTCACCCACCTGCCGGCTTTGGCCCCGGGGCTAAAAAAGCTGAATAGCTCCCCAGGTAGGCAGACATCTGAGGCAGATGTGCAAAATATTTCACCCCCGTTCGCCCGCAAAGTTGTGCCGCGGAGGACTAATTCCCTCAATAACCGCAGGCAGAGGGATGCTGACCCCTGCCCGTTGCTCTCTCATCTGCTGTTAGGACGTCATACAACCTTGGAGCAGCGGGGGGGGGGGCTCAGAGCTGGGCCGGACGTGCAGACTGGTGCTGGCGGACAGCAGACAGGCTGCTATCACTGTAACCTGCACCTTATTTCACATGTGTGCTATTTAGGAACAGGGGCTGGGAAAAAATGAGAAAACAATCCACAAGGTGGACTTAGAGAAACGAGGCACATGTCCGGTCTGGCAGACGATGCAGTGGGGGGTGAATACACATTTCTTTTAGCTCCAATTCTCCGAACGTGCTTTGTTGCGCTCTCTGCTCTCAGATTGTTGAGCTGTGCTGTCGAGACGTGCAGAAACCCCGAGCTCAGCCCTGTCCGTCGATGAGGCTCCCGCTCAGTTCAACGGCGAACTGGAAGTGGAGTTAACCTTGTGAGGCGCGTCCCATCAAGAGCTCTTGTTATTCCGCTCACAGGGTAGACGGCTTTAGACTCGAGAGCGGGTGAGCAGATCAATGTTCTGCCCCCCGTCATGCCAGTCGGGCCGCACACAGGCGTCTTAAGATGATGGTAACAAGCACCGAAACGGCTCGACCTGCCTCAAAACAAAAAGTCTGCTTTTTTCCCCAATGCGCCTCCCACCAAGACGTTTGAATGTGTTGGATTTCACCGGTGGGTATTAATACACTGCTGATGGATCCGGCTGGCCAGCACCGTGTCAGTACCTGGCTCAGATTTGACAGTGCTGTACAGCAAAAGTAGACTCTTGGTAGGAATGAACAGCCCAGAGAGGAGTCGTTGATCTTGGCCATGTTCCCCCTCTGCACGCCACCGCCTGAACGGGACGTTTCAGCCGCGACCGCCTTCTTAATATTCATGTGCCTCCTTGTAACGAGCCGAGTCGAGTCAAATGTCAGTTGTTTGGCGGCCGAGGCGCCGTCCCACCTGCAATGAGCATTCAAATGGGAGAACAGAGACCGACATGAAAAGGCATGTTTGTTATGTATGAGCTCCGCGGAGGACTTCTGCCGACGCCCATGGGAGAAGAGTTTGCGGCGAGAAATACAATAACCACAGGCAGCGGGGAAATCAGGTGAGACCTCAAAGGGAAAGAAAAAGAGAGGAAGCTTTGTATCATAGACATCATAAAACTCCCTCTATTTCCAGATGTTGTGGAGATACCGTATCTCCCCTCCGCCGCCTGCCTGTCAAAATACAAGAGTGTCTATAATCCGCCGATAAGACACATGCCCAGGCTCCCCAGACAATCCTCTCTCATTCTCTGTACCTTTCAATCATGTCACTTATTGAGTTAGAGAAACAAATGGAGCCAGACCACGCTTTCCTCTTGCTTCCTGCCGGATGGCGGAATACTAAAGAGGGGCTTTTGGAGCTGCTCCATGACAGCTGGGAGAGCAGCTGGTGGGTAGAAGCCCCGGGGAAACGGCGGTGGAGCTGACCCGCCCTGTAGGCAGCCTCAGGTACAGCCACAGTGACAAGCGCAGAGCTACTCCCCGTTCTCTCAGATCGCCCTGGACCTGGCTTAGATCAATATGGAGATTTGATGAGCTTAGTCTGTCTTTTCACTGCTTATCAGGTGGTCCGCACACTGGCGCTCCCTCACGGTCGAGCCGTTCAATTAAACTTTGACAGAACTTCGACAGAATTTCTCAACTTTCATGCTACCCTGCATTCATAACGAAGACTTTACTGCGAATATGCTGCTTTCGACTCATCTCCCTGTGTGAAAACATGAACATTGCAGCGCTGTCTTCAGTAGCCGGCGCACTGTAAGCTTCAGAATGCTACGGCGATGCTCGACTTTGGAGAAGCCGACTAATGGCGCAGCATCTATAAAACATGGCTCCAGCCTGAGACGTGCAGACGAGCTTCGGAGAAGTTTCCCGTCGCTCCACCGCTCATAATAAATAAAGCTGCGTTTGGGCTGGAGTACTTGAAAACTACATCTGCAGCACATGTTTGCTGTGTGAGGACTCGTGTTTTCTTGACAGTTCCTCCTCGGCTGCCACGTTAAACCCCGTGGAGTGAGGCCGGGAACAGCTTGTCTCGCGGCAGCCTGACCGTGACTGCACGCAGCGCAGGGCGGAGGACCGGGCCCTTGGATTCAGAGGCGAGTCACTTTGGTGCCGGCCCCGGCAAACGATCATCAAATGATGAGAGCTCAGTATCAGTGCTGCTGTGTCGCATGATGAATCTCGTCAGCCTCGGCCAGACCGAATGGCAGCGTGCAGGCACACGGCGACGGTCACAAAAGTCTCAGGTTCTCGAACCCATTTCAACGCAGACTGTGTCCGGTGGCTTCAGCACCTGAGTAATCCACAACTACAACTTCATGAAGTAGCTCTGCACACATAAACAATAATAATAACTGTGGAGAGGTATTTTTTGCATGCGGACAGAGAGTCTATTGCATTTGTATCATTAGAATAAATGATTAACCATGTGCTCTGTCTTTCAGAGCCTGAAGTCTTATTGCGTATGGTACCATTCATGCTCCCGAAACAGTGATTTAGTGATTTAGAGGGTTCGACCTGCAATGAAGAAATTCATGTCTGCATGGAGTGTCTTGGAGCGTTGTAAGTTTGCTGGCATGTCTGTGTGTTTGCCTGCGTTTTTTAAGTCCTGCTAAAATAAATGCTGTCTACTGAACGTAAAACTCGAAACATCTCTCGAAAACCTGATTGAGCTTGCGAATGAATGCTTTTATTATTCGTTGTCAAATTGTGCATTAAGTGTGTGCATAGATTAGTATGTTGTTTAGGAAGAGCTTGTGTACGTGCTTGTGTGTGTGTGTGCGTGTGTTTGTATACAATAAAATATGCCGTCATTCGAGTGCGTGTGTGTGTGGATGTGTGTTGTATTCAGCTGCATTCATTTCATCTGTAATGAATGCTTTTGTAGCTAAAGAACACAGCAATTGTAACGCAAGTAACTGATTCCCCGCCTCTTCCATACGGATCAGCACTGAATAGACAAAATGAATGTCTTTACCTTGTTTCATATAGATTTCCCGTCTCCATTATATTAACTACAATGGGGGAGTGGGGTGGTGGGGTGGGGTGGGTTGGTGGCGGGGCATATCCAGATGAAAGCTGCTTGGCACAGTGCTTATCATGTGAATACATGTTAGGAGAGGAGATCTGCACCTCCACATTAAAGCTGGTCACAAGTGATAACTTCATGTCAAGCGCCTCTCTGTTATTGTCTTTTGAATTATTAAAACCATTTTCCCTTTGAAGGTTTGTCGCTCTCTCTCTCTCTCTCTCTCTCTCTCTCTCTCTCTCTCTCTCTCTCTCTCTCTCTCAGTCCTTGACATAATACAGTGTACTTAAAAATAAAAGACGGGTTTCAGAATGAAATATTCACCAGCCTTGTTTCCCTCCATGTGTGTCCTCCTTGCGTTTCCGGCTCAGTCTCCCCTCGGCACAAGGCGTGAACACGGTGAGAATCACCACCTGACGCAGTAAAAGCCTCCGTCGCGCAACATTTACACCCACTAACAAAGAAAATTGACTGTTATGTGACATTACATGAATTACAGCCTTTCAGCATGGTAAAACATGATTTCTTCCCACAGCCACCTTGTCACAATCAACAGCAGCAGATCAGGCTTTGATGTGGGAAATGATGATAATCTTAAAATAAGCATTCATCTCTGTCATGGCGACAATGCGACGCGTCTCCAGCAGTGTGCCGAGACTGTTCGTTGAGTTTAGGATAAGAGATACGCAATTAAACTTGTCATGCTGCACACTGCTGGGATCTTGTATACGATCATTTTCGCTCCTGCTGATGCATTCACTTTGCAATAGCAGCACTATTACCGGCATAATTGCATCTTCAAACCGCCCAGAGATGCGCCCTTGTTACAAAATCCATTAGCACGCCACAACACTCTGCCCCTGGGACAGAGACCGAGGGGGGGGCGGCGGGTTCCAACAAGCCCAGATATCACCCTGTGAGAGTGAATAAAACATGGACGCTCGCCTCCTTCTCAGCCTGCCCCTCATTGATTGTCTGGCTGAGGCGGAGGGGAGGGAGCGAATGACTCAGTGGAGTTCAAAAGGCTTTGTCAAATGAAATATTACAAGGCCCCGGTGTGTTTCACAGGCCTCCAAAGTTTTAACAGTGCATTTCACAACTCCTAAAGGCTGCGAAGCTGTTCACATCTATTTGTCACAGCGGCGACTGGAAGGGAGTCTCAGTCAGCACCCACAACCTCACAAGGAACCTTTTTTTTTTTAATTCATCTTCATTTCCTCAGCCCTTATATGGCTTTCAATTATGTGATACTCAAACAAGCTCTGCCAATACATCATGAAGAGCATTTCTCTGTTTTCTCATGCAGGTCTCAGGAGAAAGCCACTTGCTTTCTTGTCTCAGTCTCTTCCAGATCCCTCCCACACTGGCCTATATTGTCTGTTACGCAATGCTCACACACCACCCGAGGGCAACACTCCTTTCAGCAACAGGGGAAATCTTATAAACATCCTCCCTTATTTTTATTTTGCATTAAGCTTGATATTAACTTCTTTACACGCAGTCTCAAACTTGGGATGTGAGAGTCAGAACTTTATAAAAGGATAAATGAGCTCTGGAATATTACTGAGAGCTCCAGCACAATATATGAAACTCCAATGAGACAAAGCACACAACATGCGCTGTGTGCAGGAAATTAAAATGCTCTTCCCGCCGAGCCCTGAAAAGGTGAAAGTTATCTCAAAATCACTACCAGTTTACAGCATATCTGACACCTGAAGGGAGAAAAAGACAATAATCCGCAGAGAACGTTATACAAGCGGAGGGAGGCTTGTAATGAATGGCTCGAGAGAGCCGGTTTGCCACCGACGGAGGCTTCTGGCATCAGTCGCGTTGATTGCTGAGAGCTAAGCAACAGTCGAAGCAAAGCTGCGAAAGGTTAATGAGTGCCACTGGTAGCAGGTGACTCAGAGAGCAGCGGGGAGGGATGGTCAGCTGACGGCTTGTTCTCTCCGACACACAAAAGACCAAAGAGCCCATTTGGTTACCTGTGACTGTCCTGTTTGGTCGAGAACATGAACATAATCACAGTTATCTCACCCTTGTGTCTCCCGAATGACTGTTGTTAGACAGAGATGTGGATTGCTGTAGCCACTGTACTTAAAGATGATGCAACGTTGTCACTGCACCAACGGAAAGTCTTATGCTTTTGCATATTAACACAAGAGAATGGCGACACCCTCAAATCACTTACCTTACCCTAATGCTGTACAAAAAGAAGGAAGAAAAAGGAAAAGTTTGAAGAGAAAAGAAAAGTGACCGTGGTGAACAGTGAACTGTGTGAGTCAGTCTGTTTCAGACACACACACACACACACACGCACACACACGCACACACACACACGCGCACGCTGCTTGGTGACCACTGGGTCTCCTCTGTCATGAGTCGAGTGTGTGCAGCACTTTGGCTGCCGCATGCGGCCGTCCTCACCACCAGACCGGAGAATTCAATTAGCCCGCCGTGCCCGCGCCCGCTAACACCGGCGGCATCGGGGAGGCGCTCCGTCTCCCCGGGAGTTCACTGCTTGCAACGCCGCACATTATTTACCCTCACAAATGTGCACGGCGAGTTCGGGAGAGTCGAGACGGGGACACACATCGGGATACCGAAATGCATTTAGTGTCGCGGGCTCCCCGCAGTCCACCGCACTCGCCCATCCAGAGCGAATTAAATGTACAGGCAATTTAGCCTTGGTGCTGTAATTCCTCTCTGCCTCTGTGTGGGTCTGGTCCAAAGTGGCTACGCGGCATCAAGTATCAAGTTTGACATTTTCCAGCCGCTGAACAATTCCATTCACTCAGGTGATTGCTCGGTTTTCCGAAAGGGAGCGAACTGGAAGAGGAGGAGGAGGAAAAAGAAGATCGCTACGGCAACTGGAAGCTAAAATGTGCTCTGAAATAATTACAGTTTAATACTGATATGACACGGTGACACCAAGCTGGTGAGACACGTAGCTGAATCTGCTAATGATACCAAGAGTCCAACTATTTCAGGGAGAAAATAAATAAGTGTAAGAGTGCCCATATGGCCTCTTGGCTCTTAAGATAAGTAGAGGACACACACACACACACTGCACACACACAAACAGTGGAGCGCCGGTAGCTCTGTCTGCCTCATTGGGAGAAGCCACTGCTCCAGGAACAGCTGCTCATTGGTGTCCCCTGTGGTCTCCTGCAAAGCAAAGTGTGTGTGGTGTGTGTGTGTGTGTCTGCCCATGACCACACAAATCCCACCTCGCATGGTGAGGTGTGCTCTGCACAAGTGAGTAAATAAATAAAATGAAGGAGTGTATTCAAGGCTTAGCGTGCAGCCGTACTGACTAAACACCGAATGAGGGAATGTCAGACCAGACAGAAGAGCAGGAGTGCTGGAGGTGCAGGCACGTGATGCCCGACTGTATACAGTATACATGGCTAAAAGCAAAAGGATTATGAGGAAATGAGGCGCTCACATGACAGCATAAATCAGTCGGAGGCATTCTCCTCTAATGGAAAGCTGGGTCCACACCAAGGACCTTATCAATCACAGAGATAGAGCTGCCACCATATTGACTATGCACCAAACAAACAATATTGTGGATGAGGTCTAAGTGCTATTTCCAATATGGTCCACACTGTAGATCATTGCTCCGCTAACATCTCCAGGGAGCACATTGAATTATTGAGAATTCATTTATATATATGTGTGTGTGTGTGTGTGTGTGTGTGTGTGTGTGTGTGTGTGTGTGGCTGAGTGCAGATGCAGCACATGCACAAGAGTTCCGCTGCTGCCAGAATGCAGCAGCAAACATCAGTGAAGGTCACATTCACTGAAAAGTATCAGAGGCTGGTACAATCTCTCTACAAAGGCTGACTTTACAAAGCTATGCTGGAAATGGTAACATTTGTAATGATTTTTTATACAGTTCCTTCCATGGCCAGTACATATATATGTGTGTGCGTGTGCGTGTATATATACATATGTGTATATATGTATATATATATATATGTGTATATATATATATATATATATATATGTGTGTGTGTGTGTGTATATATATATATATATATATATGAGAAGACTGGTGTATGTGTTAATTCCTTACATTTTGCAAGTTGCAACATTGTGGGATAAAGAATAATATTAATAGACTATTGTGAAATTTCCCCTCTTTGCAGGATTGTTTACAAGCTTAAAATGGCAAGCCAGTCTTTAAACTGGGTCTAATTATCCAGCTCCTTGAAATGGTGAGTTTAGGCATTTTCTGTGTGAAGAAGCCAAACTATGGGAGTTGGGTGAAAGCCATCTGCAGCATCCATTCTCTTTCTAGCTGACCTGGTTCACTAGGGAGTCATGTGCGCCAAAAATCACTGTATTCACTGTGTAATTCAGTAATCAGAGAGCAGTGGAAGAACCCTCCCAAGAAGGTCTGAGCACATCTGCTTTTATGAGTAGTTCTGATGATGAAACATGAACATGCTCTGATATTCCCATTGGGCTGCTGTCTCAGACTCACTACCCAGCAGGCTCAAAAGGGGTGCCTTGGTTCAAAAATGTTTCCTATATGATGAAGAAACACTTTTGGCTGGCTGGCTGATTGGCCAGAAGCAAATTAGTGTCCCCATTAACCTCCCACCCTATAGTGTGCTCTGTGTGCACCCTGTCACCTCCAAACCCTCATTAACTACTGCATGCAGCACTTCGCAGCCTCACTTTATACCATCATTTATATTTGCTCTCACCCAGAACCTTCGTGGGGCTCGTCTGGGTCCAGATCCCACTTACTGTGTTCGAGCCTGAGTGACACAGACCCAACCTTGCACGCTCCGACACTGTTCTACAACGAAACTGTCTGATTTCCAACTTGTGCTCCAGCAGTTCGGGTGTCTTGATTCACGCTCTCCGTGTACCCATTTCCCCTCAACATTGCATTGTCAACTTTTGCTTCAGTTAGCAATTTCCTGTATTTTCCCAGAATGGCTTTTAACAGCCTTCAACAAAAGGCTTCTCTGTGCTGTAAACATGTAGGTGGAGAGAGCGGCGGAGAGAGCGAGTCGGAGGAAAACAGAGTGAGACGGGGAGAGAACAATGCTGCTCTACGCCGGCAAAGAACCGAGAGGCTTTAAAATGCTTTATTCTGAGGGCTGACACCCAAAACCTGATAGCACCTTGTTATGTGTGTGAGATCAAATGCTCACATGCGTGTAATGTTAGAAACCCCAGAATATATTAAGAGATATGCAGACATCCAGATATTCTGCCCGCGTGTGAAGGAGTGCTGCTAAAGCTGGCTACAGATGTTAAGGAGAGAGAAGGCCTAGCTTGCAATCAATTTCAGTTCATCCCAGAGGTGTTGCATGGGGCTGATGTCAGGGCTCTCTGTGGGCACTCCAGGTTCCTTCACAGCAATTTGGGAAAATCTTCCTTTGTGCATGAGGGTGTCGCTGTGCCTGGAATGTCAAAGAGGAAAGGGCTTCCCTGTTCTGCTCCCACAAAGCTGGGAACGAACCTGAGTATTGTTGGAGGTTTCTTGCCACCGGCGATAGAACCAATAAATAAAAAAAAAGGTCCCACAAAAGAGAGTGCATGGAATACATTTTGGCTGTGTCGCAGGTCCTCCCGTGACGACGCCTGTTGCATCCAATCACAACATCTTACACACTTTTGGATACTGTCACTGGGTCACGGGGTTAATGATTCTGAGCTGTGTCAAATCAGATTTATTTTGTGAGCAAGGATTAATTTGTCAGTACTGCGCAGTCCATTAAGGCACTACCAAGCAAAGCCCTAATTAGACCAACGTTAATTGCTGGTGATTACCAGCCGCCTCTTGGGGCGTCGTGAATGGGAGGAGGAGCAGAAATCGCCACCAACTTTGGGGGGTGGGGGTGGGGGTGGGGTGGGGGGGGGGTACGGCGTTCGGAGGAGCCGCGCGCACGAGGACGATGCCACGCCTCGTGCTTCCTCCAAGATACGATTTCCTTAATCTCTTCGGAAGGCTCGAGGTAAATAACCAGGCGATTGCTCGAGCGTTCAGAAAGAGATAATGTTCTGTGTGGAAAATCGCAAACAAATTTAATTACTCCTTCGGGGGGGGGGGGGGGTTATTGTGATGGAGGGCTGGAAGGCGGCGCGCGTTGCGTGGATGGGACGCAAAGACAACCCCAAACACAAACACACTGACACTGATATGCACGGTGCCGTCGGATGGGAGGCTGGGAGGCTGGCTCACAGGGAGCCAGAGCGGCCTCACCTCATCTCGACCTCGGCTGTCTGTCCACGGGGCCCCGCGCTCCTCACTGCGCTGGATCTGACTGCTCATGTTCAAAAACGCATGCCGGGTCTGTTGTCGGCGTGGAAACGTCGACGGCGCGCATCTGTTAGGATTCGGCGGCGAGTCGGAATACACAGTGCTGAATCGCGTCCGCGCGGCGTCAGATGTGACTGCCTTGGGTTGAAATTTGCATTTTAGCGACACGCCGGCTCTCGCACGCGCACGCCTTACATCCACGGTGGGAAACTCCTCTCTCATTCACTCACCCTTCACGCTGGGAAACGCAGAGAGCCTCTCGTTTGCACCACTGAAGGCTCCCCCTGGGCGAGGCACTGGCTGGAGGCTCTGCATGCTGCACGAGCCGAGCCGAGCCGAGCCGAGCCGAGCCGAGCCGAGCCGAGCCGAGCATCGCGGCTTTTCTTCATTACCAGGAGAGCGCTGCTAGGCTTCAAGCTCGATTCCCGGCTTGTGTGGGATCCGTATCGATCGGGCATCGCCGAGCCATCCGTCTTCGCGCCGGTGGGCCCGGCCTCCTCTCGGCTCCTGGGCCCCGTTGCTTGTATTTAAACAACTGATAGGGATCGCGCGAGATACGCCGAATCAATCGTGGACGGCGTTATGGAATATAATTCGCGGCTTTGAGTGGAGCCAGCAGCTAGCCTTATAATTAAGCGGGCTTATTTGCAGAGTGGAGGCTGGTGGGCTCAGCGTCCCCCGAGATGAGCGGAGACGGATGCATGCGAGTGGTGGTGCGCAAGGTCAAGTTTATCCTCGGTGGAAAACACGTCAGTTACATTTAATTGACAGGGTGCATGTGTGAGTGCATACTTGCACTGGCTTTCCCCACAGATGCCTTGTGCTCGCCTCCGTGTTTTCTCTGTCCTGCTGGAAACTGCGTTTAGTTTTTGACCTTTGGAGAAATGACACAAGGTCTCTCAATGTGCTGGAAAGGAGGAGAAGAGGGGAATTATAGAAAACACTTAATTCCAGTGAGTCAGTTAAGGCATTAAAAGACACAGTTTACACGTGTCTAATGAAGTAGGAAATCATGGAAATCAGCATAATTGGGATAATCTCAGAAAATGGGGGTAGTTCACATTCAACACTCTTCATTGAATAGAAATACATGTGACATGGAGAACATGAGATGGCAGGATTAGATTTTGTAGGGGCCAGTCATATAGAAGGGTTTATGTGGAGGAAGTCCCTGGAGAATTGATGGAAGCACTAGAAAGACATTGCAAACACATAATTCCAACAATTCAGCAAAACGTACTTTCAGGTATGGCTGAATAGAATCTACAGGTTTAATATATAACAGATAATATAAAGCTGCTAATCCATGTCCACTCTATGTCCTCTCTAGCTAGCTGTGTGCCTCTTCTGACTGCTCAGTTTTCATCTGCATTCCTGCTACAATCAGGAGACAGGCTGAAGAGAACAGCGGTGGTCTTCATAAAAACAAAACAACTGGAAAGCTGTAGCGATAACAATGATCTCCAGTGACTGTGACCCCACAGTGATCAGAGCAGCTTGAAAGACAATGACTGCGTTTCAATCCTGTATTAAACCAAAGAACAAGAACAAAGAACCAAGAACAACACACAAAGTTCTGTTGCTGAGGAATCCTCTCCGAAGCAGATGGTGCCACACACAATATTGCTGGCTGCTGAGGCTGGTCCACAGGGACCCTCACTGTGTGGTCCCTCTTTGAATGGCAGACCTCTTCAGGACACAGGATTACAACTTTACACCAAGCCACTTGATGATTAGCTGTAACAAAGCAGAGTCATAGCACAGCCGTTAATCACAGCCCCTCCCTCTGCTCCGCCTCCACCTTTGACTGATTTCCTTCTGATGCGGCCTTGTTCAGACCACATGAGCCATCCAAATGTCTCACCTCACATTTACACTGAAAGTGCCGGGACCAAACCGGAAGTCGTAGGTTTTCTCAAAATCGTCTTTCCGTTAATACGAAAAGATTCACTTCTTAACATGAAGGTGAATGAAATCTCACCAATCATTCTGCTTGCTTTCCTGAAAAGACAAATACAGATGAGATGAGTAGTTTAGATTTACTCACTGAAAGGAAAAAAAACAGTCTCACAGTCTAAATAATATGCAACATCTCAAAATTATTAAAGATGAAAGCTGATTTTTCCTCAAGGCAAGAATGAATATGTTAATAATGCAAGCTTATTAACTATGTTAATAAGCTTCATCTGAGAAAAAACTCAAACGCTGAAAATGATATCATGGGTGCATTTCCACCATCCCTGGCAATGTACAAAACCGCAATAATTACGAAACATTAAAAACATAGGAGTTGCGATTGTGGCCCTTCCAAGATGTGGCTTTGTAATTGAGACACAGCTCGCCCGTTTTGGCACGGGCAAGCAGGTACTAGAAAAATAGTACCAGGTTAACCATTCTAGGTAACGGAAACACAAAAAAGGCCGAGCTGAGTTGAGTCGGTACCACGTAGTGGAGCTGGGGCATAAGAGCCTCCCTCTGCTGCGTGCTGACCCCTGGTTACAGGCCCTGCCAGCGTCTGACACAACTTTTGTTTTTCCTCCCTCGTGCCGTTTCCCTCCCGGCTTGTGCGGAGCGATGGCCCGACGTGTGTCCTGTCAGCCCCGTCCGCCGCTCACCTTGTGCGTGTGCGGCGCTCGCCTGGGAAAAGACCAAACAGTAATCTACAAAAGCACACTGTGGTGAGCTGTCAGGGCTGAGGCTGGTCCTGCTATCCGCCCCTCTGTATCAGAAAGCCTCGGCTTGGCCTTTGATGTGCCGGCACCTCGCTGCTGCTGCCGCCGGGTGCCGTGCCCCAAGCCTTTCTTTGCAGCTTTTCATCCCCCCCCCATCAGTCCAGCTGACATCAGTCAAGAGTCTGCATAAATGAATGCTCTCCAGTCTGCATGAAATGGTTTTGTCACTCGAGGGGGGGAGGACTCAGCACCTCGAAATGTTGCAAACTGCAAATGGAGGTCTGAGAGGTGTGTTTCAGCAACACGCATACTTCTCTCTATTTCAAACCGCACAGATTGCTATCCTCCACTCTCACTCTCAACTGTCTCATGTCACCCTATTATATCTCCAGAACTATTGATGTAAATGATGTAAATGAAGCAACACGGATTGTTCAGTTATGCCTCAGGGCGTTTGGGGATATATCCATTGCATTCGGTGCCGAGTGCATAGGTCTAGTTTATAATATAATGTCATACGTATCTTGTTTTCAGCAAATTTATTTACAGTGGTGGACCACCTTCTGCTCATACACCACAGGCTTGTCCCTTTCTCTGCTCTCTCCTGGCATCCTCTCACTGACAGGTTTGTTCGACAAACAACTTCAACTCAACTTTATTTGTTTTAAGTGCCATTTCATAAGAGCCGTTATCTCAAGGCACTCCTTCTTGAAGCTTCGCAACCAATCAAAAATCGACAAATGGAAACTTGTGACTCTGAAAGCAGTACCACTAGATACCCGCCATGTCCTACACTACCAACCGGTTGTCATTCTAGGTCTGCTTAACACAGGCTTGGTTGGACATCTTGGACAAGCAAGCCTGTGTGTGATGCGCTGTTCCCACAATGCAAAGTGATGAATCCTTTCATTCTAATCCATCTGGTACATTGTCTGTCCAACTCCAAGCGTGATGTATATAATCTTCAAGCCCAGGGCAAAACCAAGAAAAGAAAGGGGTCCTTAATCCCCGATGACATCATCAGGGTTATACATCACAGGTGACATCACCGCTGTTTTTGTCTCAACCCATGGAGGACATCACTTACAGGAACCTGGATAAATAAGCGCAAAAGCAGAAATATGAACATGCAGCCATTTATTCACATCTTACATCTGAAACGTCATAAAATCACAAATTCCTCTTTGATCTCACTTCAAAAACCTATCGCTATGGGAGCGTATTGATCGATGATGACAAATGAGGATATGTTTTTTTTCCTAATCCACCCTGAATGCACGTATTAAGTGACTATATGTAAACCGATTCAGTGTGGCCAAAATAAAATCGCGCTGAAAAGGTGTTAAAATAGATGCACATCTCGAAAATGCGGGATTCTTTGGAGACACTGTTAAGACCTCCGCTGCAGTGAAAAGATTAAAGCTCCAAATAAAGTGTTGTTTAAAGGTCCTCTGTGGTTTTCCTTCTTCTCTGTGTCCCGCTTCTTCATTGCACTCAGCTGAGTCATGGCTGTGTACACATTGTGCTCGGCAGGCAGGAAAGAACACACACGCACACACACACGCACACACACACACACACACACACACACACACACACACACACACACACACACACACACGCAGATATGTAGTGGCAGCATTCTCTATTTTCCCACATTTTGTGCCAAGAGTGGAGCTTTAACTTAAACACCTGGCCCTTGATGGGTTGTGTTTGCCCTTTAGCTGCTGCTCTGCTGTTTGTCGGACAATCATCCATTTGACTCAGTTTACTCAAGACGACTGCGGGTCAAGAAGCCAGTTCGACTGTTTGCCCAAAGCGGGCCCACATCCAGCCACTGAGCTTGAATTTGCGGGCTGCGTTTATCCCGCTCTCGCTGCTTATCGTCTGGGACGCTGTCATTTGTCTGATAAGCCCCCAGGATCGCTCAGAGTAAATGGTCTCCTTTTTCTTTTTCGCCTTCACTAAAGCCCTGTCTTGTTTCCTCAAAGGTCACTTCAAAAACCAGAGGAACAATTACAGAGCGTGAAGGAGAGAGATCTTTAGAATCATTTAGAAAGGGGATTCCGGGCCCGGGAGATGAATTAGCAGATTTTCTGCACATTAGAGGGGCAATGGACAGCGCGGTCCTCCTCGAGCTAATGGCAGATGTGTGATGTTATGTTGCCATACATAGCTGCAAAGGTCAATAGTGTGTTTACATGGAAGCTGGTGGAAATAGCTCCTAGGTATCTACATCGGTTATTAGCCTCGCGGCCCACCTAATTAAGTCGCGGGCACAGTAATCAATCACCGGCCAAATTGGATTTGGATTGGATTTCTGTGGTCTCGGTGGCGGGCGGCGGATTGTCAAAAGCCGGAGGTTTGACTTTGACGATGACATTCAAGTCGGCGCGGGCAGAAATTAGTCACATGCTGGGGCAGAGCGGCGAGATAAGTAGCAGTGTGATGGCACACGGGGGACGGGTCTCCACGGCTACCATACTGGCAAATATCGCCCCAAATATCGCCACGCAGGTGGGATCCTCGGCGACCCGCGCCGCATGTTCACCCCGTTACTCTCAATTCGCGGCGGCTAATGAAGGACGGAGGAAAGAAAGCGGACTCAAACGGCTTTTAGAGCGGAAGAAAAACAAATTAATGAGGCCCTGGTTCGTCCTAGAGCTCCGGCGCATATACAATGCAAAGAAGGCAGCAATTACTGTATATACTCTGTAGAATAACTCTGTTAATTAGACTTGAGAGGGTTTCCAGCCGAACAGAGCTGGGAAGAGAAAAAACACAAAACAGCAGGGCTGGTCCCAAACTTCACACACCGCTAACCGGTGGCTGCATTGGTATTGATTTTCGAGTCTTTGTCCTAATAAGACTTGGATACGTTTTAATGATAGGAAGGGCGTGTCGGATGCTTCACGGAACAAAAGACCCCCTCGAACGTGAAATGTAATCGATGCGGTGAAAAATGTATTTCTATTTTCTATCCTGTGAGTTTCAATTAAGTATACTTCTCCAACTAATCATGCGGTGCCAACACTGCAAGGTTACAGCTGATTACAAATTTCATTAAAGGTGTTAGAGCCCACATCTTGGCTGTGACATGGTGACTCCTCTCCACCTACCATCAACTGAACCATTATTAGCCACTATATTAATGTTTCTTATTATTATTCATTTTTTTGGGGGGGGTGCATATGAATACATACATTCTGTGTGTATTATATATATATATGTCCGTGTCAGGGGTTCCTTTGGATGATTTCATATAGGCAACCACCTCATTCATTTGTCCTCCCCCTGGGAGTGGACTCCTGGAACTGCTCGTGGCTGTCTTACTCCTTTGACAAGTGGAAGATGCGACATCTAAATGCAGCTCTGTACCTCATCACGTAAATCAGAACCTCTGTTCCGTGGAAAGCGTTGCTGATTGAGTCCCCCAGAGGTGTCCCGTGTGACAGAGCGATGCAAATAAAACAAAAAAAAAAAACAAAAAACAATCTTCGTAATTTGTTTGAGATTTAAATTGAAATATGAGGCGTGTTATTGAGGCAACCGTGGGTGGCTGTGCGAAGCCGGAGATTGGCGATGACTTTTCCATTTGCTTTGTCCATTCGCTGGAAATGAAGCTGATAAAATCAGATGAATGGAGGACCGAGAACAGAGGCCGGGCTGGCAAAGTCGACATTTTGAATCTTTTATTTACATCCACATGGAAACAATTACCTGCCAGCACACACACACGCACACACGCACACACACACACACACACACACAAACACGCAGTTGTTTTGCATACTGTTGAATGTACTCAGCGAGAAAGAGGCTGAAAGCCTCAAATGCAGCTGCTGAATGAATATTAACGGACTTTGTGGAGTGTCAGTCTTCATGCAGCGCCTGGTCTGCGTGCAGGTTTCAGATGTCACCCAGCAGGAATCCCCCCTTTGCTTTTGATCCCTATCCGTGGCAGGTGTCACTCAATAATCCCCCATGCCTCCCAGGGCTTCCCTTTTCTTTCTTTCTGCAGATTTTCTGTGAAGATGTTTTTTTTTTTCTCAAAGACCCTCGCTTTCCCACTGATGGTAAATGTGAGAACAGAGGGCTCTGTTCCTTTGTTCAGTTGAATTTTATATCATAGCTTTTTCTTAGCATGCCGAACTGAACTGAGGGGTCCAAACAAAGGATGCATACATATATATATATATATATAACATATGAAATACAAGCTAAATAGTACGAATGACTAAGTATTTAGTTCATATTCACAAGCATTATCGTTGGCGTACCTTTAAGAAGGCAATGAAACCAAATAAAATCCAAACACATTAAGAGCTGTGAGAAGTCTTATTAATCTAATAAATGTCACTCCGGCGTATATTTTGTTGATCTCACAAGGCCAAGGGAATAAAATATTGACCATCATCTTTTTCAAAACAGTGTAAACCAAAGGTGAGGTGGTACAAAAGCGGCGGAGTGACTCTGGCAGCGACGGGAAGGATAAAAGCTCGTGCACCCTCCCAGAATTTAAAAGGCCGGGCTGTTTTGTCCTTCCATTTGTTTAAGGTTCTTTCTCCTTGTTGTTCGGAGGAAATAACCTTCAGAGGCTTTGAGCCATCGGCATGCGATTTCCACCGCGGCAGAAGGCGTGAAGTATGTACACAAGTTGGCTCGTCAAACAAGCACAGCGCCCTGTCTCAAGGTTACATCGGCAAGTATGTGTACAGCTGGGGATTCTTGTCAGCCAGGCACGCTTTAAAAACTCAGTCAAACAGTACAGAAACTAATGGAAATGCATAAACATTTGCTTTGGCTGCACTGATGAATGTCACCTCATTACAGTACACTAATGAACGGACGCTGGAATTCTTGTGTTTGATATCCGAGAGCATGTGACTAAACGTTAAACCAAATATTGATGTTGGCTTGCCTTTTGTTGTTCAACATTTAACCACAACATTGCTCTTGACCTTGCTTTTTAATAAGAAATATCGCAGACTTAGACCGATCAGGTCAGTGTTTTTTTGTCTTAATGTCAAAGTGACATGATATATTTAGATTTTGGTGCGTACAAGCAATGGAGTATTACCCAGCACAGTTCTTACGGGACCCTGTGACCTACTTTACTAATGATGGCACAGTGTTCTCTGTGTGACCTGGAGTACAGTTGTATGACCCTTCTTCATATCTCTCTGGCAGAGGTTGATCCTGTGTCTCTGACATCTCATTCCCAGAGCCCAGCCACATCTGTAACTTCAAAAATCCTGTGTATGCGGCAACTCCGTGTCAGTTACTGCTCTCCGTGATGGTTTGAGCATGTTGTAATACAGTTACAGTTGCAGTTACAGTTACACTTACAGTTACAACAACTGCCTGTTTGGGTTAGTGCTGCTCTAAATGAGCACTGACCAAGATGAAAAAAGTATGACGAAGAACAAAACCCGTCTCATTGATTGGCCAGGACCAAAAGTGGAAACCTCGTTCACCACAAAAACAGAAGGGCAACACCAAATGTATGCAGTCTTGCAGTTTTGAAACATTTTCCAATTTCCCTCTGTTCAACTCTACTTCTCTTGTTTGTTTGTTTTTTTTTTCCTCCCAAAATGCACTCTGCTCTAAATTGCCCTTCCACTCTTTGGTCCACTGGATTGCCCATTTGCATTTCTCACTGTAAGTGTATCGTGCTAGGGTTCACTTGTAAGGCAGACTGGAGTTCTCTTGTTTCATCTGTGCCTGTGTGCAAATGCACTTTCACACTTGCCCAAACATAACAGTCTATCAAACCTATAAACTTTGGTTGTGGTCAACGGCTCTGTGGTAAGTGAGTGCCCTAGGTGAGTTTTGATTAATGAAGCCATTTTAAATGATTCAAGAGCTCGAACAGAGTGACTGAGCCATAATAGGAAGCAGGAGTGGGTCTGGCTATATTAATGACTTCTTAGATTCTTTAAGTAGGGGCAATGTCAAGAGGTCACTTGGAGGGGAGAGTTCAGGAAACAGAGCCAATCAGATCAGCTGAGATGATGACTCAAGGACATGATGGATGTTCTTATTAAGCGATACAACCAAAGTTATTACAGAGCCAATGAATAGATTTTAAAGAAATCCATGATCATGTGGATACAGCGGCCAAGCATTTTTGTGATTTTCCACCCACATTCTACATCCTTAATTTCCCTTGGGATGAGTAAAGTACTTATTTTTCATGCACATATGTATGGATGTATGTATGTATGCATGTATGTATCAGTCTATCCATCCATCCTTTGATCCATATATCTAGATATTTATAGAGGCAGAGAGAGAGAGGCAGCACCACATCCCCTGAGTCCTGTTGTGGGTACATAGACGCTCTTTCCCTGTCTAAAAAGATCATCAGGGGAAGTCAGAGGCCTTTGCCAGTCGATGCACTCTCACCACCCGCATGCTGCATCCTGCAGGGACATGAATGATGATAGCATTTTCCATAGAGCTGATTTGTCAGTAGGTGGTGCTTTTAAACGCTGATCTGTCATTTTGGCCATAAGCAGCTCTGCAGCAGTAATGATGTGAACTCTCAGAATTGAACCTGGGCTTATCAGGTTAGCGCCAATGTTTGCCTCCTTTGTAGACGTCTGTCACAATCACTGCAATCATAGAATACTTTAAGAAAGCCATGAAACCATTGCACTTAACATGAGACAGACAGAGTATACTGCTGGTCCACAGAAAAACTGAATTCAAGATGATCTCAGGCTTCCCCAAAATTTAATGATTAACACATTCAACAATATTGTTATGCAAATCTGTCCTATATGCGTGAAAAATCTCAAAAATGCACATGTGCAACAAAATGTGGAAAGATGATGGATAAACATTTTGGAAATAATAAATATTAGCTCATAACTCTCTGAACCCTGTTTCAAATCCTAATTTAGGACGCAAAGCATTTGTATGCTGCATCCAGTTCTTTTAACAGTTCAGTGCACACTTCAAACAACTGAAAAAGCAAAGAAATAGAGTCATGTTAGACCACAGCGGTTTAGGTGAGAAATCAGCATTTCAGGAGCTTTCGCGCCTGAAACCAAAGGTCAGACTACTGTCTATAGTGGCTATACTCAGTTTGATGCTTGTACTGTATTATCTGCAGCAATAAGTCATTGAAATAATCAGTGAATGCAAAAACATGTCAACACTAAACTATGGATGAGGTGCCTCTTTTGACTAAAATGTCAACAATGTGTTCACCTTGAGATTTGGCTCGGTCTTGCTGTGTAATGTTTTCTTTTGATTCATTTTGGCACACCTTGTTCAGGATGGGTCATTAAAAAAATACACAAATAAATAAGGTTATACAGTAAACTACTCATATATTAACTAATCCAAAATGTCTCATCTGATTTATGACATGGGGCAGCTTTTTGGGTTTTCCCTGCACTTGGGTGGGATTGATGCCAGGTCTTCAGCCGGAGGCAGAGCTATTGTAGCCACTTTGTCGATGTAAGCAAATGCAAAGTCATCTGGCATATCAGACTCAGGTCTAAAGAAGGAGCGGCACTTGGACCTGATTAACTGACTTTATTTATTTAGACATTTTGGCATTCTCAGCACTCCACCATCTTCAATCACCGCTGTAGCCAAAAAACTCACTTCAGTGTGGCACAGATATTATTAATCATACTCCCAATCCCCTATGTCTAACAGGCCAATTTTAGTCTTATTTTTTGATATAAATAGAACTGCCAATACATGTTTGAAATAGTTTTCTTTCAAAGTTATATACATGAAAGAAGTGGTCAGACCTCTGATTTACACTAGAGAGGCTGATGAAGACAATGGTGGAGAGAAAAAAAAGAGGCATAATACTTTTATTACAATGCAACCAGGCTCTGATTTTAGAACATTTTTGATGCAGAGTCAGTTCATCTTTTGATAAGACTATTGTTTTTTAAACTGTCAAGTACTCTCAAAACTTGTGGAGATTTCTCAACACAACCGAGTGTCAATGAAGACAATGCATCACATCACATTATTTGAAGATTTAGATATGATATTGTCTCTTTTAGGAGTGCATGCATATCATTTTCTGCCACCGGTGAAAAGTAAGGATAAAATACATTTGCACTAGATAAACAAGAGTGAGCCAGTGGATTTAGAGTGGTTCAAAGGAACAAGAAGAAAGGGATGATTAACGCCGCAGGGTTTTTAGAACAGTGCAAAGTCTGAGACATCTGAGAAAATTAAGGTCACCTTTTGATTTAAGTTCACTCCCTGGGTAAAACAAAAGGTGTGCAAATGATTAGGGCAAGTATGACTGCGGAGCCAAGATGCAGATTAACCTTGTGATGTGCTTCCAGCTTTGAAAAGTATTGATCAAACAATGACAAGGTGACAAACCTTCTCTCCTCCTGTATCTCCTCCTACAGCCCTCCTGCATTTTGTCCGGCGCCACAGATTCAAAGTAGCACTTTTGATGAAATATTCCTTTCATCCTCAGCAGGTTGACATCGGGGATAAGAAGTCGCATTTCAGCGTGCGGTCCTCAGTAGTCGTGTCGCAGGTTTAAATGCTGTGGCAGCGGGGACAACAGGCTGTTTGTGTCGTGCTCACTGAAACACAAAATTAAAAGACCCTGCCGGCATGATTGCTGTGTTGCTCGCCCCACCTGATTCAATTCGCAAACAGGAGATAACCTAATGGATCACGGTGTCTGCAGGCTGATGTGGATCTGTTTTCTATTTGTACGGGAAATATGTGGCCATGGTCAGGGCTGATATTTCTGCTCTCACATGTAAATGAGGATAGGGACAGGGCCAATTCACGAATGGATGGAAAAGGTTTTTAAAATCTATTTGATTTGCAGTTCTGGATTCTGTGTCACCTGCCTGTCGACAGGAGGGAGATCTTCCACTTAAGAAATGTCCCTGTTGTGGGATGAGTGAAGGAGTGATCTATCCTATTCTTCCATTATCTTAGATGGGTCTTTTGTTTTGGACCCACGGGACAGACTGGTGTTAGTGTTTGGAGAGGACCTGGATCTGTTCTGGAGGAGGTTGCTGACGGTGGTTTTAGGCTGGAGTCTTAGTAAAACAGACAATAGTTTGGATGCTTGTGTTGTCTCAGGCAGTTTCTTGCCTCAATCTGCATAGGCAATGGGGTTAATTAGGGAACCCACTTTACTGATGTGTTTCAAAGGATGAAATTAAAAATTAAGCAGCAGCCCTTTCACGCCAGCAGGAAACCATGGTGGATAAACAACGGGAACACCCCGTCCTGGTTAGAAGCTCTCACAGAAAGCAAGCGGCTGCTCCCATGACATGACAAGGAACAGAAGTACTACAGCACAGATGTTGCGATCAAAGTAGATTGTCTTGTCCCGCTGATGCGCTTTCCTTGGAAACTGACTCCTGAAAACTCTGCTAAACTTTGCTGTTTTCTTTTTTTTTATGGAGGCTCAGGTGTACATTTAACATGGTGGAGGGAGTGGAGAGGGAGGCATCCCGGTCACCCTGAAGATCCTGGAAAATGTATTGGGTGTCACGTGGATTCTTCACTGTGGCTGACGAAGAGGAAAAAAGCCAAAGGTACATGAGATGTTACAGGAAGACACACTTTAGCACTGATGATCTGAGACATTGTTAAAGATGTCAACAGGGCTGCAAAAAGCAGATTGAAGAGTAGATTGGAGGAGGCAGGTCCATCCCATGACTTTCAAAAAGGATGCTTGAGTTTATTGATGGCTATTATTGCAGTGTTAATCTAATAAGATCAACGTTATTGTGGCTAATTGAGAGGTAATGGCATTATTGATTATGCTGACATCATCTGGAGAACCGTCTAATGGAGAGTGTGATTTTGAATTTTAATCACTTTGGTCGATTGTGGCTTCGTTTAAATGAGAATTAGTGAAAACGCAAACCGTCTGACAAGATGGATGAGTCATTCTGACACCATGCACTGCAAAACCTCAGTGACAGGCAGCCCAGGCACCCCGTGTCAAGTGGCTAAAGTTATAGAATAGAGCGGGAGAGAATAGTTATGCTGTAATGTAACATTGAATAAAATAGAATAGAATGTTTATTTTTGGTGAAATATGTTGTAAAAGCCACAGATTTAAAAGGTTCACAAAATCCACAAGAACTACTTTGAAGTATTAAGAAACAGTTCAAGTTCTGAGAAAACGGTAAAGCAAAAGCATATCTTTTTTTTGGTGAAATTATATAATTGCATGCCCCAAATTTTTATTTTGGGGGTTGTCAAGCATGTCAATTGAATTATATAATTGAATTAGAGAGAGACATCAGGTGAAGGGACGTGGGATTGGCTACTTGAGTCATGTATAAAGGTTGCTGTAGACTTAGGCACGTAGTTGTTCTTTGACAGCAATCAATGAAGGTCATCATATGAAAGGTTGAAGATCGAAGGTCCATGGCCATCTCAGAATGAATTCCAAGGGTTTTCTCTGCCGTGCGTTACTATGATATCGACTATGTAGGCTGTGATGGCTGTGCAGGACGAAATGACGGATTTGACCTTTTGACCTTGAATTCCTTCAAGGCAAAATCAGATAGATCTTAATATTGAATCAATATTTGAAAGGGGAAGACACACATTTCACATCTGGGAGGTGGGTCTAGGGGAAGGGTAAGGCAGGAGGTCGCCCAGCTTGTTAGTTTGATGAGGGGGTTTTTTGGAGCTAAATGCGTTCAGTTGAATAATTAAATGTACGCCCGTTTAGCTCTGGGAGCAGTTCACTCGAGACATGTCCCCTCAATAATTCAGCTTGTTAAGCCTTTTATTAAATCTCCATCAAATATTTATCCCACACCCGGACCTCTTGCAACCTTCTTACTTTTCTGATCACTGCTATGGACAGTTACCCTATCTGACAGCTATTATCCTCATGGGCTGTCAGCTCCCCAAGAGTGAATTGTGTCTATAAATTGTCTGTGACATCTCAGGAACCAGAGCACTTGGGCCAGATCGAACATGGACTTTGGGATACAGAGGCATTGAATGTGCAGTTGCAGTTTTTGCAGTTATTTGGCAGGAAAGCACCAAGCAGAAGGTGTTACTGTGAAGTTGAGGCTCTGCACAGGGCAAGCATTTCACTTACGGCAGATGCTCAGCAGAGCATTAGAGATTGTGTGGCCTCTCCAGGGAAACAGCCTGGATGGGATCACTTGCACTCACAACAGTGCAAAGAAGAGAGCCAATGAGCCACTTGAATGGCTCTCAAAAGAAATCAGAGTTTAAGGTAACTGCTCTCGGTCATATTGACACATTTCCTGGTTGTGGAAATTACAGTGTTTTCCAAACCCTCTTGCAGAGTTTTTCTCAGAGGAAGATCTCATGGTCATTTAAAGGTACATACACTACAATGAGAACAATCCACAATGCCATATATTTCAGTGAACTGGTTCCTTTGCACACAAGACCGGGGTGGCAGATTTATGGAAATAATGAAACAAGGAAATCTAGGTCCACACAAAGAAGATGAGCGTATCCTCTGGGGTCGAAACTGGAACACAGTGTGACCCAGATAAAGATTTAAGATCACACACGGTACAATATATAATCAGTCAACAGTCATTTCCCTCTGCAAAGCTTGTTGGATCTGTGGACTAAACTGTGGGAAAGCTGTGAAATGAACATGTGGAGGATGGTCTCTCACCCTCTGTGGGGCCACTGAGCTAAACGCTGCGCACGCCTCACAGCCTCCTGACAGTAATACGTGAACTCCGTCCCCTCATCAAGGTGCTGTTTGTTTTACAGAGCTGGGGATGAAACCCAGGGCGCCGTTGTACCTGCCCCTGATCAGAAACGTTTACTCCCATTTGGACGGGCCAATCGGAGAATGTTCTGCGAGCCAAGCCATCCGGGCAGGGCAGCATGTGTAAACCCAGTGAATGCATCAGACTTTCCCAGCAGCTGCACTGGCCTCCCCACTGCTTCCCGGGTGACCCTAAACTCCCACAATTATCCTCCCCCGACGCTCTGCGCATTGGAAACGCATGCATGAGCGTGACATGCGGCGTCACGACGAGAAGCATGAGTCGGCGCAATTATCGCTGTGTGACTTCTGTCGCAAACATGACATTTCCCAGCGCTGCCACCTGCACACAAATGACGTCCCATTGGACTGCAACACACCCACTCTGAAAACCTTTAGAAACCGCACCACGTCTGTGGATTTCGATTTATTTCACAGTGGCACAGCTGTTGTATCATCGTGCTGTGCTGTATTCCACAAAGGACGAAATAGAAAAATCACTTTAATTCATTAATGTTTCAGTTTTCACATCTAAAGTGTTGCGTTTCTGCAGCATTTCAAGTACCGTATGCTGATCCTAACAGAGTTTGAGTTTCCCTACATTCATTCAGTCTTAGCAATTTAACAGCTTTAACTTTTACACATTCAACCAGGAGCAAAACTAATGAGCACTTTCATAGCGTGTTGTTCAGAGTAAATGAATGAGTTTAAGTCCTGGTGGACCGATTTGGCTTTTAAATCTCACAGAGAATTCAGTGAGTCACGTTTCTCGAAGGCAGCGCTGGTTTCATAGTTTTGCTTCACATTTCCATTTTTCACTCGTGCCACCATCTTGGAACAGACAAGACACAGTGGCTGTGAGCTCCAAATGTGTCCCATCCAGAATTACTGCTCTGTTGCCACTGTTTGGTGGAGCTATGACTCTCACGTCTCTCACTTGGTTTAAAATGTAAACTGTGCCAAATTTAATGGCAGAGATGTTAGTTCCAGCCCTGTGTCCAGGGCCTGGGTCCATCCTGCCTTCTGTATTTGTGACTCCTGTCCTACTTTTGTTTTCTTTTTTTCTTTTCTTTTTTTCTCTCCCTCGTTTTCCCCTATATTTACTGACCATGTATGTGTGTTTTTACCGAATACTTTTATCATGACATGTATATGACCTGTACACATCTGTCCATGGACAGCAGATGTAAAATAGCCTTCTGGCACATTTACATTCTAGCTTATCAATGTGCATTTTCCATGACAAATAAGCCATAAAATGACAATAAAACACAGGGGTCTAATTATCCTCTTGAAGCGGTGACCTGCCAGAGAAACTCTCCCGATGCTGTCAAGTGAAATCAAATCTTTTCGACCCTTGTCATTTCACTCCAGACACCATTGACTGACTCATACCCCGCTAATCACTATTCAGTGGCAAACGGTCACGCCACTAACCAAGCGATATACTGGTCTAACGCCATCTTAATGCGGGCAACTATTTGACCTGTGTTATGTCACATCCGCGACCTGTCTCCTGTCACATCGTGGCATTCAGATCTGACCCCGGCGTGTTCCCCGGGCTCGGCGGCTCAACTCCCCTGGTGCTGTGGAACATCTCCGAGCGGAGCTGAGCATCTCACCTGGGAGCTGCTGGTGGGAGTGGAGGCACCAGAGACATATTGATCGCAATAAGCCAAGCTAATGACCTCTGGAGTATTTTTAGGCTGGAGCCATATGACTGGAGAGGAAGCGGGCCATTTTCATGAATGAGGAATGAGACGGTCGTTTCTCTCTCATGCCGAGAGCCCCCACCACTCTGATGAAGAGTATGCAAAGACCTCCCCCGAGGCCTGATTAATTATTCACCCCCCCCGCCCCCCCTCCCTCCCTCCCGCCTCACAACCCTCCCTCACACTCTCCTTACCCTTATCCCTTGTGCCCTCCATGGGAAAATGCCACATAGTGATTGAATTGTTTGCCGATGGAACGATCTCTGGCATCTTTAAGTTAAAAGCCACTCACTATAAATCAAAGCAAACATTTCTGCTACCTGAATGATTAATGTAATCTAATATCCCTATGTAAATGCCTGTTGCCCCAGCCTGCCACAAGCACATGGGAGTTAAATGTTGAAACAAGGGTAAAGCACATGATACGATTAGATTAGGAGCTGATTCTTATAATTCATCAAAAAGTAATGCAGGTTTTCTTCTGTGTCCTTGTCAGTCTGGTCACATTTTGTTTCATTACGACTGTGTAATTTCCTCTCTGATGAATTGGCCAGATGATGGGACCTCCGTGTCCAAATGACATTTGAAGACAAGCACCTTTTTGTGAATGGAGAGGGGTTTCTGGCGAGGTCATTACATGGCATACGCCAGATGATCTGTCAGTCCTTGCACAGGAGGAAAACATTTGAAAAAGCCTTGCAATTTCCAGACTTTGCCTCCAAATCTCTGATGATTACTTTGCACAACAAACAGCATTTTCTCAGATGTCACCCTGATGAAACCAATACGGTAATCACAATCACAGCCCTGTCAAACCATAAACATATAGTAGCTTTGACCCTCCTCATCTGACAGTTATGAGAGAGAACATTTCATTTTCCCTGACGTGACGGGGGCGTTCACACATTTGCAAGCTCTGCATCTTTGCAGCTAATTCCTCTGTACCAAAATAGGTTCGCCTACCACCTTCAGGGCTCATCTACCCCTCCAATCCTTCCTCACATTACTGACTGATTACTGACATTAGACATGCAAACCATGACATACAAGCCCCACATAGGGATTTCATTCCAGCACTCCAGCACAGAGGTCTATTCTTGATATTTTCATGTGTGTAAAGAAGTTGACTGAATCCACTGGCAGCATTTGGAGCAATGAAATATTAGGATACAGCTGGAGTCAAACAATCAGGTTTTCTGGATTGTGTGCAATGTCAAATTGTTTTAGTTTAAACGCGCATCATGTATTAAATGTCATCGTGAAACCGGCAGTAGCAGCTGCAGTTTGTAAAAATAACAGCTGCATTTCTCCACATGAGGAAAAGAATATGCCCTCGAGTGATGACTTAATTAATTATTCTATTTTTGTAGTGAGTGTCACAGTCTGCTCCTGTCCTGCTCACTGCTGCAACAGTGACTCCCCCTCCAGCTCTGTCTCTCCAGCAACCACACCTCCTGGTTCACTCAGTTACTCTCACCTGTCCACCTCCTCCAATCACCTGCCTCCCCTCCACCAATTGGAAGAGTATATATATGGATCCCAGCCACGCATGGCCAGATTGTGCTATCAGGCGGGTTTCTGGCACACTTAAATGTAACACAGGATGAGGCACTGTTCACAATAAAGTCTTTATTAAACCTGGGTTTTTTTCCTCACCACAAGGGAGGCAAGGGAAGACATTACAGGGGCTAATCCAGACATGGAGATGTCTTAGCCCCTCGTCAACCACAGAGGCAGCCAAGAATGGTGGCACGACTGTGGATCTGCTCCCAATGCAGGGAGAAGACAGTACTAGTAAGGCAGGTAGCCTGTCCAGTGATAACCACAGTCAAGGTCACAACCGAAGTCAAGAGCAGATCACAGGTCGGGTCACTGCTGCAAAACTCACTGGTCAAAGACCAGAACCAGAGATCAGGGGGAGGTGACAAAGCTGGAAGGTCTGGAATTAAGCCAAGATGATCTGGCACTGATATTATCTCATTATAAAATGACTACTTTACACACTCTGCAGTCACTGACAGATGCTGCTAATAAAGCAAGTTCTGCTGATGAACATGAAGCCAGCCAGTTACCTACAACACACACTTAGCAGAAGTCATTAATATGAGTGGGAGTTTTCCTGGGAAAAGTCTGTTTATCGGACCAGAAATTTTAATGCATATGTGGCGGACTGCCAGCGTTTTCTGCAAAGTTTGTAAGTCTCCTTCATTCCTCACTGCAGCGATAAATAACTGGCATTGTTGTGGAGACGTGACAGCCTCCCACTGAGTGTCTGTAAATCAAAAGTCACCGCACCTCTGATTATTTCGAGTTTATCTTGTGTATGTTGCTGGCTTAATAGGAGTATTTACATTTTAAATGTGTTGTGTTCAATTCCCCACCACTTGCAATTTGTGTTCATGCAATCACTGCCAGAAGTGATTAGTCATGAATAATGCATTTCTTCGTTGAAATTCAGCACTCAGGGTTTGATTTGCACAGTTATACATTTCTTTCTCATCTCCTTTCACTTATCTCTGATACTCTGCCTCCACCCACTACCAACCGGCAATCCTGCGTTTGTGTTAAATAATTCAAGCAGCGCAGTAATCAAATGGAATGAATCCCGCAGTCTGTGTATTCACTCCGCTTTAACGGCTGTCCCGCTTTGCCTGAGAGTGATATCTGAGAGGCGACCTCCTCGCTGCTTCTCTGCTGCAGCCGGCAGGATGTGAAGGCTGGCGGGCCGACAGGAGCACAGAGCTGCGGAATAAACCCATTCCTCCTGGCAGACCCTGGCACGCTGATGCAAGAAGGGCCGTTTCTCTCTCTCTTTTTTTTCCCCTCCCTCCTGTTATCAATCCACATATGCAGGAGGAAGGAGGCGGGGGAGTGTGGTGGGTGAAGGGCCTGTGGGGTGGTCATGGGGGGGAACCTGATGGGATTTCCCCCACCATGACACTACCGCGTTCGGTGCTTGCGTCAATAAAGCCAGCTTAAACTGCTTAATTATATTATGTAAGCTGTGAGATCAAGGAACATACTGGAAGCCTCCTTCTAAGCGCAGTGCAGTGTGTGTCACTGGCCTGCGTCTTCAAAAGCCTTCTCCTGTGCCTCCACATGGCTTATTCCACACTGGAAGGAACCTGATTCATTCTGATAATGTCGCAGATTAAAAGAGTGCCTTTTGTCTGGATTCAGCTTCTCAGAGCGCTGGATTTCAATTGAAAATTCATCACAGCGTTCCGTGTAGCACCACGTCACAGAACTTGACACCAAATGACTGTCTGTTTTTTATTTTTGCAGCTTTGGACGGCCGTGTTTTACACGATATTAAAAAAACATGAGACGGAGCATTTAAATGGCACAACTCACAGTCTTATCAGCATAACGCAACACTCTGAATAATTTCTACGGTGCCATCCGAACGGAGTGAAAACATTTGTGATTCGATAGGGCTTATGCTAGTTTGCATGATGTTAGAGTGCGGGACTGGGCAGTGTGTGCGTGTGTGTGTGTGTGGAATAAATACCCACAGAATTAATAAGCAGTGCTGTCATCTTGCGTGGCCTTGTGCTTCTTTGCATGCCTATACATACACAATGATTGACAACTAATAGGTAATGCAAATAGACTATATGTATTATCTTCCTCAAGGTTTGTACATTTCAGAAAGTGGAGGCTACATGGAAGCGACAATAGAATGCATTGTAAAGAAAGCGCATTGAGGTCTGTCTCACAGTCAGTACTGCACTGTAGGCAGAGGTTATAACAATCACTCTCGGCTACACGGTCCATACAATTATAAAACCGATGAGCTTTAAAGACAGACACGCATTACGAGGGTCACTCTGTATCGACTGCGGCACCATTAGAGTGATTGTGTCAAGTCACTGCTCATTGGTGGGAAAATGAAGGCTGAAATATTAGGCTTGCTGATGTATAGCATGTGATCAGCATGCTCGCCGATCAATATTTCCATGTGTGTGTGATTTTTCTGTTTACGCTCAGCTAAAGTCTTAACCAAACAGCTCGATCTGAATCACTGAATCGGTCCCCTGCAATACACGTTGATTGCCTACATGCATCTTGTGGATTACTACCCTTTGCTCTTGATTGTGACAGCGTGGTGTACATTTTAGCAACGGGAAAGTACGTAATAGTCATTTTCTGACGCGAGCTGTTAAAAATAACAACCAGGAATGGTCGATAAGGGAGATGCCTTCCCTGGGACTGTGGGTCTTACAAGTTGACTGCACAGTAATTACATCTCCCGAGGATCAGGAGGGGAAAGTTTTCAAAAGGAGGCAGAGAGCCGGTGAGGCAGGAGGACCTCTTGCTCTGCAGGCAACGCCATGCTCTCCTCCCTCTCGAAACAAAATATGAATGCTAATATCTCATCAGCAAACAGACGATGAACACTAGAGACACTTCGCATAGGGCCATTCATGCCCACCACTTTACGCTGCCTGGCCATGGAATTAAATGCTTTTGTTCACATCTATGTGGCATGGTGATCTCCGATATTGTTTTAAAGAAAGGAGGAGCCTTGGGTAGGATTGCCACGCTTACTTCATGCTTTATGAATGATTTTGAGGCAGCTATGCAGCTTTATTCTGAGGAAGTGGAGGTTGGAAACAGCTGAAAGGAATAGCATGTTGCCACTTAGCTTGGCGGCATGGATCAAAGCTGTTTCCTCAATTCTTGTGCAGATCAAACTTGCTTAATCAGAAGTAAAGGCACAGACTCCACCAAAAGTGGTGCAACAGACACGGTCATGGGAATGAGCAGAGCGCATCCTTTCTCCTCTCCCTTTGCCTGCCAGTGCCGCTGCTGCCTGCTCACCACTGCTCACTGTTCAGCCCTGTCACCAGCCTCCACCTGCAGGCTCTAGGCGGCACAGATATGCCCGCATCACTCCCCAGCGTTTCTGTGAAATTTCAGAAGTCGTGCTCGACGGCCAATGGCATCACAGTGTCGTGACGAGGCCTGGCCCTATCTGAAGGCTCCTGCTTTCCTCTGCCTCTTCTTGGAGGACACACCAGACGTAGCAATCTGCTCTCATCCCGGTGCGTAAAATTTCGACCATTCGTCACGCCCCTGAACGTCTCACACTGACGCACTATGCACCCTTCAGCATCTGTTAATCAACGCTCTCGGTTCTGAATTGTCTCTTATGGAGATTTAATTCATGTGGTTCTAGTGTCTTATGAGGCCCTGCCTGAGCCAGTGTGGAGCACTGTATCATTTTTGCACATGTGTGGTTATAGTATAGGGTTTATATATATAGTATAGGGTTTATATATATAGCCTCTGAGCTACATTCTGGCATTTTCTGCTTATTTCAGGTGCCATGTCTCTGCTTGAACAACTATTAAATTATATTGGTTTATATAAACCTCCTGACTGAGCATATCGTCCAGTGTGCTGTTCTACCTCTGAATCACCTGCACTATTTCACCATGTAGTCATACTGTACGTCTGTTGAATGCTGTTCACCCTGGACCAGGCATCGTCGAGGCCTCTTCAGTTCTACTGCTCTTATAAGTGAAATATTTAATTAAAGCTATCGCCCTGGCCGCGGGCTCTCGGAAGAAAAAGAATGTTACTTAATTTGCATTTAAATAGAAAAACACTGACCAAAATATTTTGCCGGTTGGTGGGATGACTTGCTGTCAGCCGGGATGATTTGAGGTGATTTACTGCTTTTGAAACGTTGGATTCGTGCACGTAATGATCACTGGCCCTCTCGTCTCGTTTTGATTGATTGCGCGATGGCGCGTTGAGACCCGCTCCGGTTTGCCAGGTGGGATAAGTTGCATTTGCAGGGTAGCGGTGGCAAATGTTTTCCCTCCGAGCGGACACGAAGATCCATTTTTTTTGCACTCCCCGGCCGCTGAGGCGTGACGTTCATTTTGTCGGCTGAATTGGCAGTCATCGCAGGAAATCAACCTCTTAAATTGTTTTGATTCGAGCTGAAGGCCCCTCTTGTGGCCATATCATGGCGGCCATTATCACCGACTTTGAAATGATAATTAGGCCCCGTTAATGAATATTTACAGTCGTGATTCATGTGACACGCACACACGCCTTACATCCGGGGTGGCCTCATGTTGGCTACCTTTATTCAACATGACAAATGTGTCGATGAAGGTGTGTTTAAATGCTAATTTCAATTTGATGCCCATTTTCTCAGTAATGTACAGGCAGAGGGACAAATGCTGTGCGCTGTAATAACAGACTTGCCAAGTACAATTCAGATTCCAATGGTGATTTTGACTTTGTGGCAGGAACAACGCTTAAGTAAAGGTTTTAGTATCCTGTTTGTTACCCCTATAAAGTCTATGCCTGATCCAAAAACTAAACAAAACTAAAGAAAACAAGTGGTTTTACTGTTTTTAACCTTGTCGTCTGTGTTGCTTTGTTTCCAGACGATAAGCCTGTTAGACTTGACACGCTTCTCCCTTGTCGTAATATTAAAACCCTCTCCCGCTCAGTGCTGCTGCCATGACGTCTCCTCTTCTGCCCTGTACGAATGTCTGTAGTTTCTTACTCGGCAATTAGCCTGACTGGCTCTAGCTTAGGTTCAACCTGTCAAACAGTATAAGATACTGTGGCTCCTCTGCTCTCCCAACCAAGACCGGTTAAATGAGGTTACGTGCGCTGTCAGGCGTGAGTGCAGAAGAGCTGAGCAAAAAGTGGGAGATGGACAAGTTACAGGTGTCGTTCCAGATGTTCAGGGACAGCTGGCGTTTTTTTTAGCAGAGAGCTGGGAGAGCTGCTGAAACAAAGTGCTCTTTGGATATTAGTGCCTCTAATTATCAGAATCATGATGTTCTGTTCAAAGCCATGAACTGTTCTTACTGCCCTACAATCAGCCTGCCTGGAGTGCTCCACCGAAGTGTGTGAGAACTTCTTAAGCTTTTTTAATGGCCAAGGTTGCAAACATCAGGGCCAACATTAACACCCTTTCTTATGACTGTTCCATGTCTGTCATATGCTGTGCGGTTTTAACCAGTTGGAACTGGTCAGCCTGGCCTTTTTTGAACAAAATTCATTATACGAATCCTCCCACTGATGTAATTCCTCCTCGTCTCTCAAAGGAGGATTTTTCCACTTTGGCACCGAAATTGCTCAGTACGTGTATGCAGTGGTGATACCTATGTGTACAAAGCCGGGCTTAGACTCTTCTGTGCTTCACATTTTAGGTGTGAAAATACACTAACATTTTTTGAAAAGGTTCTTGTTTTGATCTGTCAGACTAAACAGATTGTGGATTCGACACAATAGACATTGGATTTCACCTGGGGAGCAGGGTGGGCATTCAGGGTGGTTAAGACTATACTGAGCAGAGAGAAGTCTGTTGCATCTGCTAAGTCCTCTGCAGTGCCTCTCATGTGGAACACCTCAAGGCTCTGTTCTCGAAGCCTCTTCTTTGCTCCTTATCCACACTTCCTCTTTGATCAATTATCTGAAAACGTGGCATTGCATTCTACTTTTGTGCTGACAACAGTTAAATCGATGTTTTGAAAGGGCTTATTATGTGAAACCTTGACAAAAATGCATAGCATAAATTAAGGCACAAAAGTCAATTAATTTTTGCACATTACAGTTTTTTTTACAGTCGTCCTAACACAAAATCCAATACCTCTGACACATTTCCAAAACTCTTCACACAGTGCACATCAGCCTGTGTGGCCTACACAAATAAAACATTTCTTGTTTGACGAAAACTGCACACAGTGGACACTTTTACAAAATGTTCTAACATCTATCATGGCTCCTACTTTTCTAGAAGGAACTACATGAAAGATGAATGCCACAGGCAGACAGGGGACTGGATGGCCTTCAGATAAAGGACATATAGATATATATGGCATAACATATATAGTGGTCTGGGACAATGTGGCATTCCAATGGTCACATGAAGTGGTTTGATACCCATCCCAAGATGGTGCGCATGCATCTTTCCCCTTACTTCCCCCTTCCTCAAACCCACTGAGGGGTTCTTTCCAGCGTGGAGATGGAGGGTCTATGACCATCAGCCACATACCCAGGTTGCCCTCTTGGAGGCAGAGGAATGCTGCCTGCATAGATGTGAGGTTAAAGAGGCCATGCGATCCAGTGCCGAAGACCCGGCAGGTTAGGGTCTTTTTTTCTTCATACAAGATATTTATGTATTTATTTATGTATTTATTTATTTATTTATGTATTTATTTATTTATACAGCATGCTAAGTTTTTCTTCTGTTTGTATCCACATGGTGAAAGGCAATGATTTTGTTTTCTTGCAGACTTGCATTATTTCCAATGCAAAAATTCCATTACAATTGTGAGTGTCTTTCCTCCTAACCTCTTTTCCACTGACTGTTGCTATTAAGAAATAATGTATGCATCTAGGCCTACTACATGCAAGAAAACCCAACATACCTGTAATAGGTTCAAAAGAAATGGCATTGTGGACAATTTACGAAAGCGTATAACTGAAGCATAATGCAGTTTCTGTATGTTTCTGGTGTTAGTGTTCTTTATGACAGAAAATACAGATTTAAGGTTTCTGATGGAAGAGAATAGGTTCTGGTGTTTGTTTGATGGTATATAGTGGTGGTGTATTCTTGCATTTTGCAAACTAGTGTTTAGTGTTTAGTTTACAATGTGAGCTTCTGAGTTAGCTGGATTGTCAGTTGTGTGTTGGAGGTGCCTGGTGTGTTAGCAGTTTTGAAAATGTGTGAGAAGTATCTATCATTGTGTTCTGATGATTTTAAAAAACTATGATTACACGACTGACGCCTTCTTGTTTGGGCCAGAGTCAATATTTGTCATCAGCAGCAAGAAACCTGGGTGTATGAGGGTGGTCTAAAACCTGATGAATAGCTTAGCTCAGTGCTCAAATCCATCTTTTTCTCAATTGGACATCTGAAAGAAGACAAACTTCTTTCTCTGCATCACTTCCCATGCTTTGATCATGGCTATTGCAGCACACTTTTGCAACTTTTAACTACAAAACAATGACAGCGCGTTACTCTAAATTTAGCATCATTTAACTGGCCTCCAGTTTGTTTTGGATTGATTTTAAAATCAATCCAAACTCCCACTCCCTCCCGCTCTCCCAGGTTGAAAAATCAGCCATTGTTAGTTGTTCCAAAGGCAGGGAGCAAAATTAGAGGGGAGCACAGGCTGAATCACTTTTTGTTCTCTCTTAAAACATATTCTTTCTCTCTGGTTTTCTTTCAGTTTGAAATGGTGAATCAGTTTAAAGACTGGACCTATTCTCACCACTCTGTATAACATTATATGTTTTTTAAAGTGCTTTACAAAAAAAGTTGGATTGGACAATGTGAGGATTGCTGGCCCGAATCCCAATCATGGAGCGTTCTGTCCTCAGATTACATGTTCTTTAGCGTCTGTGTGGATTTTTCCTGGGTACCCAAAATATTGCGTCTTAAGTTAATTGCAGACCTTGCTCCTAGGTGTGAGGGTTGGAGTCAGTGGTACAGTATGTATGTCCTGTGATCCGTACACCGCTACACTGCCCAACGTGTATGAGATGAGATATTGACCAGGCAGCGATTATTTCTCCACCAAAACTACCGTTAGCATCAGCGAGTAGTACTGAAAAAACAGTTTGTAATTGACAAGGTGTGGCAGGCGCCCTCACCTACAGCGTCGGCCGTGATCTACATCCTGGGTGTATGTGCAGCAGGTCAGGCTCCATCACGCAGAGTGATATTAAACGGTGACGTCCCTGCCTGTGTTGCTGACACCTTAAATTGGGTCAGTCGGAGTGCACCGCTCCGCAACCACTGCCGCTGTGACATGAGAGCTTATTTATAACCCGTTTCAATGGATCTCGCTCCAGATTGAATCTGCTGATTCAACACCAGCGCCGATTCCCCAGGTGCCTCTCACACTTATGAAATATTCACACGGGCACATGTTCTGCCTTCAAAGTACTCACATTTCATCTTTTAGAAAAAAAACAAAAAACAGCTTAATCCCTCTAATAACATCACGCTGATTACTTAAAAGCCTGTAGCTGCTGTGGCAGGTGCTCTCTCCCCTCATGCAGGCAGGATCGGTTTGGAAAGCATCTTTTGTGTTGAAACAGCTTTGATTCCCCGTGCAACCACCACACATGCAATGAACTAGATATACATTGTGGTCGCGATGACTCTTGGATGGAACGCAAGTATAAAGCTTACAGAGTGAACTGTGGACTCATTCCTTCGATTGATCTCGCATGAAAAGAGACCTATCAGCACCACTAACTATATTCACGCGGTTTCTATAGGCTTCAGTGAATGACGCCCTGAATACATCACTTACTTCCTGCAGAGGATTTGAATACATTCCTTCAGTGTTTGTCAGTCTACAATAGTTTTAAGTTTCCTCCTACAAATTGTGTAGCCGTGGTGCAGCTTAGCCTATAATCTGCAGCACGGCAACAACATTGCAGCAGCTTTAACCGAGTTCATTGTTAATACAGATGTTTATTCATGCAATATCAAGTCGTATCCTTAATCCAAATGTGTACCAAGCATCTGGAATTCCAGCTAGTCCACCTCTACATAGTGTTATCCCCATGAATCGAAATAAAACTCACAGCGATCAAAAAGCTATTTAAAATACGCAGTTTTACACAGTTCTACACAGTTTAGAATATGCTATTTTTAGTCGCATGTTTATGTCTTTTGCAAAGTGGTGAAACAGTAATTTACACAAACTGTAAAGACTTAGACACTGAGATGGTTTATTTCTTGTTCATTACTGTGCCATGAGCTTTGTGTGCTGCTTCGTGACAATAGCATACATTTTAAAGAAAAATTTATGATTTACTTTTCCTGAGCGTCAATCGTCATAGCTTATATGTGCTGCAAATACTCAAGCATGCTTGAACACTACGACTGCAACATAGACATGCAAATCAGTGACTGGTGTCCATAATCTATAAGACATGAGAAGGAGTTGTATATCGGTTAATGCCTTTGTGGTTATTGAAAACACCTCGGATTGGGTAAGGATTCAGGAAACGAGCTCTGCCTCCATACCTTTGGGTGTGTGTGAATATGCATACTGACTTGGCCATGTAACAAACCTTTCCTGTTCATACCGTACAGCCCGTCTGTATGAGTTTTATCCTAAATGACATCCTTTCACCAAAAATTCTGAAGCCTATAGGAAACGAAAAAGAGTGCCCTCGTTGCAATCAGTCATACTGTGTGAAGGAAATCCTCACAAATTCATTTTAGTCAAATTGCATAGTTTCGTCATCTCCGTGGGCAGAAATCCATATAGTAAGAAATCCAACTATTTGTCATAGTTAATGATAAGGTACAGTGTCTGAAGTGGCAAAGGAAACTGCACCTGACTGTTTGCCTTTTGATACCCACTGACGGGGAATCATGGCTGACCCAATATTTCATCTCCACTGACGGGTGTGAGCTTTATAGTGTGTATGTTCTCCAGAAATCAAGTATTGCCTTTGGTTTGGAATATTTGAGAAACTCTGCCTTTCATGTGAATCTTTCCTCACATCTTCTCGTTGCAAACACAGACATAGACACATACAACACACACACACACACACACACACACACACACACACACACACACACACACACACACACACACACACACACACACACAATACCAACAATAGCTACAAATGAGCAGCACCCCCGTTTGTCTGTCAGAGAAGCATTTCAGCTTGAGCTTGATCCTGGCAGCACCTGGAAATGCAAAAAACAGAAGAGAGGAAAGGGGAAAAAAAAGAGAGAGGCTGCCTGTGTCACTAATCACGCAGACATAAAAGGAGAGCTGTGTGGCAGAGCGGGCCATCTCTGAACTACTTTTGTGGGCAGGGTTGACGCTTCCTGGCACAGTGAGCAGGTCTGAGGCTGGGCGTGCCATGTGGACTACACTGGCTTGGAATGGAAAGCAGTCATTATTATCTAATTAGGCTGACTGATGACGCACCACAGGAAGCCCCGAGGCCAAGGCAGTCTCCTTCATGTCCGTCTGTTTGTCACTACAGGCTGCGCCTGAAGGAACAGATGTATCTTAACACCATTTGACAAAATTCCCTGATACTGCTCATGTGCTCGGGTTATTAGTTTGACAGAGTATATTACCATCGAGGAGAGGAAATCATTTGTCTCAAGCCCGCAGCAGCCCGTTGAATCATTTATTTTTAATCTGTTGCGTCCATTAAAGGTCAGACATTATCGAGACACTAATTCCCCAAATCAGAAAGGCTTAGGGTGAGATGCAACTCTGGGTTTGATGCAGCTATTGTTGTACAGTAAGTGTGTGAGACCATTTAGACACAGATAAAGATGGAACATTAAAGAAGAACAGATCCTGCCTGATGCTGTGGTGTAACAGGAGATTAATAAAATAAAGTTATACGTCAAAATAAAGTTGTGCTACTGAGCTTCATACAAACTGTTTGACTCATTGTCCATTTACTGTTGATTTTAATGTCTATTCAAAGACATTTCCCAGAAATAAGTGCAACGTAGGCCATATACTCCTTTCTGAGATTTGGGCTTGTACTTTTCAATAAAACGAGGAGGATTATCCACAGATGTGAAAAAAGTATCTAATTTTTGTACAGCTCTGGGCTGTCATCTCACTCACATGCTTAATGCAAGAGTAGAGGCCTTTGCAAAAGTTTTTGGATGACAACGTGGCCAAGCAGAGACTGAGCAGTGATTGGGGGAGCCGGCCAAGACAAAGGACAACAGCTCAGAGCTGAAAGTTCGAGAAAAACTGAAGGCATGAGGACAAAACACTTCCAGGTGTTAGTCAGCGACCAGGAGACACATGTTCACACGTTTGATCACCTTTCCTTTTTATTTTACATTGTTCGTACATTTTCCTAATTATCTGTCCGACTGGCAGTTTCTTCATTCCAAAGACCAGTGTCCTTGAGCAGCCCCAGGGTGGCCCTTTGTGATGGGCTCCGACCTTTGACCTCCAGAAAAATGAGTATTCCTCTCCATGAATGAATAAATGATTAACATCCGTTCCTTTTACTGACAGAGAGCATAATAATTGACAGAGAGAGTGTCATTCAGGAGAGCGCTGTTGCCCGGGGAAATAAAGATGGCTGTGTTGGCTTCATTGCCGGATTCATTGCCGCTGTAGGAGGAACTGAAAGTAGGGTAGCAGTTTCTGCAGAAAATGAGTGTGAGGGTGAGGTTTGGGAATACAATTAATTAGGAAATGTACACACCATTCTCCAGTTGTAAAACGATCATATATGAACACTGGACTCACTGGACTCATGTGCTACCCCCCAACCCAATAGAATTACTGAATTACTCTGACATAGTTCAGGCTGGAACTGCCCTCTATTACCCACAAGGGTTGTTCTGAGCTTCCCGTCGAGAAAATATCCAAGCTTCAGTCTGTTTCAGTTTCCAAATCACTGTGCATGGTTCTGACGCGTAAGCTGCATCATAGTGAAGCTCCACCTTGGCGCAGTCCACAGCTCTGTCCGTCTGTCAGGGTCCACTGGCGATATATTGGAGGCAGAACATCTGCTCTCCAGAAGCCGCTTTCAAAAACTGCAAATATGATGAGCCTTTACATCTCTTCAATGACCTTCTACAAAGCTCTTCATGTATCTCATCTGAAGACTCAGCATGCTCAGGAATCAGAAGATAAAGAAGCCTATTGTCTTATTGCCTTGTCAGAACACAGTGATTCATGCATCCCACTCTTACTTTGCTGTTCTCCATTTACACAACGGTAAATCTCCCCAGTGCAACAGATATGACAGCGGCTGACAGTCAGTCAGCGAGGGTGTTGGAGAGTTCAGGGGTCTGACGGCCTGTGGCCACAAGCTATTTGTGACTCTCTTTATTCTTGCTGTCACACAGACGCTGTGATGAAGATATTATCCTTGATGATGCCTCCTGATGACCCTGGTGGTGTAAAAGGTCCTGTAGGCTGTATCAGAGACGCACTGGGCAGCCGTGATTACCTACTGGGGAGCCTTCCTGTCCCGAGAGGAACAGCTTCCCCGCCATGTACTGAGAGAGCCGGTGATGATGCTCTGAACTCTACAGCTATAGAAGTTTACAAACTGTCAAATGTCCTTAGCCTGCTTAGAAGGTAATTAGTCAACATACAGTATCTGGTGCCTGCCTAAGGGTTGATTTTTTGTTTTTTTTCTTATTTTACTGAACTGTGTTTCTCATTATGGAAATGTTGCTGCACATTCAAAGTTCAATGAGCTCCTAATTATTTCAAGTCAAGTCTAAATAAACCAAGATCATGTTGAATTCAGACTATCAAAGGATGAGGAGACCTTTGACAGTCACTACAAATTCACTACAGTTTACTGCAGTTCATGTGCAGTGTAACATTGTTCTCCACTTTTCAAATACAATGTTTATTTCTTTTCTTGTGATTCCTGTGATGTTGATAGTTTTTAAGTACCATAAACTCAAGATACGATTCAAACACACACTTACTAAACACTAAATAATAGACAAACAAGTCAATTTAGCGTGATGGGTCTTTATTCCTGTTGACTTGAATCGTTAATTTGATAGTTTGTCAAAATATAAGCAACCCATAAAACCCTATGCAGCAGATTTCACATAAACAAGAATCTCAGTCAAAAATAAAAAAATCTAAACCTAAATCAACTGTGTTTACTGCAATTAACACGACATTATTGAGTAATATGGCTGATGTACAGTGATCAACACAGCATGTTTAGGTAATACACAAGTATTGTACAGTTTATTTTACATGTTTTATGATCGTTTTCAGGAGACTTTATAATTTCTTCAGACTGCATTTGGCAGTCAGTGCAAGAAACCACTTTAGTCCCTCTAAAAGCTCCTTATCTGCTGATGCTCTTGGAAATAACTCAAGCTACGGCAGCATAACTTTGCTCCGGATTGTGCTTTATAGGTGCCTGTATTTATTTTCAGCTGACAGGGATGACCAACACTATAAAGTTAAATGTCACAAAGTATTAGCGTGAATTCACAAAACTACGGCACGCGGGGCGGCGAGATCGCAGGGGCTGGAGCACGTTAATATGCTAAAGTCTAGTTTGCTTAAATGTCAAATTTAAAACCTTCAGATTTGTCATTTTGTGTTTACTGGACTAAAAGACAACGTATATGTTGTTTGTACACATGGTGTCTCTTCTATTTTGCCCACAGGGTGAATTTTTCACATAATGTATGCTGCATAGTTACTCTCTCAGATATCAAAGAACATGGGATTCAGTGTCAGCGAGTTTATGTTACAGCTATGATACACAGCGTTTCAGTTGTATATTTCATGGATGGTGCGCATCCATGAGGGAGTGTGTGTGACGTGAGCACGACCCAGAAAATTAGACCTCACGCAGATGCCACAGTGCTTACTTTACCCTCAAAACTATTGCTGGAATGGATGAAAATCTGGAGAGAAAACATAAAAAACAAAATGCGTTTGTCCTCTTTTTGTTTCCATAGTAACAGGATGAGAAATGGAGCAAAACACAAAAGAGCGGTGCGGAGCAAATAAGCATTTAAATATAAGTCACCGTAAGCCTGAGTGACAGCAACAAAGTCATCATACCATGTACTGAGGTATAATTATTTTAACCGTGACATCTCGGATTCTGCCCCCCTGACAGTTCAAGGCATAGAGTTAGACAATTTGAAAGCGGCAACATGCATGCAAGCTGGGGAAATTGTACAGAATTGAGGACAGGTGCCGTGAATGTGAACAGACAAGCGAATCACCATCAAAGTGATTTGTCAAAGGGGAGATCAGAGGTGTGTGCCTGAAATTCCTGCTCAGCGGCACAAACTGTTTCCCCGAGTTGTGCACCGACACCTCCGCATCCACCATCCGCTCTGTAAATGTTTGAATGGGCCGAGTTATGAGGTTATGTAACGTGGTGACTGTCCCAGTGCTCTTCCATCAAAGGCGAGGCCTGCATCAGTTAGGTTGGCTCATTAAAACGCATGGCGCTTCATTCATAAATCATCAAAGTTGCGTTGCATTGTGAAAACATAGGGGCAAACAGTGAGTAAACAAGCCGTTTTAGTTGGAAATGAAGCCGTATACTGTACAGATTACTGCAACAGATGTTTTCGGGTCAACCAGCCGAGGGCTCAGAAATCAAAGCTGAAGACTGACAGAAAGATTCATTTTCCCTGCAAATAAAAGTGAAAACAAAAGCATGTCCTTAGAGTGTGCGTTTTGATTCAGGAAACATGTCTTACCAGAAGAGTATAAAGCAGGCAAGATAATGGATCGATGGGATATTTACATCAACGTGAGCCAATCTTTCATTCAGTCAGTGCAAACAGCCAGGGCTGACACTGATGTGAAATAATAACAGTGAAATATTGATGGAATTTGTATTTTACCCAGGCATCTTATCAGAGCCGAATCCCGCTCTAAATTTGTTCTCTAACTCTGGATTCAATCAATCTGTAGCGGTGTATTTACATACTGTTTGATCTGCTGAGCCTTCATCTAAGAAGTAACCTCAACCAGATATGTGCTGGACTAAGTAAATAGATCTTCCGCTGGAACGTGCCGCAAGAAAATGTATTCATTTGCTGCCAATCGGGGTACCAGAGTAATACGTTAAGAGTTCGTCTGAACACCTCAAACTGTGTTTGTGACTGAGGAGTTGCATCAACATGAAAACACACCGTTGGTGTAAATTTTGACCTGACAGGTGGATGTGGCACGATCTTTGTCAAATCACATGGTCACGCCCGGGAGATGTTGACCGTCAGTCTTATTACTCTCCATATCTGCCAACATGACAATGGGGTTAAAAGAAATCAATAACATATGAAGTCTGAACAAAGATTTTAACTGCAAGTGACTGGAGGAGAGGGAATTACCTTTGATCTGATATTTCTCCTGAAGAGGCGTCTCCAGATACCTCTGTTTGCTCACGGAGAGATCTAATATTCATACACTAATAAAAAAGCAATAAAAAACGATGCCCACGACCCCGTCCGTATTTGTTTTTCCCTGTTCCATCAACATTGTTATTTTCTCACTGTCTGCTGTTTACAGCACTTCTTTAATATCAGCCTACCCTGTGCTCCTCAACACCCGGAGCAAACGTGCAAAGACGTTTCAGTTTCTTCACCTCCGTTTTCCCAGTGCCAGTCTTGTGAAGAATTCAGATCTCCCATTATCAATAGTTCATTATGTTCCGAAAAGACTAAGGGTAACCATCGAGCCCCTGGGTAGTGCTGTTTGAGGAACGGTCATGGTACTGTGAAGGATGCAGCCGAAAGGACTCAGGGGTATTTTGGAAAATGACTTTTTTTCTCAAATCTGTCGACAGCTGCGTCAAGAAATGCAACTTGAAATTGTCTTTCAAAGAGGAAACCAAATATTCATTTTTGGCTGCTGACTTCTCTGGCCCACGAGGCAGTGGCAGTATGCTCTGTGCTCAGACCAATCCACATTTCAGCTCTTCTGGGGATAAAATGGGCCTCTGCCTTTACCTGCCGAGGATGGAAAGGGCAATGTGATAAGAAGGACATAATACCTCTGTGATAGGACGGCATGGCACGGATCAATGGCACCATTAAGGCTGATATGCACGTTTGTGGATGTACCACTGATGGCCGGGCTGATTTTTGGTTTGACATCATTTTTTGTTTCAGATTCAAAATTTCAGGATTAGATTTCATTAATTATTTGTTTGAGAAATGAAGGTCCGAGTGAATGATTAACAGATGATAGATTTCGTGTTTCATTACAATTTTGCAAGTGTGATTCCTTTCGCAGCAACGTACAGTAAAAATGAATTCCCTTCATGGAGCCAGTCAACAGATCTAAGAGATTTCGTTTCGCATCCTAACGAGAACACTTGGCAAAACTTTCAAGAAACGATCCAAGTCGCATACTGGAATTTTTTTTTGCCTTTTTTTTTGTCTAATCCCCATATGGGACTCAAAAAATGTTCAAAACTGTCCACAGGAACTGCATTGCCAACTCTTTTAATGTCTGGCACATCTGTCTGTCCTGAAGGCAGCTTTCCCCATGTGAGATGAATTACAATAACCCGTATCAAAAGTGTTCCCTAACATGCACTGTTGAACTGCTGCCACTGCACTGTTCCCTCCTTTTTACCTTACCTTGGGAATCTGCAAGCAGGGATTAGTGGCCAAGATGAAGAGGCTGAGCGCAGAGGACCACAGGGAGAGTGAATATTCAGCCTTAAGCCTCCCCGGGCCTCATTACAACGCAGTACAGACAGACACTCGGTGTAGAGACCTGCGCTTGCATGCTGCAACTGCCATCCACCCAAACCGGAGTTCATCTGGGTTTCCAAGGCCACCAACATTACTAATATACTGGGCGGTTTCATACTGCCATAGAACATTACGAATCAATGAAGGTACAGGTACATTTTCCTCATCTATATACAGATGAAACTTCTTGTTACCTCTAATCAGACTGCTGCTGAGAAATACAATAAAGGACATAACGCAGGGTTTCGGGGGTTTACAAGCCAATAAACCACAGCTATAAAACCAGGCCGAGGCTCCAGACAGTAATTTTGGCCACTCTTGCATGGTGATTAGCTACAGCTGCTGCAGCTGAAATTCAAATATACAAACCCATCGCCACGTGCCACCAAATCCTAGTCAAGCGCTTCCAGCAGCAGTTCAATCGTACCACGAAGACGTACAATGGCTCACCGTTCGAACCTGAGTCACTTCCGCACGTGTCAACTGTGTGGTGTTCAATGAAAGTTTAAGCCTGGCGTCGCCGCGAAACGCTCCCGCAGCCAGACTCCCGGCCACGCCGCTCGAGTGTGAGGACTCATTACCGAGTAATGACAGCAGTAAATGGGCACACCTCTGTGTGCCGAGCCAGAATGGCATTTTTTTAACCTATTATTCAGCATAACAAGGGGTGGGAGATATCCCTTGAACCGGCTCGCATGCTCTCTGCTGTCTAATTGCCCGGTAATCGGCGTGTAATGAGTTTCTGATGTACAGAGTGGATGTCTTGGGAATTTGAAGTATCGTTCTGCCGGAATTTAAGCGAGACAAAGCGAAGTGATTGTTTTCGTGTTCCGGGGCGTCGGAGAAGCGCTGCGAGCTCGCTTGCCAATTTAACCCCCATTTTGAGGGCCGACAGCACAGCCGCGAGTCGCAGTGCTCTGCCGCTCGTTCCCAGCCCGCCTCGGAAGTTGATTAAACAGACAACAGTTGATGCCATCTGAAGGGAAGCTCTTTAAGTCTCTCACGATCATGTGGCCCGAGCACCTATTTGATGAGTAATAATAATAAAAAAAAAAAGATTCAATTAAAGGCAATCGGATAATAATTCTTTGAGGATACACAGTAAAGCAGGAATAATTGAATGCAACAATTTCTTGCGCAATTAAACACAATGTTATTGTGCCATATTAATTTAGTTTAGGGTCCGGATTATGATGAATAAATGCCCGAGCTCAGTGGAATTGCGAAAAAAGACTTTGTTGTAATAGATCTCTTTAACATTGCCAATTGATTTAATTAAATTAAAAAGAGAAATTACAGCTGGCAAGCAATCAGATGATGGCAGAGTCCTATCAAGATCTAATCAGTGGCTCGATGAAACTCAATTAGGATTGAAGCAAAGGAGAAAATCGGCTTACACCATCCAAGACCTCAGACATTCTTTCCTTATAACCTGCTGTGCGAGTAATTGAAAAGGTTGAGACATGTTAACTCAACGACACTGGACATCGGCCAAAGCCCGAAACCTGTTTATTAACTCTGAAGAAAAGACCGAGGTGGAAAAGTTCTGGGACCTTTTGCCTTTCTGATATTGAAAACGGGAGGAGGGAAAAGGGATCCCCCTGCACAGACTGCACATGTCGCTCCGCATATCTGCTGACAGCTTCCATAGTAATTGCATGACTTCACTATGGCTGTGAACTTGGATAATACAAAGGGGACTAGGATAGCCAAAAAATAACGATAAAAAGATGAAAATGCAATCCGTAATGAATAACTTGCTGAGACATTTGTGGTTATGATGAAATGATAAGCAGATGGTCTCATTAAGAAATGAAACAATGGAATAGTTGAATCTGATGACCTTGCCCTTAATTCACACCCGTGTGCGTAGATCAACGCTAATATTTACTTACAACTGTGGAAATAGAAGGGAGAACAAGACTGATATTTCACATCAAGTCTATTATCTTTTTACCCTGTCTTCACCCTGTTTTTGTTTCTAAATCAACCGGTCCCCCTGTGATTTTAGGCCAGTTGCCAGTAGAGCAGCTATTGATTTAGAGATCCTGCGTAGCACCGAACATGTGCCGTTACTCACATTTGAAATTCCAAACTTGTCATCACGCGGGGCAAATCTCAAAGGGAACCAAATCCAATCAATATCAAACCCCCCGTCAGTCAGCTGACAGGAGGAAGGAGTGCCTTTGTGCCGGTTGATTAAAAGGACAGGGCAGGAAGGGAAAATAGTCGTTTGCGCCATCCCCCCTGACAACAAATCATAGTCGTGTGCTGGATTTTCAGCCAGCATGAGAGTTTTGGTGAGCAATGCTCATTCGGGAAACATCTGTCATCTTTCGGAATTGACAGCTCATTCGTCGCCGAGGCTGCCGGTGTGACTATCGTTCCAACAGTGCTTTGGATTCACCTGTGATACAGTATGAGTACTGGAGTATGCGCAAATATGGCACAGGTTTCATCCTCTCTCTTTTGAGGGAATTAAAACACAGGGATGACTGACAAAGCCTGATCTCTAAAAGTCCGAACCCAAAATGTCTGAATGACCTCCCAGTAATCTCTGCTCCACATAGAGGGTGTTGCCCATTCACTAGGTGCAACAAAAACCAAGAACATTTTCTTCCATTCGCCTCCTCCAAAATTCAGTGGCCACTTGCGTGAACCAGCACAAATCGGTTGGGTAGAGTAGTACTTAGAATATAATGCAAACAGAAACATTTCCTGACTGCACAGATGCCAGCTTGTACAGAAACAAGGAGGGTGCATGTTGTGCCCTCAAATGAGAGCAACCAAAATGTAGCTAGCTTTGAAAAACTCATTAGAAAAAAAAAGAAAACAGAGCAGAGTGCGAGCCAATAATTTGCATAATAAGTAACATTATGACTAGCCTAAACTCGGTTGTGGTCAGCTTTTTGTGTCCTCTGTGTGTTTGTGCTCTCTGTGAGTGAGTTGTCATCTCTGTGGCTCGTGATAAGCAGCGAACCCAGAAGTTGATGTGTTGATGTGTCTCTGCTCTGGCGGATCACATCATGTCAAAGTCGGGAGTTACATCCTCTGTGAAACTTTCATATCATATCAATAATGTAACTTTTTTTTACTCTTAATAGCTCCAAAACTGAACCAGAAGAGAGCCAGTTTCACTTCAGACATTCAGCGGCCAAAAATATGGGACAGCGTGTCTGTGTGTGTGCGCACGCCCGATTTTCTATTTTTATGGGGTCCTGACGCCTCAGGCACTCTTATGGGGTAGGGTCCTGCGAGTCCATGTCGAAACTGAAATTCTGGACACATCAAATGAATCATTCAAATTTGGGGTGGAGTTAAGGTAAGGACTGGATGAAATTTTGGAGCTTCGGAGCACAGAAGTGGTAAGGTCTTACCAAGAAAGACAGATAGCATGGCAAATAGCAAATTACAGAGATAAAGTATATTTAGAGAAAAAAGAGAAAGAAAACCCTCCTCATTCACAGGTTGAAGGTATTAACTCAAATCCAACAACTGACCTATAATAGCTTCTTTAGTCATTAAACAGAAGTTTGCAGTAAACTAATTAACTAACTAACTAATTTTTTAAGCCGATTCAATCAGGGTGATAGACGCCACGCTGTTTATCCTGAAACATCCCCAACATCAAATATCAGAGCAACATGATTTAAGATGTGTTGAAGTCATCCTCTGAGAGGGCAGGCTAAACATGTCAGCATGGTCCTGAACATTATGGTGTTGCACATGAGCAGCTTGGTGTGGTTGTGAGGGGATGGAGCTGAGCAGAAACAAACAGAACAAATTGCTTTGTCCAGACTTGCTAGTTTTTTTAAGTGCTTTTGGCCCCAGCTTTTTTTTCTTTTTTTCCTCATTGTAGCAAATTTGCAGAAAAGAATTGACATGGAAGTGAAGTTTCTGTCGTTGAAGGACAGTGGCAAACGTGGCATGAGCAGAGCTGCAGGAAAAACATATTTGGTCACCCCCCTCCTTTTTTCTTTTCTTAACTCTGGTGCTGCAGACTATTATTAGGATGATTATAGCGTATTGGTGGTTACAATGGCCCAGAAAATGTCTCTTAGTTTTTAGACCCGTGGACCAAATGCTCCCATTTTCCAAAGAGAGAATTGGCAGGGTGATACAGAAGCATCACCTCTCTCCTCTTTTACTCTTAACCATGATGCTGCATTCTACCACAAGCCTCGTTTTAGCAACTTGGTGGTGGTGGTTTGATGGTTTAGAAAATACCTCAATTTTCTTAGACCAGAAATTAGAAACAGATTCACAGCAGTTGTATTGGCTTGCCATTTGCTTTGATCTCAGTAATATACATTGGAGACATGAGGTGGTGAATTTAAACCTCATTTTAGAAATGAGGTGTTATTCCTCGCACCTTCAATTTCACTTTGTCAGTTTGTCACTTTTCTATGCTGCCCGTCTTCAAGAGTCACATTCATTAGTGCTGGTGTGAGTGAGTCATACCTATTCCATATGCCTCTCCCACACATAAAAGATACGGGCCAACACGCAATTAAATTAAACTCATTGTGCTCTCAGTGTCTAGTCTGCACTGTCTCTGCTCCTCAGCTCACGGAGCCCTGTCTGGCCTGCAACCTTTTCACCTCAGCCACATTAATGACACATAACATACATAACATAACTGATAAAATGATCATCATGTCCTCCTGCCGCTGAAATCAAACCTGGCCAAGCTGAGCATCAATATGAATTAGGTTATCTTTCATTCTGTTTTATGTGTAAAATGCCTTTAGTGAGGACGATGAGGATGAATTCTTCTCCTCACCCTGCACATCTTACACCTCACACTCCCTGTTCTCATTACAGGTCTGAATCATAGTGTGGTGTAGGTGTGTTGGCCTGCCTCTCCTCTTTCTTCTCCAGTGGTAGATCATCAGTCGTGATCTTCCCCTCGGTTAATCATTATTACTGCTCAACGGCCTGAAAATATAGGTTTATCACTGGGATGACTCGATGGCAGGCTTTGACGCGCCGTACGTCTGAGCCGGGTTTAAGATAAATGTTGTTTTGAAAACTAGTGCAAGGCCAAAGAGTGAGCAATGTATCAGCCGATCTGAACTTTTCAAAAACTTTTCCAACGCTTATCTCTCCTAGGTCTTATATATCATTTGTCTGATGTTCTGTTCTCCCTCAGGCACCACACTGCATCTGCCAAAATGTATTACAGTTAACTGGTTCAGCATACCAGAACCTCTAAAGCCTTTTCCAGTCCCTCATATTGGGCTAAACAAGTTATCTGAGAAACAGTCTTTATAGCTATGACTTTTTGTTCACTGATTTGAAAGATATGCTTGTTTTTTTTTGTTTGTTTTTTTTCAGATATGAGCTGGGCAACAATGCAACATGACATTGCATAGCAGTGTGTCAAAATGATTATCTAAACATCAAATATCAAAGTCTTCGATAAATGCTCCATTGTGTTCTTTTCAAATTGAACCTTTAAATCAGGAATAGAGATACGAGCCTTTTGTAATTAACTTACATTTGCGGATCTGACACAAGCCATTGCTGGATGCAATCTTTCTCAAAATCCAGGAAGTCCAGAAAGGTCTTGTCATGGGGGATAGAAATTTCTAGACAAACGGTTTGCTTTCCAACCTGATGTCAAACAGTGATTTTTAACTCTTTGAATTTTTTCATATACTATTTAATCTTCCAAAGAATAGTCCTGCTGTCAACACTGAAATAACCAGTCCATGGTTATGGTCCATTTAGTTACTTTCTCTTTTCATGCCTCCAGCACAGCTGTTTCGGGGCAATTATGCTTAAATGTAATGCAAAGCAAGCCCACAATAAACTCAACCCATCTGCAAAAAAAAGAGCAAACACATTCAGTATAAAGGGATAGTTCATTTCCCTCTATTCTTTTAAATAACATACAAATAGAGCCATCACATTGTTGCTGCCCTACATAAGTCTAATCCCAGGATAATTGTACCTGAGCTGTGACGCTGAGGACAGAGAGACAGCTGAGGGACAAAAAGCTGGAAAAAAACAAAAAAAAGTGCGGGTTAGCCAAACACCTCTGAATGTGTTTAACACAATGGCCAGGGGGGAACTCCCGGTGGGAGTGGCTGCAAAGAAGCAAGGGGAAAAGAAGAGGGCTGAGAGAAGAAAATTCATTATGTAGCGCAGTGGCCGTGTCATGGTCATTGCCTCTGGGAGAACAAATCAGGGAGGGAGGAGAGGAACTGGGACAGGAGAGGACAGAGGGCAGCAACATAGAGGGGTGATGTGAGAATGCAGGACAGCAGTGGGCGGACGCGAGGGCTGCTTTGGTGTAATTAGTGGGACAAGCTACTCAGAGGGGTGCCCATCCATCTAGAGAATACAGACACGAGGGAGCCTCCCAGCTACTTATCCCAGGCCTGGGCACAGCTTCCTGGGCTGTGAAAGTGAAGGATGGGCCCGGTGGACCACCATATGGCTTCAGCCAGCCTGAAGCCGCTCGCTCACACCGGATACATAACAATTATCCTTCAGCATCGAGTTGCAGTTTCGGATGATTTTGTCAGCGAGAGGATTAGTAGTTTTATCTCTGCCGCTGGGAAACTTCTTCAGCTCCCTATTGCAACTTATTGGCTGAGTGTTCCTGATACTGGAGGTGATCTTGGCCGGGAAATGGATTCTCTAATCATCAAGCGTTGGAGAAAGCTTCCACTGAGCGCTGCCAGTTTTTAGGGTGCCTTGCATGGTTCACCGAGATGTTTTGCCCCTGACCTGGAGGCCATCTGACACTGACAGGTCCATGACAGTGTCATTCATGCCTCTGTCCTAGGTGTGGCCTGCACGTGTTACACGCGTTACACCATTTTGTGAGAGTGATGAACTGACATTCTCATCGTCAGAGATCTGACGGCCGGTCGGCTGTGAGCTTTTAGTTGCAGCCATTGAGGCCTTTGACGTGGGAAGTAAGGCGGGAGAGAGAAAAAAAAATGCCTCGGAATGATTGTATTGTAGTGTATACAGTACTAAGTTTATTGCATGTGTCAGCACGGGATCCCTTCCTTTTACACTTCCAACATGAATACCAATTAGGATATCAGACCGAAAAAAACACAGCAGCCAATTAGTCTTTTGCTTTTTTTCCCTCCCATTTGCCGTGAGCACGGGGGATTTTCTGCGATTACCTCCTGCTTACCTTACCTTTGGGCTATTTAGTTATGCTGGATTACAAAATGATCCCGGTATGAATGACAGCGACCGTCCACGCTACAGCAGCCGTGATGCCCACCTGCTGCCGCCTGTTTTGTCGTGTCCCTGCGGTGATGCAAGACCGCTGTGGCGGTGCTGCTTTCAATTCACCTTCTTTTCCCATTTATACAATCTCATAAAAAATGTATTTAAGCACTTCTGCAATGCTGGATGCTCTGTTGCCCTGGCAACCAAATCTACCCACTAGTATTAAGTGCCCGAGGCCTGGAGCTGGTACGATATTGCTTCACTCCTTTTCTCTCCTACTCTCTCTTTTTTTTTTATTTAGTGCGATTGCTCCCCGTGTCTATGCAATGAACCACATACGGTGACATCACAGTGCTGTTTTTTTATTGCATTAATAAGTCATACACTTACAAATAAAGTTTATTGGGATTGTGAACTGTAACTAGGCCAAGGCAATATCAAGGGACTTATGCACTATAATGTGTGCATATACATCCTGTCCCCATAGGTGATGTAAAGGTTAGAGAAATTATGGTTGCAACTTTAATGTCACAGAGTGCAATTCCGAGACCCGCTGTAAAAAAGCTAGCGAACACACATATACTTTGTGAAATCACGATCAACCAGGTGAAAGTAAGGCACTTTAACCCCCACCCCCAGGAGAGAACCAAGGTGTTCATAAAGCACTTCCCCAGCCAGCTGCTCGGTCCTTGTAACACCAGGAAGCCCTGAGGTGTGAATGTGCGGCACTGAGAGGCCTCTTGCATCTCCTCTTGCAATCATCAAACCGTCTTGCTTTTATGCCTTAATTAGGAGCCAAACATGACACAGTGGTGGTCCCGAGAGACTGAGAGGGGAGCAAAGAGGATGCGAGAACACCAGCACTGCAACTCGGCCGCCAACAAGAGGGGAAAGTGCTCTCTTAGAGAATTGACATGACAGTAATGTCACGCAGCGTCCTCTGACATGGCCTCCAACAAGCTTGGACTGAAAGCTGATGATGTACATGGCGTCTTAATGGTGTGCCAGGCGAGGCACCAGATGCACTCACTTTGCTATTCCACCGACGCTGTAGCTTAAAATTTAAACAGAGAAGTGGAATGCGTCTCCAAAGTGGTCATCTTTGCTTTCTTGTGGTTGTAATTAGAATTTTCTCCAACGCTTAAAGCACACACATGATCAAGCATACAGTATAATGTCATGGAAATCCAGTCCAGTCCTCGTGCTCTGGCTCCTTCTGTATTGAACATGAAGGTCAAACACTTATGAAGTCCAAAAAAACCCCCAAAAAAACACTAGACACCACATAATCTACAGTAAATGGTAACATGATACAAAATAATTGATATGCATGTGCGAGGTGCATATCAGCTGTTCGGCAATCTGTCGGCCTGTGCAGAGAAACTGTCAGTGTGGCAGGTGGTAGGTGATGCTCTGGCAATCTCTTTTTTTTTTCCCTGATAGAATGATGAAAAGAGAAAAGGAGCACATGAATGGGAGCAATTCTGTGCTCAAAGATGTTTGGGGTGTCACGGGGGTCTGTTGGTGTCTATCTGCAGCTCAGGGCAGGTAATACACCCTGGACAGGTCTCCAGTCCATCATAGCACACACACCATTCACTCACTCACTCACTCACTGACTCCTTGGAGCAATTTAGAATCGTCAGTTTTTGCACTGTGGGAGGAAACTGGAGTACCTGGAGGAAACCCACACAATCAGAGAATGCAAACTCCACAGAGGAACAATGTCATTGTGGTGGTTCATTGCCGGTGCATGCTGCTGTCCTTGTACTACACACTATGACACAACCTTGAAAAGGTCAGTCCAGTGAAGCTTCAAGAAATACAGCCCAGTCTGTGACTAATGAAACTGGCAGCGATCTTGACTTTTTCAACCCATCCATTTTCTTGACCCGTATGTGCGCGCACGCACACACACACACACACACACACACACACACGGCAGACAAAGGCACCATTACATGTTGTTTTTGACTTTGCTCAGGGAAACTTTGAGCCTTAAGAGAATACCTGGATAAAACTCCCAGAGATTGTTCTACTTTTTGTTCCATCGAGGATGCTATCCATGCTATCCACTCACGTCTGACGTTGTCATGTCGTGTCTTGATTAGTTTCATGTTGAGTCCTTTGTATCTTTTCTGCCCTTTACATTTTAAGGTACACAACTGTGTCTCCACAGCTCATGCATAGGCCTTGTCTCCCTTGTCTTGTCAGTTTGTTTTTGTATGTCCTGTTTCTTAAATGTTTCATGTAGTCAAATTTCACTGATAGTACCAATAATAATACAATGTACAGTGGAACATCGAGATATGAATTTGTTGCAAAATCTGTTCTGACGGGGGGGCCTTTGTATCTTGAAAATTTGTATAAGTCGGCTGTTAGATTAAAATATGTGACTGTTTATGTGGCACCTTTGATTTCGCTTTTGTATTTTGAATATTTTTGGAATATATGGAAATATCTGGATGGACATTTTCTTCAAAGCCCAGTTTGTGTTGTAATCTTGTAAATCAAGGTTCCATTGTATTTAGTGCCTTTCAGAGCACCAAAGGATACCGTACATTAAAACCATAAAACAGTACCAATAGCAACAGGAAGGGGTGGTGATATGGACGTATAAATGTATAAAGGAAGATTTTGAAGGTGATGTATAATTTGACCAGGATGGCGGCGGAGTGCAAAGTTCTTTTGAGATTTGTTTTGATCCTCGCTGAGTGCTTTTGTTGTTACTTGCATCATCCTCCTTGAAAGTATCTTTTTGTTTTCTGAATAAATACCGTGTGCTAAACCACCATCTGAGTTATGCATTTGAGTCGTCCTTGTTGAGACCAAGGTCTTTACGCTATGAGCTACTAATCATATTAGTCCAAAAGAGGTGGCAGGAAGTCTATGCACAGTTAATTCATCTCTGTTTCTTTTGAAAGTTTATGCCCAAAGAGTTTTCCCTAATGCCCTGAACTGTATTCTGCAGCCCTGAAAAATGGAACCTGTCGAAACCACACACATCCATCAGCAGATGATTATTTGACAAGAAAATGTGCTGAAGCAGGGATTTTCTGCATCCAAATTAAAGCCCTTTGGCAGGTATGTCATTAGAGGAGCTTCATCGTCTTAGAGAAGCTGCAAAAGTCCATTACAAATGCTGTCAGGTCTCCTGTCTTTTGAAATGACCGAGCTTGACAACTCTGACTTTCTGCGAAAAGATAGAAATGGTTTTGTTATTTGGAGTGAGATGCTTTCCTGACATTACCTATTCATGACATGGAATCAATAATCCCTTCCTGCACAGTGTGTGCTGCTCCTGGGTGTAAGGGATTATTTTCATGTGCTTTCTCTTATGTTTAGACACAGGCTGTTACAGAGTCAAGGACAGAAGTAAAGATAAGAAAATGCTTTAGAAAAAGTCCTAGTTCGTTGGTTATCCGGTGGTAGACAGAGCTGAATACATGGCAGTTTATTTACACTGAGGGTGTAAAATGTGCTGCATCTCACCCACAGTGAAGCGCTTCAGCTAAAACAGTGAGGAGGACAGCAAACAGCAGACACACTTGGCTTGAACCTGGTTTCGCTCCTCTTCCATCGTACCACGACCAACATTTTGCTGTTGGGGCATTTTGGAGCTCTTTCGGTTCAGGCACATTTATTCAGCCCTTCGTTCTCGAAATCCACTTTAATTGACTTAAACCGGACAGTCAGCGGGGCCTATGAAATATTTAAATGAGCAAAGCGGTCAGTCAGTTATCTGTGGCCCCTCTCGGCAAAGCAGAGCTTGCCGAACAGAATCATCAGCGAGTCCTTATCAGAGGTCGATACTGGATTCCTGGCTTATTTAATGATCCCCGGCACATTTCACTTTGTTGATGGGCCAATTTAAAAGCTGTAACACCTCGATTATTATCTCACCAACAAATTAGTCTGGCTTCTCTGAAAACCATGACTCCTTCAGGAATATGCTCATTAGCACATTTTAAATAGTAACCGAATCTCCACTTGTAGGTTTATGTAGAAAGTTAGTGGCAAGTGCAGTCCAGGTCATGACAATGAAAGAATCCTTTTTATATCCCCACCTTGTATGATATTAGCAGAATGATATTTACAGTCTGCAGCTATGTACAAAAGTATCACAGAGGATTCTGCACAAACAAAAGGACCAAACAACAGGGCTGGAGCACAGGGAGTCGGTCCAGAAACGCAGATGCTCTGTACAAAGGTGCATCAAAATCCAAAGCACGGTTCAAACACGGAAAGTCAGTCCCGAGGCAGAAGCACAAAGACGGTGAACAAGGGAATGAGGCATGAGGAGGAAACGCTGGTAGGTCTGACACAGCAGACGAGACAAACTGGCACAGGGAAGACAGACGGAAAACAGGTGGACGGGAAGTGGGTGACCGTACACAACAGTGATCACCCATTACATCACCCATCAGCGTGGTTGTGGTGACAAAAACGGACTTTGAGGTGTCCCTGAAATCAAATTTCACAATATTTTTGGGCGTACAATTATTATTGCACCTAGAAAAGTCGGTCCACCACACAGGGTTCAAACTGCCTTCACACACACACACACACACACACACACACACACACACACACACACACACACACACACACACACACGCGGCTGTCTAATTTTATCTCTTTGTTATCAGCCCCAGTGTTTACTGTTCACTCTCCCTCCTGACATACAAGAGCTGCATTATGTTCCCGCTAATGCAAACTGAACATCATCCAGCAGCTGCTGCTTTGCATTAGAGGCATTCAACTAGTGAAACATGGGGCAGCTATTATCAGGAAGCAGTCACTGGAACTATGTGTTTTGTGCCCCCAAATTATTTAGGATTAAAGCCCCAACACAAATTGCCAATCATGTCCATATATTAACAGAGGTGTTTTTTTTCAGCTGACCAGCATGGGCTAATGACTGTGAAGGTGTTAGAGTATCTAAGAACATGCACTTCAGTATAGGATGAAAAGAAAAGCGAGCCAGTTATGTGGGTTAAAACCTCTTGAGAAGGTCTGGAGGTCAGAGGGGGGTGCGACTGAAATAACCAGAGGATGTGGCCCAAGTTGGTCCTCGTGGAGAAGTGATGGACGATTTAAACTACACATTTTAAGTACACTGTTCAAATGCAGCAACACTTCCAGGCAGTCCTCTGTCTATTTGCAGAGCACAAACACAAACCATAACCAAATCTGAGGGTATTAAGAGAGATAAATTCCACAGGTTTGGGGCTGAAAAGGCACAATGCTGACAGCTTACAGCCACTGTGTACTTATAAGAAAAGATGAGCTGCTCTGAGGTGGCAGAGTCATGGGAGAGTGTGTGTGTGTGTGTGTGTGTGGGCTTGACTTTGCGGTGACATCCTGAATGCTGCAAGTTTACTCTGTGACTTGGGAATTCATGGTTGGGGGTTACAGCAGGCTGCAGCACTAAGCCGGGCTCCGGCGGGTGAGAAAGGATGTGAATTGAGGTTCAAAGTATAAAAGTCTAGAAGAGTCAGGCCGCAGAAGTCAGCCTACAGTATAGGCCTTAAGACAGGCAGCTACCAGTGGGGGCCAGGTTGTTGAAACTCAGACACGTTTCAAGTCCTGGCGGAATCATCTTCGGTTTCAGGATGTTAGGAAATAAGGTGTTGCTTAGTTGCTTAGGTGTTGTTGAAGTTTTGATTCAGTGTTAAAAGCACACAAACAGCATCACTGTGAGGGTGGTGATGATGGCTGGTTTTATTAGCCTCGTTGCTATACATTAAATCCGTTGAAATTTCATGAATGAAGTGGGATGACAGAAAAAGTGGCATGCCCGGGAGAATCTCTCTTCTTTCAGTCTTGTCTTCTACCGAAGTCTGTCTGGGGTCTATCAAGAAGAACAAAAGACAGTCAGAGCAGTCATCAATAACAAGAACACAAATTCAGAAATGAAGTGCCTTGCCAGCAAATTGACTGGAAACTGTCCAGGAAACAGAAAATCCAGATTTACTTCTACTAAAGAGCCTGCCTACAAATGAAGGGGAGAGAAAGAGTCCCCAGACTGAGCAGCTTATTTGTCATATTTTCCTTTATGTTGTCAGTGAATGCTTTCTACATATTTACTGATAAGACCACAAAGGCAATTCATCTTCTGACACCTCTGCAGCTCCGGCTATCAGCCATCAGCAGTTCTCTGACAAATAAGGGCGACAGTGTGGACCACGACATGACGATGGTCTGGTGATTTACTTTTCAAATTTGTATCACTCATTTCCACTCTAGCATGTTATATCTGAAAATCTCAGTTTGTCGCAGATCTGACATACATGTACAAGTGCAGTGTGTAGCAGCCACACAGTCCCAAGGCCTGTTTTGTGCTATGATTTGAAAAAATACTTTTGGCGACACAAAGCCTTCATGCTCCTACTGTCACTGGGTCTCTTTATAATACATGAGTGTATATTTCTCACTTTGTCCCTAACTCCGAGGTCTGAATATGCAGCTGCTGCGCGGCCCTGGGACAGTCGCTATATCCTGCCACGCTCATATGTCGCTATACGGTGCGGCTAATTAGCAGACAGAAACGTATGAACACGCTATCCTGACCATTTGATGATCGCGCCAGCATGCTGCCAATCAACTAAATTACAACTCCCCGGTCTCCTCCAGCAGCCAGTCAGGACGGAAGAAGCTTCGCAGATGAAGGCGACGCGTTAAGAATAAGAAGCCCAGCTGCCTTGATTTACAACTTCTTGGATTACATTAATGAGATTCTCCACAATTTAGCATTAGCAAAGTGAGAGCACTCCAGCTGGGCCTTCGCCTCAGCCGTCACCAGCATGACAGAATTATACCAACGTGCTGAAAAAGCCAACAGTACAGTGAACTGAAAGGGTTTAGCCACTGCAGTTGATGAACGATGGGCTAATTAAATGGAATATAATAGAACACGCCTTCATTCATCCCACAATGGGAGAATTCTAGAAAAATAATTTAGAAAATAAAACATTTATGAATATTAGACGCTGTCCCTTGGATGGACACAAGGAGGGATGATGGCCTGGCCAGTGGCATCTTGACGGGGAGACTGATGGTGTGTGGTACCCAGTATATGCAGGAGAATCTACCTCCCCTTGGCCCTGAATAACAAGTTCAACCTGTTACTGTGTTTTAGCAAGTTGGTGAGTAACTGGAGTCATTTCCATTATTATTGAAGCATGATCTATTGTGCAGATAAAGAGCTGGCCTGGGTGCTTCAGCCAAATGATCCTGCCAAATAGCTCCAAGCTAAACGATCGAGAATTTTCCACTCCGTCTTTTGGAATCAACTTGGCGATGCCTCATTTCGCTGCTACTTCATAAAAACAATCTCTTGATACTATTTTGTTTCTTGCTCAACCTCAGACGGATGATATGTAACCCACACCCCCATCTCCTACTTTTTTTTTCTCTCCAAAAGGCATTAAAGAAACAACAGTGCTGTTTAATCTAAATAAATTAGCCCCAGTTGGAGGCAGTAATAATGGAACACAATAAGCAATAAGCTGCCGTCTCAAAACAAAATGAAAGCAGTAAATATCCTGTGCGCTCCGAGAGCCAGTCCTCTGGCATGCGGAGAACAGGATTTTGTCTCTGTCTCGCACTGAAAGCATTAAACCTAATTTAAGGCTACTAACATGAGTTTGAGAGGAAAATAACCATCAGAGGATCGACTCGGTACCTTTCCGCTCGCCACTATTGCCTTGCAACCTAATTCTACGCGGGGGGTTTCTGTTTTGTCAGATGACGAGCTTGATGGCATCCTTCTCGGCTGCCGCGAGATCTTGTTACCTCCGAACAACTCGACATCTTCCGCCGCCTCCCGTAATTACGCGTGACACTGCGTGCGATGTCCACCGAACAGCAGACGCGTTGAGCTTTTCGCACAATGCCGGCACACCGGGCCATTACAACAATTAGTCTGCCGCGTCTGAAACATGGTTTGCCGTTCTGTCGGCCGTTATTGTGCCGCGCCGGGTCGGGGATTTAATCAGAGTGAGAAAAATCTTCTAATGCTTTATTCAAGTGCAATATCCATCACGGACCACGGACGAGTCATTTCGAAACCTTGTTCCTTTTTTTTTCACAAGCTACTCAGTTGCAACCCGAGAGTGGCTTCTCCATGTAAGTCATAATGGCTCTTTATGACAGACAGAGAAGGTGCTCGGCGTCACTCTCGAAATCGTAGCGGGCGTACCTGAGTGGCATTAAGTGAAATGTACAGCGGAGAGGATTCGCTGAAGAGATCCGCGTGTCTTGTTTTGCCTGCAAAGGTGCAATATAATGCATTTCTCATGCTCGCATTGACATCATGCTGCAGATCAGCTGTATAGCGGTCCTCTTCATGCCTGAAAGGAGCCACTTTTAAACTTTTATGTGCATGAGACCTGTGTTTGATTGCCAAAGGCCATTAAGTCACAAAGGAGACCAGGGATGTCACAGACTCAGCGTGAAGATCATGTAGAGTTTTTATCGGAGTCGTCTCCAGAGGATGTGCGTTTAAAGCCACTTACACATGTTCAGCATGCGTCAGTTGCTGGCACTGGCTGAACCTGGTGGGGATACTCTTTACTGCCCGTTTTACTGTTGCAGTTAAACAAGCTGATCAAAAGCAAAACGACGCTCCGCCATTCAGTTTGGATTTTGTGTGACTGGTTACACCTTATTCAGGTCACTCTTTCTCTCAACCTTCATGCGTCCTTCATCTTTTTCATGCTCTGGGCTCCACTTCAATTCTACTTATCACTCACAGCACAGTAGCTGTGTTACACCACGTGCTGTTTGTACTGTTTCTCTCTCTCTCTCTCTCTCTCTCTCTCTCTCTCTCTCTCTCTCTCTCGGCTTGATTACGAAGCAGTTGCTGGAGCCCATCCTGACCATTCTTGTGATTCTGCTCGAGGTGCCACCGTGCATGTCCAAAACGTCCCGCTTCTCTGCTCTGCTTTTCTTTAAAAAAAAAAAAAAAGGAAAGAAAAAAAGGAAGAAAGCGTGCGAGTGGTCAATCTTTGACAGGAGCAGCATCGAACCGCTCTGAGCAGATCAGGGAAGTCAGATAAAGAGAGGCAAAGAGCATCGTGGGCTGGGTCGACTTTCCAGATAAGCCCCTGCGCAGACGGCCAGTCACGCTGCACATGGATTCAGTTCTGAACCGAACGATTGTCGGTTCACGCACGGGCACACACCTGTACAGTACCAGCGCGGACTGCATCCAGGACTCCCGCGGCACGCCCGCGTGCTCGCTTTGGCAATGCAGCCCGAGCGCTGGCTCGCCTCAGCCTGGCCTGTTGTTCTCTCCGCCATCGCACTCAGAAATGTTTTCGCTCCCCTGGCAGGCAACGCAATTATTCGCCGACGCCCGGCGCGGGCCTGTTTAGCTTGGACCGTTGCAAAATGAGGACTGTTTGGACACGGCTGGCACGCGTGGGCTCGTGCACGGCGCTGTGTGTCCCCGGGCCGGCTGCATGCCTCCTGTTAAAACAAGGATTTGGAGGGTGCTCTTTCACCTAACTGCGTGTCACCAGTTAATACACAACGTTGCCCGGTGGGCCGCCCCTGCTTCCCTTCACGCTCCTGCACACACAAACAAAGAGGCAAACAGGAGCTTCCATATGCACACACACAAAGACACGCACACACATAAAGAGATGCATATATTCAAACTCCACGAATTAAGGTGCCTGCAATTATATTGCATTTTCTTCTGCTTTATAACAGCTTTTCCATGGAGATATTAAGTGTTCGCCAACTTAAAAGCAGACTCCGGCACATCAGTAAAAATAGATATCTTTATATGCGCTATATTATTAGCATGACACTCTACTTTGACTTGCAAATGTGCTTTAAACTTTAAACTGATTCTTATTCTTGTTTCACGTCGAGAGCTTTTGTCCACATCATTCCGCACACAAAGGTCAGCCGAGCGCTTGACATTGCACTGCTCAGTTAATGCGACCGCATGCACAACAGTAACTATATTCAAATCAACGGGGAAAAAAAAACAAAACAAAAAAAAACAGCTTTTTCTGTGGCAGCAGGGGTCTCCAGATCATTAACCTTTTGATTAACCTTTGGATTCTGGCAGCCGCTGTGGCTTGCAACAGGTGGCTGATGGGATTTGAATAATACCTAGTTTTTAAGCAGCTGATGAACAACAACATTAGCAGATTACATTATCCATTGCTTATCTTTGTCACGAGAGCCCAGATCTTGCAGGCCAGCCTGTTATTGTGGTGGGAGACCAGAGGTATTGGGTAATGAAGATGCACTGTGTATCAAACTGTGTATCAGTTTGTACAAAGTACAGTTTGTATCAAAGTACATCACCCTGCACCACAGAGAGGAAATTCCCTCTTTATTAAATGGAACAAATAAAGCCCAATCAATGTCATGCTTCCCTCTCAGTACATACGCCGATTTCTGTCCCTGCATTACTGAAAACTAGAACTTGAACCGCAAAGTCCGCATTCCTCGATGAAATATTGATGCGATGAACAAATACAAAGGTCAGACATAACAAATACCACGGCCGTATGGCGCTCCGCAATCCAACCCTGCTGCCTGGCCTGCGGTAAAGCCTCACGCTGGGTTTTCAGGTTGCATCATAATGTAGAGGTGTTGGTCCATTCCAGTCATCCCCTCTGCTCTGAACTAAATGCAGTAAAGCTCAGCCGGAGCCATCGCCTGGCTGAAAGTCACATCAGAGCTGCAGGAGAACTCCGACTCATCCAGGCGAGTCAGACAAATCATGACAACCGCTTGTCATTACTTTTACATTGCCGCTTGCCACTGGTTTGAAAAGGGAAGGTCTGCGGAGGTGTGAAAGTAAAGCAGGGTTTGAAGGTTTCCCTCAGGAAACAACATAAATTGCTCGGTTCAGAGCTAGACAGACAGACGGATGGATAGATAGCAGTACACCGGGGATGTCTTTTAAACAAAAATGTGAAGATTGCCCCTTCTTTCATCCACATTCTTTCTGCAGCCAGCCAACTATACATAGCAACAGGTAGGGAACACTAAACTCTACCAAGGCATTTAGACCTGTATTGTATGGCAAGATGGGCACCTGGCAGCAAAGCACATTTCTATAAATGACTGCAGTTGTGAAGTTACTGTATAGTTGGTGCACAAAAAACAAACAGCCGAGAGCAAGATTAATAATCTAGTTTGTACATGTTACTTGACATGGGGGTGGGATTTTTTCAATGCAGAATTTAAACTACAAACATCCATAAAGCCAAACCAAACTAATAACTCGGAAGCAGCATCGGTACAGAACAATAGCCCCTCCGTTGCTTCGGGCAGCAAATTCTGTTGATATAATGTGACAAAGCACAAGCTGCCAACTTTTCTATTTCTAATCCTTTATTCTCTGAAACAGACATTATTTGTGTGTGGTGTTTTCCTAATATCATTTTACAGATTCAAAGGCAAGTGTCAGGGTTAGACATTACTTGTGAAAATGGTGTACTACTCTGTGAAGATACCAAAAAGATGTCATAGTATATTATATGATTTCGAAGCTTTAGGCTACTTACAGCTGTGTGAACCATATGGCGATTGCTGGTACCTTGCAGCCGACTAAAAAAGAATGTACCAAATCACTCATGTTATCCTTTTGTCAAGATGAGGGAGGAACATAATTATAAAATGTAATGTTATTGTGCCTCCGTTGAACGCCATTCTTCCTTCTCTGTGGTTTAACGTCACCCCTCAGTCACCCTGCAAATCAGTGAAGATTTGCAGAGCGCTGGCAGGATCTTCATTCCCCATTTGAAGGCTTGCTGTATCACCACCACAGCACTTGCCAAATTGACACATCTGCCAAGGAAGTTGGTAATTCCAAAGCTATTTTGCCCTGCAGAGATCATTTAAGGCTGTCAGGTTATTTCACTCAATACAGTGCGGATAATCTCCCCCCTTCTAACAACTCTATTCACAAAACAGCCGCATCAGAGTCATTCTGAGGCAACAATTCATGTTTGTATGGGACCCGGGATCTGAACTGTGGTCGATGAGGCTGGGAGCGCCTCAGAAACCAACGGCTTTAAGTATGATGCCAGGGTTTTTGTGGTGGGGAGATGGAGGTGGTGGCTGCCATCGATTGGCTTGCGTTTGGAGACAATAATCAGGGAGGCTGATGTCAGGCACACAGTGGATCAGCCTCGAAGGAATTGATTGCTTTGAGCCCTCGGCCATTGGTATTCTTGTGCTGGTAGACAATGGCAGACAGACAGAACAGGGCACTCTGTCTTTGAGGGTCAGCGACGGAGGGGAGAGAATGGTGGAGGAGATGGAGGGGATGGGTGGGGGGGGTGGGTAATGGAGAGGAGAGAGCAGGGAGTTCAGAGGAAAGGGGGAAAAAAGAGAGCAAGAAAGCAGAAGGGTGGGAATAAGCCCAGCCATGCTGTCATCCTCACATGTGACTTCTGACAGCAATCCTCAAAAGACAAAATGTTTCATTGCAAGAGTGGGTATAGTCTGCAACGCGCTCTGAATATTCAAGCCTTTTTGGGTTGAGTTCGTATCTTAAAAAGAGGAGGATGTGAAGAACGCAGTGGCAGGTTCATCCTTTGGAAAAGCCTGTTGACAGATCCTGGTGGGACTGCAAAATCTTTCGATCCCAAAACCCGCCGAACAATTCATGAATAGAAATACGTCGAGCCAGAATGTTGGGGCTTTTAGCGTTGGCGACCAAACTAGAATTTGGCCTGGCAAACAAAGCCCAAACTGGAAAATGAATCGCCGCATTGAAGCACTCGCCATCGTGGCATGAAACTGCAGTTTCTGCTTTTGAAACACTATACAATCCAAAGAGCCCTGCAGGGGACTAACAATTAGCCATCACTGCTGTCGCCATGCCACGGTCAAGCTAAGCCACGCTGGACTCGAGCTCCTGTGATTGGCTGGTCAAACCCAGCTTGGTTAGAGATTCAGATCCCCAATGCTGAAAGAGCTCAGTATCCTCAGGCCATTGAGAATGGAGCAAGTATTCATCTTATTAAATGACCATCACTTTTTCACTTTTATTGTGATAAAGTGATTCACTTTTGTTGTTGTTAATGCAAGCTTCATACATGCATAACATGGGTGTTCGTGCTGGAGTGGCGACACAGGTTGAACAGCCTCAAACCGATCACATTGTGAACATATGCCAAAGAAAGAGCTGCACTTGGCACAACGAAAGCACGGAGCGGATGTGTTTCCTTTTCGCTGCCAAGATAGACCTTTTGGCTGCCTGTGAATCCCTGCCACGCGACGGCCATAGCCTCTATATGGCGCGGAAACCTTGAAGTTTGCGTCGCGGTATGTGTCCTCAAGGCACGACTCCGGTGACGAGAGAGCGAGCCGCGTGACTCATTTGTTTATGAAAAGACGGTGGCTCCCCGCCGCAGATCCGTCAGAGCCTGCGATCGAAGAGCAGGCTCAGCCTAGCGGCGAGGACCGAGAGCTTCTCATCGGCTGGCTGGCGAGCCGCTGCTCCTTCGCACCGAACACGGCGACGACGAGACGGAGACAAAGAGCCAGTTTACACGCGACTAAATGAGCGTCAGCGCGCCACTTGAGGATGTGTTGATGGGTACAGTAGTCTCGTTTCCCCCCACCAAGCTTAATTTCCTGCCAGTTTGTGTTTGGATGAGTGCTCCGAGGAGTTTGTTCATTTTGCTGTTTTTGTTTTCACTACTGAGCAGGTTGCCGCGTCCTCTGTTCCATTTGTCTGGTTCGACTGAAAGATTTGTAAGCAGCGATTGCTTCATATAATGCAGTGCGCCGCCTGCGCTGATGATGCTTCTCCTTTTTTGGTTAAATCGTTTTACTGAGGGGATTCTTCTCGATACAGACGATCACAGCTTGCCTCCATTTCTCCGAGAGCCAAGTCTCATTCCTGTGAAATCTCTATCCAACTTTTAAGACTTAGCTCCACTTTGTCTGCCGCTTTTTGAAAACTTTTCTCCCTTCTGGTTGGATATTGTTTCTCCGACATAATTCAGACTCATTTTTCAGGATATAACCTTCAACCCAGGGGTCCGCTCATCTTTATATTTGGATGAAATAGCCTTTCAAAAGCTGACCAACTACAGATTCCCCAACAGTGCCAGATTTCATTTTGCCTTTATAATCATGTTAAAACCAGGCCATGTATGTTTTGCCTAATGAAAAAATACAGTTTGTGTTTGAGTGCATAATGTTGGAATGAGTTTTCAAGTTGCTTGTTGATTTAACATGTGAGTGTTACGTCATTAGGTTGGGGTACAAAAGTACAGCAAGAGGTTTAAGAACCCTAATAAGCAATACCAGGTTTCTGGCTATTTGGAGGAGGACAAGTAAGATGCAGAACGATAGCAATAGCTGAGGAGCTCAGCTGTCTTTACCTAAACTTTGATGTTTATGGCGTTGTCATGGTTGAATACTGAGGACTCTGTCTGTTCTGGGAGCTCCTCTCTCACAACTCTGTTATGTGAGATTCTGTGCGCAGCCTAGAATAAAACTACAGACTTAAAGAACCTTCATTTGAGATTGGTGAAATCCTTTTTTTCACCAACACCTAATAACTATTGTGGCCATTAGGGGAAAATACATGTTTTGACGTAGATACACAGTTTAGGCAGGCATTGTTCTTGCATGACTCTATGAAATTTACCAATATAAAGTGTTATTACTTTATTATTTAAGTGAATTTTCTGTTTTATTGTTGCAACAGTTTGAGAAAAGTACAACTATGAGATACACTCTGACGAGATGAAGCGTCGCACTAACTGCGATAGATGTGCCCTGCTTTACAAAACCCCTCTCTTACATCTATTGTTATGTTTGCTCATGGTAAGGACGCACAGCTGAATGCACTGTAAGTTAGAGGGCTAAACTCTGCTTTAGTAAAACAGAATTTGCGCCGTTGCACCTACCGCAATGTCATCGTCTAGAGAGGACACAGAGTGAGTGAGCATTGGAGGGACCGCAGAGGTACTGCCTCTCAGCTTGCTGTCTCTTGGCATCGCCATTTATTCCAGATTTATGTTTTCTGTAAAATAAAAGGGTTCAAGGTTGCCTGCAGAATTGGTTTCCAATATGTTTTATACTGTATATTATGTAAGAGTCATAATTCTGAGCCGTTTCAAAGTGTGCTTGAAGTACTCTGTAAATCTGATTATGACACAGGCTCTTTGCCCAGTTGTTAAGCAAAGCGGCAAGAAATAGAAGCTTATTATGACTTGGTATTTGTGAAAATAAATTGCCTTGCTGTTAGATCCTGACCTTTACCTACATCTGATGGTGAAGAAGTGCTGCCTCACATCTGATGCATTGCCCAAAGCTACAATGTCACTCTGAACTTAAAGTCCAAAGCAGATTTTCAGCCCACTTTCACTTCACTGTGATCCCTGTGCAGCCATCTGGCTTGCTGGACTAAACAGCTGCAAGATGAGGGCATGCTTTATGACAGATCCCCTCTCGTCCACATAGTTTTCTCTATGGCGATGTGGCGACACCTTTTCTGGATCACTCATTTATATTTTCAAATCATGCGAGTGTCTGGCCTGTTCCGATACTTATACTTTGCATTTCCATCCTAATTTTTTGCCACCGACCTACGATTCATCAAATGCAAAGTTTTGGTACTTTTACAAGTTATTTTGAAAGATTGTTCCCACTCATTCGTGAGTAATGGAACTACTAGGAGGTTTTTCTCCGCCTGCTTTGCTATCGATCTCACTGTGTATCACATTGCACTCCCCAGTCACATTTCCACCAGTGCCACTTTAGCGCATGTAGTTATTGGGAATGAATGGAGTGAGGAATACTGTGTGCATTAGTGTTGACTGTTAATGTGCACACGGATGTTGTCGCGGAACTGAACGTCTCACTGTGTAATGATCACATAAAATAGTCATTTTTGTCATTTTGAAAACAGCGCTGGGTGTATAGCCAGGCTGGATCCTTCAGAGTCTCTTCTTGATTGCAGAAGGTTTTATTTTTCCTAATGGTGTTGATGAACAAGTGAAGCATTAATGCACTGCTTGGGTCACGGGGAGGTGACTGCAGCTGATGATGGTCGCAGGGCTGTCTTACCTCCTGTTTTATCATCATTTACGGCCTTTTTCTAAAACCTAGAGTAGGTTTTCTGCTTTTGATTAGATACATGAACATCCATTTTCTAATAGGTCTGTCTGCATACATACGCAATGTCCTGAGAGTCTTCTTGACGCCTCCCAGCACACATGAAGTCAGAGAATACAGCCACACACACAAACCATTCACACTTACACTCACACCTAGGGGAAATTTAGAGTCTCCAGTCGGCTTAAGCACACATGTTTTTGGATTATTAGGGGAGGAAACCCACACACACTGTTTCGGGGAGAGCGAGCAAACAGAAAATCCACACAGGCAGGTCCTCTCTCTGTCTAACAGGAGAGTGTGAGGTCCTAATGCTTACCACTCATTAACCATGCCGCACGCTTATTAAAAATGCAGATTAAGATGAAGTAAAACATAAAAGCTTGTAACTCTGCTTGGGAGCCGTGTCTTTAGAGCAGCAACATAAGTATCAGGGGGCTGGATGCAAAGTCGACCTTTTCATTTGCTACATGGAGGATGTGCGGGAGACAGGGTTGCCATGGAGACAGATGAATTTTTGCAGTCAGTGTGACCGCGTACAGGACTTCTTTCCTGTTTGAAAGAGAAAATTTAAACTGATAGCTCTGTCTTACCTTGAAGACATCAGTCGGCGGAGCAATCTCACCAAAAGTCCACTCGAGTCCACTCCGATGCTCTGAAAAGTGAAAGCTTAACAGCTTTGTTTCAGTGACATTAAAACCCTTTCTGTTGCTCACAGTCCCCCGAGAGCTGCTGTTTTCATCATCAAAAATAATCAGTTCATCCCTTGACAATATCTACAATACATCTCGTATATCCACCCAGTAACAAATTCAACACCAGTATCAATTAAACAAAAATGCTTCCTTTAAATACCATTGTCAAACTAGTGGCCAGAGGTGCAACAGTTGGCCTCATTTATTGTCAATTAACGACCTTCAGTGACAGCTAACAAGTGCAACACATTAAGGGCTGAAGATGGATAACACTGGGGCATGGGGAAAGGTCAGCGACAACAAGCAGGACACAAGCAGCCCGAATGAGACAGGAGAGCTCCAGAAATGTTGTGACACACACTCCTCCGCACAGGTGAGTCTGGCACCGGACGGCTGCCTCTTCAAAAATGTGCACGAGCAAGAGTTCATAAGGAGGACTGGACATTAAGAATAGCGCTCTGTGGTGGCATTTAGCCCAAGCCGAACTGCACAGATTGACTTCTCTTTTTGGTCATTGTCAAATCTAAATTGCTGCTGCAGTTTAAAAAGCAAAAGCTGCTCACGCAGTAGCTCTAGTTGTGGAGGTACTGTCTCTTCATGTGTGAGATCATTAGAGGCCTCACATGAAGTCTCTGTCACTCCAAGATAATACAAAACGTAGTAGAAAACCCGCATCTATGACATCCATCCACTTGGAAATATGAGTTCTATTCAATCTGGTTAAAAACAGGCTTCATTCAATAACATTGTTTCCCAGAGACACAGTTTACCTGGTGGTTTTAAAGTAACAAGTGTCAAATTTAAAACTGCCCAAATGGTGTGTACACATCCCATTGAATACCTGGTGTTTCTGGGCTATGACAATAACTCTGCTAATCTCCTGCTGCACCAGCACAACATGCTCTACCCTCTGTTTCCTGTACACTTGTTGTAAAGGTCACTTTGTGGGTGGAGGGAGGACATCATCTATATGCATATGCCCATCAGACCGATGATTTCGGATCCCTGCCAGTTGGCCAGTCAGTCCCGCTCAGCAGAGAGCAAATGAAAATGGGAACTGAGAGGAGAATTTACTCAGTGACTCTGACAAAAAACAAAGAACCTAAGATGCATAATTAGGCTGCGGTCCAGGCTGCCAGCAGAAACATGCCAGTTGGCAAACTAGGCACTTAGGCTCCTGCTGGGACGTCTAGCGGGGAAGCTGGGTCTGCAAAGACCAAAAACAACAGGCACGGTGGTGACATTTTCTGAAAACACTGCACTCTTAACCTGATTTGTGGATAAAACTTTGTGAGCCACACACCCCTGCCTCTGCCAGGGGAACACAGCGATCCCTCGCAGCAAATATTTTGACGTTGAGGAGATGTTGGTACAGCGGTATGTCCGGCACAGTATCAAATCACGGCACGACAATAAATGTCGGGACATCTGTCGACCTCCGCCGCTGCACTCGTCACACTGTTTTATGAAATCGGGAAACAGCCTCGAAGTGTGTGACAGTGTAAAGTATGTCTACATTGTGAGCGTTTTTCCTCATCTCGCATGGCAAGCAGCCTGAAGCATGCAGAAGAGTCTTCCTGTGCTGAACATAATCTTTTCTTAATGCTATTGAAGTCACTGTGTTTTCTCCCTCCCCACATTAATGCATTTGTTACAGGCATATGCAGCAACAGGCCTCAGCGCCTAACTGATAAAACTCAAGCGCTTCATTATCCAGTAAAATATTTTGCTCACTTCAAGGGGCTTAGGCTAAGTTTATCGTAAAAAGCAAGTCTCAGTACGACCAGTGGTCCTCACTCTGGTGACCTGAGAGGCCCAGTTCACTGATCAAGGATCAGTGGCTCGCTGATACGTATGATGAAGCTGAGCTGGGTAAGGCTGAGGAGTCATTAGGAGGACTTTGGTTCAAACTTTGACAGGAAGCCTGTGCCGCAAAGCCAGAGTCGGGCTAATGCCCAGTAATCATGCAGCAGGGGTTTGAACTAACTGTAATCTTGCTACAGTTTCTGGGCTTAAGCAAATGCATTAGCACACGGAAGACAAAGCAAGGGATGATTTGTTGCAGCTGTTGGAAAGAGTGCAGTCTTAATTGAAGGAAAAATGGCTTGATGTGTTTCTCAAAGGCTGTATGTAAAACTAGAAACAAACCAAGACTTGTAGGGAAGTTAATGTTTAAGTCCATGACTATACGTACTGTTTTTCAAACTTCCAGGGTAATAAATGAATGATGAAGCTCAAAAGCAGGCACACTACGTGTCCCTATCCAATATTTACCAAAATTAAAATAATAACCCAGAGTTGTCCTTTCCTCCAGTTTCATATTTATAGGACAAAATCGTAAGGACATATTTGTAGGACAGGCTACAGTCCCATTTCAATGCCCCTCACATGCTGTGTATAAGTGCATGTCCAAGGACCATGACAAAATAACTACCCTGTTATTCATACTGGGCACACAGCCTCTTTTATGGTCAAGAAGCGGTGGAAATCAAAGGTTTTTTCAAAAAGGCTAAATTAGGGTAAACGGTCCAGTGCAGGCTCAGTGATGGCAAAGCAATCGGAGCTGTCCAACATGCTGCAGACGTTGCGAGGCCGTGGCACTGTCCATGGTACTGACCTGCAAAGCTTTGTGGCCTTATGTGGGAAGTTGTAAAAATCCACATCTGCAAAGAGAGAAAGGAATTCACAAATACCCCCATTCGTGTGCTTGGATGAGCAAACACGCTGGAAAAGAGTCAACTCAGTGTGCATTCTGACCACCATTGACCAGAGCCTCGTAAAACTCTCACTTGGCCAAATTGAGGCCACGCTACTTGGTTCAAGATTGGAGTCATTACCGGGACCTGTTTTGAATAATATCTCGCTAATGCACAGACACAGCGTGCCGCGGGTAAGAATTAAAGGAGAGTGAGTATTGCTCTAGTCGCCAGAGGAAACTGGGAAATAATGGCATCCATCAAATTGTTCAGCGTGCTTACGAGTCCCAAAGGACTATGAAAGCCACAATGGGGGATATAAAAAAAAAACATATAAAAAGCAGCCGACAACAATGCAGCACGGCAAACGATCAGATACATTTGATAAAGACGGCAATCTTAAAAGACTCCCCGGGCCACGACTGAAAGATCTTGTTCAGTAGTGGGGAACTGAAGTTGGGCGGGGGCAGGAGGCAAGATGATAATAGAACAATAAACTGTGTCAGCAAAGGAGATCTGCAAAAGCAATAAAGCAACTTTTGTGACTCTGTAAACAATAAAGACTTATTTTAAGATTTACTAGGAACTTCCAACACAGTCAATTGAACCACCCCCCCCCACCCCCCCCCCCACCCACCCACCCACCTCCCCACCTCCAGGATTTGACCTCAACTCATTTCCATTCCAAAACACTGCCGCCTGAGTGAGTGCTGCTGTTTAAGCGCTCCTCTCCGTCACTCACTAATTTTCTCCATCAGATTTTGGATGGGGTTTTTTTGTATGTTTGCTTATCAACAATATGGGGCAATTTTAGTCGATGAGCCACGATGCTCACGGAGTAACATTAGCATTCACCCCCTCGTGCCTCTTTCCACCTGAGGAAGGCAGTCCAAGTATGCACTCTGCTTTTCGCTTTGAGGGAAACGTCCGCCTCTTAAGCTGCTATAAATGCACTTCTTTTCCCTGCGAGTCAGCGTCTAACTTTGTTTCTGTTTGATACCGCGGAGCTGATGTACAGTGGCTCCATCAGAGGGTTATTTGCTGTCAACGGCAGACTCAAGGTTGAAGAGTGCAGAGTTTATGCACCAAAGAAAATGAGATTCAAGGGATCAAAAGTTCCCTATAGCTGCAGGAAACAGCCGATTCTCTGTGGTTTCGTGCAAACAAGCATCTTCTGTTGCAATCTATTCTGTCCAATCTATAAGATCAATTTTATTGCATACAGTTCTATTTAGTATGGCTTGGATTTATTCATTTTAACAGATAGCTGCCTGGATACTGCACATTCATTCTATGCTTGTGTGTTGTGTGTAAGTTGTACCTCTGCAAACAGTCTCAGCTGTTCAAGGACACTGGCCCAAAGCCCCCCGGGGGGATCCAAGCTTGTGTGTAAATCGCAGATTGTTTCTGCATCTAATATCAGCAGAACTCCGATGCACAGACTCGCTCATCTGCACGATAGGAACAGCAAGTCGTCCAGGTCTGCAGCCAGCGTTTTTTGTTTTGCTTCAGCAAAAATGTCTGAATGATCAAACTTTTAGGGCGTCACAAACACCCAATACTCTACTTTATTTACTCTGCCACTCACTGTTCTGACAATCACTGACAATGATCATTACATAGCTTTTTTTTTTTTTAATCTCTTTCTCCTCCTGAGCAGTATCACTTGTGAGTTGCCGGCTCTCCGGCGGCAACGTGGAAGCTTCCCTGACCCGTGAGGGATTGCATATTTGTGCCTCAGTAATTGCTCTGAGATCTATGAATGTAGAAATGAATATAGAAAGCCGGGGCTCATTGCCAACATGACGCAAAGGACAACGGCACGGAACCTTCTTTCAGGGTTTAGCAAAAGGCAGAAGAATATCAACATATCCAGGAAGACAGATTGATATTATGCTATTATTTTGATCAAAGCATACATATTTCCACATTGAGTAAAGCTGGGAAAATATATACAATATATTTCTTTTTATATACATACACAGATACACACTTAACAGTTAATTACTGTTCACCACCAGGTGAACATTTGCTAATGATCCTAATTATTAATGACTGAACGTCATAAAAGTTTTACAGATTATTATGCAGTTACAATAATCTATTTGAAGAATGTTTTTGCTGTCTTTGTGAAGCCTTTAAGAATCATGTCAAGAGAGAATATAAATAAAAAGATAAAGTAAAGTGCACCTTTGGTGATCAATTTCTTTTCTGCATTATCACCACTGCCCTGTATAACAATACAAGGCGCATCCCATTACCACAAAGCAACTGACAGGCAAGTTTGGATTCAATAGCCATCGACTCTACAGCTGTCGTTGATTGATTGCTAATAATTAGATTTTGTTCAGTATTTTCTGCAGCCGTGCTCCAGAACACTGGTGATGAATGGTCCATTACAGTCTTCCTGGTGAATTACCAAGTTAAAAGGACAAAACAAGAGTCCCACTCAGGGAGAATAAAGACCGGCCCAGTGTCTCATAATCTCGGTTTATAGCAGATGCATAATTAAAGGCGGGAGTTCAGCTGGGCTCATTTTGCGATGTTTCTTTGCAATCTTTGTCAAGCAGCTTTGAAATGGCTTTTTCTCGAGGTCAGCATCCTTTCATTCTCATTTGACCCAAGGTTTAAAAAAAATGTTACATAAGGCCCCAAAAAAAGTCAACAAACCCATTATGGTAATCACATTATTATTTCTTGTTGGCGCCTCTGTGCAGTTCAAGGTTGAGGAAAAAAAACGCACACATACTTTAATGAAGTTAATTAAGTTGTGGTGGGAAAAGGAGACATGTTACAGCTTATAAAGCCTTCACAAAGACGCCATGGTGAAAAAGTACAGCATGTACAGTATACGTTTCATATCCAGGAGTTTCACTGGGCTAGCTGTTAGCTGGAAATAAATGTACAGTTAACTCTGTCTGAAATGCAGAGTATGTGTGTGAGGTCTGCTATGGAATGGCAAGGAGAGAGGTTCAATAAAGTATATGTGCGTCACCTCCCCCCCTTACCCACCCACACACAGACACACACACACACACACACACACACGGAGGCATCACACATTGTCTCAGACTTTGTTATTTCTTGCCGGCAGTTGTGCGAGCGAGGGCCGGAGGGAAGGAAGGGTGACAGGCTCTCCGACCAGCCCAGCTCCACCGGCCGTAATTGGACTTGAGGAGGTAGCGGAGGCTGCTGGGTATAATTGGACGGCCGCCAGGAATTTGTGGTTGTCTAAGCCTCGCTCCGGCTTTTCACTGACCGTCTCAATTACTCCCTTGGTGGAGGGCCCCCCCCACCACCACCACCTGGCCTCTGACACAGCAACCTGAATTCCTCCAAAAATCTTCGCTCTGTATTTGCGCTGTGCAAGAGTATGTGTGTGTGTGTGTGTGTGGTAGCTATAGAGTGGGATTTAATGAGCCACAGTTGTCGCCTGGGCCATGGCACAACGCATCGGTAGATGGTCTAGTTTGCTTGAATCATGTGGGAGAAGATGGACGTGTTCGGTCATCCGTGCAGAATAATCCCAGAGTTATGGGAGCGCGGTGAGTTATGGCACGCAAGTTAGCCAGGACAACACTCCCAGGAGACACAAATACACACACACACACAAACAGTGCAGTGCATCTTCAGTGCAATGAGTGACACTGACACTAGCAGATGGATGTAGGAACACACATACTTATACACACACACACACACACTCACCCAGGCAGAGGAGGAGAGGAGGATGATAGCAATTTGCAGCCCTTGTTTGGTTTGCTTTCCTTCAGCCTGGAGAGCCCGTGTTGTGCTGAACGCCCCCCCCTCGACTTCACACACAGTAAGCCGCCACCACTACCTCTCCACTGAATGTAATTAAAGCTGTTTGCAATTACGAAGGCCCGCTCTGACAGGGCACGAATGAGGAGCCCCAACTGTCGACCCCGACGAATGACGAAGCAGTTCGCGGTTCGAGTGGATGTACAAACATATTGTTTGCCATTTTTCCAAAAGCTGCTCTCACCGTAAATGATTGTTTTCTTTGTACTGGAGCTGGATGCGAGGATACGCGGCCTCTCGGCAGCTGCACTGCATTCCTGAGCAGCCGACCTTAACTGTCATGGATCCACACCCTTTGATCCAATTACGTTCCAGTGCGGAGTATCTGTCGGATCAATACACGGACGAGAGCTGTCCGAGGGCAGCGGAGAACCCGTGCTGGATCCCTCATCAGACACACAAGGCGTTATGTTGAAGAGTGGCTGTTACTTAATAGTTGCCGGATTTTGACAGCCAAGCAGTTTTCCCCTTGAACGCTCCTGCCGTTGTATGTTTTAATTAAGAGGGTTTGGAAGCTTTGCAGCCGCAGGTGGACAGGAGCCATACAGGAGAGCCTCAGATCACACTGTAGCGAGCGGGGTAAAGGACGCTTCCAATGCACCGGTTTGTTTTAATTTGATTGACTCCATTTGCTCACGCAGTTTGGAGCTTGATTAATGAACAGATGACATTACTATTCCTATTGAGACTGATGAGGAGCATTTGCATCTCAACAGCTCTGCAACCTTCTCGCACAATGGCTTTTGCACTGGGGCCGAGTGGCTGGAGCTGGCGTGTTTTGATGCCACGAGCAGATATTGAAGGGAATTTTAGGAGTTGGCAGTAAGCATTTTTGCAGACACATTCAATATATAGTCACTTAAGAAAATGAGATTGTTCAATGAAGATAAAGTATCAGGAGTGATGCAACCGGTTTTTCCATTAAGTGGCTGAGTAGCACCACGGGTGGAGGAGATGCACACAGTTCTCATCACATGTTCTTCAATCACAAGAAAGGCCCTGCACACTTTTCCAGCACATTTCTTTTTAAATATATGGAGCAATTTACACGTTTTTAATGAAATCAGTGCATTGGGATAATTAATATTATTTACAATAATGGCTAATAAAGTCAGATGTAGTTCGTTAGAGATATGCTGCATCATTTCAGCAGAATATTAACTGTAATTAAAATAAATACTAAATGATTTTATTCTCCAAGGGTGTTACTCTCCAGTTAGAGCCTGAACCAGGGGAGTAGGCACGCTCACCTCTAATCCAGGGCAATAGGCACTGGGAAATGCTGATTGCTATTAGAGAAGGTAAATTCCCGTGGGTGCACAGCAACAGCAAAAGTGACTAGATGGGCACACGATATTTCTCTTTCTGCTTGTGTGAACTTTGGTGGCTGAACAGTAGTTTATCAAAATCTTTGTGAGGAAGTCAAGCCGAAAATGTAACTGTGAGAAAAAAAATCGAAAATTCAAAATTGAGGGCATGTCCCTACAGCTCCCTGTAGAAATTACATCCCCGTGTAGCATAACCTACTCCTGCAGCATCGCATTTCTTTTTCTGGCTCCGACATGATTGCTTTGCATCTGCACCTACAGCACAAAGCTCAGCCAGCCGTCTACAGCTCAATGAGGAGAGCGTGCTGGCAGCAGCCTGCTCTGACGTCACTGAGCAGAGGGAGAGGAAGGGGGGGACCAACCGGTCCTGACGACATGTCTGGTTCTGAGGAGCTGAACGTTACGGGGGGGGCAGGTTGCTGCTGGGCTGGGTGCTGGGTGCTGGGGCTCACTCTCTTAGCTCCATCAGGTCCACAGCTTGTTGAAGTGTAATTTGAACAAGACAGGAAGACAGTATCAAGATGTATGCAATTCAAAGAAAATCCACTCATTCACAAAACAGAAATCAATGGATTGAAACTAACACATGAAAAAAAATGCTGAGTTCGAGTTTGAGTTCTTCTCATGGTCTGCACTTTCATGGGGGTAAACATCTTTGCTGAAAAGTAGTGTCTGCAAGCATCTCCAACAAATGTTGTTTGACTGCAATATGACTTGCAGTATAAGGGTGGTTTATTGTTTAAAAAAAACCCCTAAATAATTAAAATCAAATACAGTTGAATTTCATTTTCACCTGCCTTAACTCACATTTGGCTTTCTGCCTCCTGTTTGCTACCTCAATTTGTTACCTCAATTTATCATCGTAATCATTAATTGTAGATGTCTGTAAACATTGAGTTAAGCTTGAACTCCTTCCAAGAAAAATGACGGGATAATGAATAATGTTGATTTTTTTTGTCGTTTTCTACAAAAACTTTCTTACCCTTTTCTCAAAATGGGGGAGATGTTGGGTACTAGGGTCTGGATGATGCACTGTAGGTCCCACTGACTGAAACATGATCGAGGCTGGCGCAGATAACCTGAGTGACACCTCCAGTCTCTGCAGGATTTCCCCGGCCTTCAGCCTTCACACACGCTGGATTCTGTCACAAAGCAGCGTGGCACAGAGCCTCCCCTGAAGCCTCTCTGTGCTGATTTTAGTGTCATGTCGAGTGCATGTTGACAGCATGACAGCACGATGACGTTGCAAAACGCCATATATTTGTCTCGAACGGCTTGGCATTTCCTTCAGTGCAACGCAAAGAGTTTTTTTTCCTTTTATGTTCTTCTTTGCTGCCTCGTGGCAGGAGATATAACCAAGTCGGGCTGAATGTTCAATAGAGGCGACCAGGATGGCGCACCTTTTCCACTTTCCAGCAGGTGAGGCGCCGTCTGGTGATGCATAAAAAGGGCTTTAAAATGTGGAAGGCTGCAATATTCACGCAACCGAGCACCGAATGGATTTACTGGGAATAAGGAATCATGACACTTAATTAGTTGGCTGGATGACAACTAGGTGTCTGTGGGGGGAAATGGGGTCTCCTTTAAAAAGTTTAAGCAAAGCAAGCTGACGTGTTTGAGCTTTGTGGCAAGAAAAAAAAGTAAGGAGTGAAATAGAGGAGTTTTAAAATTATATCATTGGGGGGAAGATAAAAACATGCACTTTCCCCCTCAATTTATTGCCACAAATGACACAGAACTAAAAAGGCTTGCTTATTTAGGAGCTCATTTGACGCACCAAGAATCTCTTAATTTAAAGACTTAACTTGAGGCTCAATTGGTACCTCTGAGAGAGCAGGAAGGGTTATTCATCTACTCCACTAAAGCCTTTATCCCCTTGCCTTTGCATGCGTCACAGCTAAATGCTATGCTTTTCGCGACTACCTCGGCTTCTATTAGGGGATCAGAGAGTGTGCAAACACTGGTCTGATGGGAACCATAATCAATCCTTTAAGCACAGAGGCTGCCGCTGGGTAGGGGGATAAAAAAAAGAGAAAAAAACTATTTACCTTCCAGCAACTCGATAGTCTCGAAGACCTTTAAGGGGAAAAAAAGGATTTTGTGTGGGGAGGGGATGGAGTAGATAGCTATAGCTGCTCCTTAATTGGGAGGTGTCTGAAATTGTCAGTTAACCCCAGTGGAAATACTTTGTGGTTAACCTGAGTTAACCTGGCCTTGTATGTCCCCGTCACTCCCTGCTGGTGTGAAAAAAAGGGGGGCTATTAAGCAGAGACACACCATCTGGGTCGGTTATGGGCAGCCTTCAGGGGTAGAGAAGGACTTCAGGGAGGTGGTGGTTGGGGCGGCGGTTCTGCTCTGCACCAATCACCTTAGTTCTGCTTCTTTTCAGCCCTCTCCTTGTCCGGGTCAAAGAAGCAAAGATGCTCAAAGGTTAGCTCTCCATTACACAAAGAAACAGATTTGTGAGGTTTTTCATGGGCCTGTAAACAAGGGTTTAAAAATGCATGAAGTGTCAGTAGGATATTATCCTCAGACTTCCCAGAAATCCCCCCGCCTCATATTGCTCCTGCCACAGATGCTGTCTAAAATTACATTTACAAAGGTTTTTGAATCCAGTGAGTAAAGCGAAGCTAAAAAAAACTTTGACATCCAGATAAAAGCACGACAAACAGGTGAGACAACAACTTTTTTAAAGGCCTGATCTGCCCCGTAGATGATTTCACACCGAGCAATGGATTGATGGCTTATCTCCCCAATATCAATGATATACTGTTGGTATCGCTTCTTGGAGAGGTGAAAACAGATAGATGAAAAACAGAAAACATGAATGTTTTTACATCATTTCCAAGATTTCTTGCTAAAATGCTAAGATGAGCCCGACTCCATAGACAAACTACTACTGGCAGAAATAATGAAAAAAGCTATTGGGGCATGTCACCAGCTATCAATCCATCAAGCATCAATCTTCTCCAATCATCAATCATTGTACCATCACAGTTACAATACATACTTAGTACCCAGTACTGTTGCAAAGGTCTGTTGGTGCCTATCTACAGCTCAAATTTTCACAGATTTTAATTTTTTTGTTACTTTAAAGGAGGAAAAAAAGACAAAAACCACAGGGTGTTTGAGGAGGGTTTGAATAAATATTATTTTGATTAGTTTGAGGGTGAAAAATTGGATTTTTTTTGTTCTGCTCCTCACATGTATTCAAATGAATAAGGAAAATAGGAATTTTGGGAGAAAAAAAAACACGTGGAGCCCATTCGAGCAAGTCATTTTGAAATGGCATCTGTTTGCATGCTCACAAAACTGTAGAGGAGATGCAAAATTAGCTGAAAGAGGGATAAGAAAAAAAAGACAAAATAAAACAAAACAGGTTCCCCTGGACCCTAAGCCCCAGCGGCACTAATGCAATAAGTTCCACTTCTGAATGGAAATTGTGTTTAAGTAGGACTATTTAGACCAATGGGGTCCAAATGACGGGTTGTGAAACTGCATTTAACGGTGAGGAGGACCGATATTTGTTGAATCAACATCCATTCAGCGACACATGCTACAGACTGATTTGTCATCCGTTTCGATTTTCTGTTTGGAGAATCGGTGCTTCATTTGACGCGGAGAAACCGCAGCTGCTCCTGTTGGAGCCACTTTGTACAGTAATTAGTGCATTTTACAGTAATTAGTACAAAGGCAACACACGCAGCTCCTCGCAGAGACTATTAACTTAGAAGTGTGCTGCGGTGGGGGCTGGATTTGATGTTATCCACGCCGGTTTACATCATTTCAATTATTTTGGAAAAACTACAAGACACCCAGCCAGTTTCCTTCAAATGTATTCCCCCTCTCATTTCATCTCTCCATCACTCATGCTGGGTAATCTACTCATATGCTGATTGAGTTTCTTTAGAAACTTAATTGACTGAGCTCAGTAAAATCTAAAATGCTTGAATTCATTCTTTGCCTGAAGTTGAAAGGGTTTCATGTTCATGTCAAAACTGAATTAATTACCTGAAAGGCCATGCAGAACTTGAAGACATAATCCTTATTAGCTATTAGTTATTGTTACGATGAACAGTGTAATCATATATGCGGTATAGGAATGTAAATCTCTAAGCAAATCCTCACCAAACTAGAGACATATCTGAGCCTTGTGATCATTCACCAAATTCAACAAAGGAGTCCAACCGGTGTTTGCTGCAGGTTTGGATGGAGTGGGCTTTGATCTGTCTGTTATCATGGGGAGATAACCCTCCACCAGTCCCACCCAGCTTGTTTCAGAGCAAACATCAAGAAGGCCAAAACTGAGCCTCACATCGAGTAGTCTCAGAGGAAGCTCCTTCCAAGTCCTCCAGCAGAACATTATTTCTGTCTTCTCTCCGTCTGTCCTTTTTCATCTTCTTCCATTGATGTAAATCACCTTGTCTTACCAGAGGGAGACTTTCAGTACGAGTGAAGCAGGAAGGCTGGAGTACCTGCAGCGTTGCTGGCTTTAACAGAATCTGTATCTGAAAACAGCTTTTTTGATCCTTTTGAATTTTTTTAATTTCACCTAGCGACCTTTGCCTTGATATTCTGAGAGCTCTGAAAAAATACAATCAATTTGGCAATTAAATGTCAGAACAGGTTCAATTTCAGAACTACAACAATCCAGTTAGGACCACGGCAGGTGACAAAAGTGGAACACATGATCTTGCCTGTGTTAGAGAAAATTAAAACAAACATCACAGTTCACAGTGTGCAAAAAAACAAACTGTACTTGCCCAACTGCTACATCCTTGCATGTAATCTTGTATCCACAGTCTATATTACAGCAAATCTATCTTACAATATAAAGTCTGTGTAAACTATTCTGAATTGAAACATTCCTCTCGGCGTATTCAACTGTCCACTTCAAGAAATTATGTTAATTTCCTTATTTAATTACAATTTCCAAGCTACAGCCAAGTCATTCCGATATGACTCCTATACACCGTTTATGTAGACACATTATTTCATTCTGAGCTATTTACTGCCTCTGCTGTCAGAACCCAGCGTAGGCTTCATAACCTCTCTCGCTTACATGAAGGATATTTTGAGCTCAAATGTAAAATCTGTGAACTCACATTGTGATGCCAAACTGTGCTCTGCATTCACTGATTCCTGCTCACTTTATATTTTCAACTTCCATAAACCTGCAGCGCAACACTCTACACCACATTCAGCGGACAAAAGGTAATTTGTTTAATATACAAGGGTATATGAGGGGTAGCATTACTTTTAGACCAAACGCCTCGACCAGAACGGAGAAATCCTGCCTGCTCCACAAGAAGCTCCACGCCTCCTTGGCTACAGAGTCGCATCTGATGTGGTCTGCTTACAAGTGACAGAGGCAGACGGCTTCCTCTGGCATGTAACCAGACCTATTTATCACTCTGACATCCCGGTGGCACATCCCTGATGAAACAGGTCGAGAAAATGTTCCTCGGGAAGACAGAGTGGACGGAGATGGATCCCGAGCACGGACGCGCACCATTGTTGTCGCCGGGCAGTGACCTGTTTGGCGCCCTGCCTCGCCCGCAATCCTGTCAGCGATCTGGACGTTTTGGCTTGTTTCATCTATATTACAGATGTCTTTGTGTAGCCCGGCTCTCGCTCCGTTATCTCTTCTAAGTAAATTCGGAACTTGAGTTCAAGCCTGTAGCCCCGGCCGAGGCCCGTGGCTCAGGGAGTACAAATGGAGGGCTTATCTGGAGCTGCCATCCGGCTGGCTACCGTAAGGCCGGCCAGTGGCAGCAGGCCAGCCGAGGGCACCGAGGCCTTGGTCAGGCCAGATACGCGCAGGGAAAAACTTGAAAAACTTATCTGCAGTGTTTGGACTCTGTTTATGCGGGATTATAAGACTGGACAAAGCAGAGAAAGCACAGCAGCTATGATAAATTGTTCAATTAAAACATTGTCTCTTTATGCCCCCAAGCTTGGCTTTGCTCTTCCTTCCGAAGCCTGCCGTCCAATCTTTACATAGTTATGCTACAATGTACTCTGGCGTGTGTCCAGGCGTGCCCTAGATAAAGAATATATTTTGGTTGGATGGTTCCTTGCAAATCCTCTCAAATTCCAGGCACTTCATATTTTCAGAAACTTGAGGGAACTTCTAATAATGTAAAACACAGGAGAGACTTCTTATTTTCTTGCTTTAAATAGAATTTTCATTCCTATTGGTGATATTCCATAATCACCTCCATTTATTTACAATATCTGTAGTCTGCTTATGCAAAGGAATGATCATAGAGTGCCAAGCACTGCCACTCTGTCTAAACTGTCTGTTTAAAAAGCATGGCAGGAATGGACAGAGTGATTCATCTGATCACTTCCTTCTGCTCACAGATCACAGTTTTGAGAATGAACTTATTTGATCTGTCATCACATTGTCAAAGCCTCATCAAACCAGCAAAGATATTTTTTCTATAAAAGGCTCTGAGTGTCTAATTTAACAAAAGTCCTGTGCTACATTAGCCATTAACATTTATATTCATGCACCTGGCTTGAATAAAAGCATGTTGTAGGCATTCTCTACAATTATTCAGTGTAATTAGATTAAATGAAAATGATCACGCTCACAAAACAACCCCCAAGTGTAAGTCTGAGTGATGGATGGATGGATGGATGCATGGATGGATGGATGGATGGATGGATAATCATCATGTTCACAGTTATTAAAGCTGTAAAACTGAGGTAGAGCAAAGTTTCCTCCAGATTAATGATGGTGCATGTAGGCATCATGCCATGAATCTTAAACAAACAAAATGGGGGAGAAAAGAAAAGAAAAATGTGCAGGGCCTTATCGCTGGAAACCACAGTTCAATATACAAAAAACACACTGCAAGAAAAACTTACTTTTGAGACTATGTACCTCTGGTATCACAAGGTAGGTTCAATCAGAAAGTTGCGCACTGATATAACGGAGAAATCCATTTTCACAAAGAGCATTTCAGCGTAAATTAGAACCGAGGACAAAGCGACACCAACCCGACAACCCAACCTAAAGCCCTGCTACCCCATATGTTCCTTTGTTTTCGAGCTGGTTCCAGCCATTAATCTCTCCCTCCTGTCTGAGTTTCTCCCCATCTCGTTCCATCCTTTTATCTTGTCAATATGCAGCAGGAAACAGCAGCCGAGCAGCACTCACCGAGGCCAATCAAAGCCCTCTTAACATGCAATCATTCTTTCAACTGCAGTGCTACAGTACACAGTGCCAGGTCCTTTGGAAGAAGCTTACGTACTTTACAAAAGATCTTTTGTAGAAAGGCTTTTTGCCCAAAAACTTGTCTTAGGCTGCAACAAACCAATAATGCTAATAATAAACTCATTCATTAGATGGAGGTTAAAAAAAGTCTGAATTTGAATGTTTAATGTTTAAAACAATGAAAATATTCTGTGTGAGCATTCACCAACTTGAAATGAACCTCAAATAAACCCAAAACAAACCTCCCAGGGTATCAATAGCGGTAAAGCAGAGATTTAATAATTTGACAGGCTTCTCAGTTTCTGCTTGAATTTTTGTGCTCTTGCTTACAAAGCACACACACACGCACAGACACACACACACACACAGAATAAAACAAAACAGCAAGAAAACATCTAAAAGGGTAAGTGCAGTTTGACAGTTTTGGGCTGCTGTTGTGTTAAGATGACTGGTTGCGTCGACACAATTAAATCAATAAACTCAAGACTGTTCGACATTTTTTTGGTTCTGATCATTTGTTGCAACCACAAATCAAAATGCTAGACCTGAAGCTTATCAACACGAAAAGACAAGTACTGCTTGCCTTTGCGACAGACTCCCTCTGGGATTCATGATTCACTCAGACTGGCCAAACTCAGACCTTCAGGTCTGTGAGACGATCGACACGTGGTTTCAGACAGCAACACTTACTTGGAAGATTTCAAAAGGCTCAGACGAAGATCTGTTCGGATAATATCAGAGGACTGGTTCATGGTTACCCAGTAATGGGATCACGACTGGGATAGGGCAGCACTGTTAGGCACACACGATTACTTGCAGTATGTTACTAGCAGAGCTCACTGTCTGCGAGCACTCCATTTGCGAATCGATATTGTTTTCTGTTTTTGTTTGCTCCCCATGCTTCGGTGGAGTCTGGTTTGTAGAACGTGACTGCATCTGTGCAGAAAAGAGAGACCCCGGTTGCTCTCTCGCTGTGTCTCTCCGAGAACATAGCTGCACAGGAGTCGGTGCCGTGGTTATGAAGCTGCACTTGCCATTGCCATGGCAACTGCAGCTGTCGCCAAGTTATCCGGGGCTAAAATCTCAAGGATTGCCACTTTAAACTAAGTGGCTACATTTACCGAGGCATTACCGAGATTAAAATGTTTTTATTTTTTTTATGCTTTGTAAATAAATGAGCAAGCGGCGGCCCTGCCTCAGCACATGCCGAATGTAAACCGCAAGCTGATCTCGCTGTGATTATGTTGTTGGGGTTCACAGTCGCAGTGTTAAATTGCGGCCATTTGGTTTCAACATGTTCCGTTGCAGAGAGAGAACGCGTTGCGCAAAGAAAGGCTCTCCCTTTCGTGTCCCTGTGAGCCTCGACGGGCAGGAAAGGTCTCTCGATGCTGCGCTGTCTTGGAGTGACAAGCTACAGCCCTCAAAATGTTAGGATATAAAAGAGATGCATGTGAAGTCCAGTGGTTTGACATACTGTAAACTAAACTGACAACGTTGACAATGCACCTTGAAACAAAGAGCTAAAAGTTGGCGGCGCATCGAACCTTTTTGCAAACATTTTGCAGCGCAACAGCTGAGCACCTGACTCGTCAGGATTCGGTCCAGCAAATTACCTTCGGGTGGCACATGATTAGGTACGTGTGAAGTCCAAGGTTTAAATGAAAAACACTGAGCCCAAAGAATGGCTTCTGGCATCTGCAGGGCTGCTCTAACAAGCCTGCTCTCGACGGATGCCAGTCGCCTTGACGGAGGCTCTCCGCATCACTACAGCATCAGAGCGGCGTTGAAGCCGCCTCCTCCCGGGCTTTTGAGCAGCATCATGGATGAGAGAGATGCAGAAGGAGGCTGAGGGATGGGTTCATTTACCGTGGCCATTCTGAGTAACGAATTCCTTCCTTTTAGCGAAATTCATCACACCGGGACGTGATCGTGAACGTGTCGTATCGCTGCTGCTGAGCCTCGCTACAGCTTTCGAGGGCTGCGGGTCTCCCCGGTGGTTCGCTTCGGAGACCGTCTCTCCGAGCCGCTCGCAAAGCTCATAAAGAGGAGCTGCCGCTCTGCCTGGCCGCGGCCCGCCACGCCCCGATGCTGAGCGATTTTCCTGCTAATGTTTAATACAGGGAGGCGAGTTCATTATTTACTCTGTATAAATTAAGGTCAGATAAAATTGATTAACCCCCCCCTCTCTCCCTCCCTCTGGCTCTCACAGGGATGCCCTTTAGATGTGTATCTGCTTGGGACTAAGAGATATTGACACCACAAGTCTCTGCCCGCTGACAAGCATGTGGCAGAAGGCAAAGTGGCTGCCACTCGGCCCGGGCAGAAAATAAACTGTTGACAGGGACCAGAGGAGACAAAGTCAAATACTTTTGGCCGGCGGCCGCTCAGTCTGCGCGATTCAATTAGAGCCGCGTGCTGCAATCGGGACCTAAGGTCGGGGAAGGGCCAGAAAGGTCTGAAAGGAGTTTTTTGGGCATGTATACCCCCCCACACACATACACACAAAAAAAAAAGCACACAGCTGAAACGACACCCCCTCCCCACCCCCCCACCCCCACCCGGAACGTGAGGCGGGCAGACGCTCGTGCGCTGTGAACACTGAGCCAATATTGATAGAGCTTAAAGAGGGGGGTTTATGAGGGATTCAGAAATAATTCCTCCTCTTTTCTTAGAAAAGGCTCTCCAAGCCTTCACAGTGGACGGACACTTCTGTGGCAACCGAGCTGAGACAATATGGGAGCAGGGTCCTGGCTTGGCTGCTTTTCCATTAAAGCCTTCACACGGAAAAAAAAAATAATTAGAAGAAGTTTAGAAGGAGTTTCCAATCTCTTAAAAACACATAACAACTATACTTGGATGAATGATGTTGCCCCCTGCTTGTGTGCATCGGTCTTGCGAGTCGGGCAGGCGAAAAAAAAGCTTCTTGTAGCTTCAATCGGGTCCTTTCCTTGTGAGCTGTGCTGCGTTTGCATACAGCAGGTGGAGAAGCATCGGGAAACGTGACGGTTTGATTGATGCTCGGGGTGTGACTTTCATCACTCATTCAGCAGCAGGAAAAAGAGCAAACAAACGCCGTCCTCGACGTGCCAGTGACATCTGACAGCGCTACAGCGCTTTTCTCTGTGTCCTTGGGCCTGCCGGTTCACCTGTCAGTCAGACGGAGCAAGCAGCCCACCCACACACAGACAGTGGCGAGGTTCCCGCGAGGTGTCCACATACCTATTCCCCCAACTCACTCTGAGCAACAGGGCTGCACAGCTGCTCTATTCAGATTCGATCCTTGCGGATTTATCACTCTGCTCTTACAAATCTGATATAAATGAGGCTGAACAGTGACTCTGTATTGCGTATCAAGTTTCAAATAAGAAAATAAATCATTTCTAAGAAGTGAAAGGACTCATCTGCTCAGAATAGTAAGTGAAACACTGTGTTCTGCTCTTCTGTCTCTCCCCAGGCCCCCACACCTCCATGACTTGAAGACAGAGAGGGCTTTAGTGATTCGACGATTGGTTGTTCAAAGTGAGCATTCAACCAATTATACGTGGGCATGTAGATGCACAAAGGTTGCTGTACAGTTGGGCATTTTCTGACTTGTTCTTTTATTCTTCTTCTTTTCTTGTATTTATCTTAATCTCAATTGGTTTCTTTGGTTTTATCTCAGCATTCGAATACATCCACGGGCGTCTGCACATCTGCACACCTCTGGTAGGCCCCAGTCTCCCTTTCCACTAAAAGGGCGTTCAGATCTGTTTCTGCATATTTTTTTCTACTCCACAGAACAGGTTACAAAAAGATCCAGGGGCGAAAAGACATTTTGTTTATATACAAAATCAAAGTGATCAGCACAAATAAGGATTTCCAACAGCAGAATTTCTTTATTGCTTTTAGGAAGGAATAGAAACTGCTTTTATTATTTTTTAATAATCCTTTTTAACATCCCTTTGATCAAGGGGTCTCCTCTGTGATTCCAGTTGCTCAGCACACTGCTATCTTCTTCCAGAGAAATCACCACACTTTTCATGAAATACATTTTTACATCATTCCTTAGACACCTCAGATCAATTAAGAGTGACTGGTCTCCACAGCGGGCACCTTGCCTCATTCTGTATGTATACAGGAAGTGGAGACGGTTATTAGAAACGGGGCAACATGGGCTGACGGAGCCCGGTCACAGTTGAGAGTCCCCATTAAGGCACAGTAAGAAATCCAGTGATGGAAATGATTAACAAGCAAGCAGCAATGCGCCGCTGTTCCTGAAGAAACGGGCGGGCCCGGGACGGGACCATCAAATAACACCGCGTAATCACTGTGACCCGCACAGCGATTCAGCCGCACCTCAAACAGCAGAGTGCAAATGCAAAAAACTGCAGAGATGATCAGCGGAAGCACTCGCATGTTCGCAAAACGAGGAACGACACCACGGAAGATTTACAGTAAATGCATTTCACATTAGGAAAACGACGGCAAGCTATAAATGTTATTCCAGTGCGCTCTGAAGATAATTTCACACTTCCTCTGAATTTACCTCAATCTATAGGACTCAATTTACTGCAACAAGGACGCAGACTCATGTCTAATGGAAGGGAAGTGCCACAATTACAAATATCTGCCTCAGTACCTGCTCTGCCTGTTTCCACCGTCTCTTTCAAGTGTTTTTGTGCGTCGTCGGCGTTTTTTCAAGGGATTCCACGAGTCTGTTTAAATAGAGGAGTCTCTGAGCCCACGGTGATGTGCGAACCAGCAACAAGATATAATAAACATTCTGTGAGTCAAAATGTGTCTGGCCTGGAGCAGCGGAGTCCTGCAGTTGGACTGACCTGTGTGGGTGTGTGCATGTGTGTGTGTCGCCAGTGTTAAGATCGGTGCTCATTCTGTCAGGTAGGCACCTCCGGGTCACTGCCGCATCAGTATTGTCTCACAGTTTAAACACGTCCATCTCCGCTAGTGCAGATGTTTGCCCATAGAACTTGCAGGACCGAGGGGAGACCGACTGATATGCAACGGTTTGTCACAAACCTCAATCAGATGACTTAGATCAATATCAATCTGGAAGGGCTTATCCATGCATTGGCTCAATTGGCTGAAAACTTAGCAGAAGGAGTTGTGCTTTCTGTTACCTTAAGACTCAGCTGGACTCAAAGAGTAAGCCTTTGAAAGACTTGACTTAATCTTTTATCAATAGTGTTTTAAAGGCCAAAGAACGTGGCTGTTTCACTCGCATATTTATGATTCTTGTCAGCAATACATCCAAGCAAGCTTGTTATGCTTACAGAGAAATGCGCTGTCTTGTAGCAAGTTGACACAGCATTTACAGTAAACAGTTCTAGCATTTTTGGAGACTGTTGTGCTTTATCCGAGCCCCGTGCTCTTTGAATGCCACTCTCCGCCCCATATGCTCCGAGTGTCATCACCACCAGGCGCGCTATGAAGAGGCCTGCGTGGCAAACTCTGCATGCCTTTGGCCGCGCTCTCCACCCTTTCAGCCTTCAGCCTTGCTTCCTGTAACCGAGGTTCGCGCTCTGTCTGCCTCGCGCTCTGAAGTCGCTTTCATCGCTCTTCATTTCTCTCATTGTCGCTGTCGGCTTTTCCCCCCGCGCGGCTGACAGGCTCGAGGGCACAGGCTCGACGCCGCTCCCCCAGGGCGGCAGCTGTTGGCCATCTCTATTAATGTTATCTCCAACACATGACAAGATATGAGATGGGGACATGGTGATTAAAATGTGTCTGTTCACCAGTGTTAGGGGTATTAACTTTGACCGCCCGTAGAATTGTATTTCAAAGGCGCGACATGTTGTTTTTTTCCGCTTCCCCCCCTTTGAAGCCAATGGTAATGATGTCCCCTACCTGTCAGCGTGATGATGGCTGAGGAGCGCAGCGACGCCCTGTCACATCCATAATACATGACAGAGACAGCTCAGAGCCGGCAAGGAACATATCAAGACATTTTGATGTGTTTTGAAAGACTGCAGGTATGTGAGACGGTTGCATGACTCATCCACTTAATAATGGAACAGAATTGAGTTTGCTGGGAAACCCGTGGCCAAAACATGTAAATAAATAAGCACCAGTTAGACTGGCACACTACGTTATTTATGTAAAGCCTCTGAAATCTCAAAATCTAACGCCACAGTGTAAGCGCAGTGAATGCCACCGCTCCTCTATACAAAGCTACAAAGGTTAATAGCACAATAGCAGGAATGTAGAAATGTGTTTGGGAGTCCACCACCCTCTTGCAAATTGATTTCCCACTATTTTCACTTCTAAGACTCAAAATATTTCAAGAAGATAAATATGAATCCTGTCAGGTTCACTTATTTGGTGACTAGGTTAGGAAACCAAAATATAAATAATTAGTAAATGTAATGATTTCATTTATTAAAATGATCCTTGTAAGAATACATGAACAAGCAACTCAGGAGTGATCCAGGAAGCTTACTGTAACAACTGTCATAGTGTCTCACATCCTCACTGCTTCCTCTGCTTCCAGAAGTACTAGTTAACGTGTGGAGAAGTGACGTGGACAGGTAAAGTGGGGTGTGGACATTCAACTGCTGGATAACGGCTGAAAATGATCCATTCATCAGTGGTGTATGGTTTACAGAGGGGAAGTGATTCTTTACTGTAATAAAATGACTGAACTGACAATGCCTGTAACGGACATAGCGTTGCTTCACTCAGACAACTGGCTACTTACAGTGCACATGCAAGAAGTCATTAAAAGTCTTTTTTTTTTTAACAATATCCATGTGTATGTACTTGTTCCACCCTCCTGATGGCAGGGTGGAAAACAACGTCAGAGCTATTTAAAGAAGCAAGCTCAGCAGCACGAACGCATCTCTTTGGGACTTTGAAGACATCAACATTGTTCCCCGTTGTACAATAATACGAATACTTGTACATTTGTCACTGCTGTCAGGAAGGTTTTACAACAGTCTCAACGTCTGCAGCGGCTCAATTCCACTCCAATCCAAGGCCGTGCCACAAAATTATTCTTTGCTGCAGGATGCAACGGGATCTGGGTGAAATATGGTTTTAATTTTAAGAAACATAATGCCGCGCCTAACACTTTTTAATCTCGGGTGTGGGTGGACTAAATGAGGGCTGTGGTGAGCCATTGCACAAGAGAGGAGCCTTTTGTGAAAGTAGACACCACCGAGCTGGAGCTGAGCTCTTCAAACTTCCTGTACCGGCACCAAGAAACAGCAGGTGAGCAAAGGTTGCTCCACTGTGTGAAGCCAGAGGTGTTTTGACTGTTAGTACAAGCTTGAAAAATGATCTTATTGCATTTCTAGCTGTCTTTTTTACCAACACTGCTGCCTCATGTATTTATATTAAGTGCGGGAAAAAAAGCCTCACGTTTAACAAGACAGGCAACCCCTCTGACTGGGGCAAAAACGTGCTTGCCCGGCCGGTGCCTGTTGACTGATAGAGGAGCTACTGTCACTGCTATTGTAATGAGGACATTAAGCTGTCACTTAACATGGGCTGTGGCCCACAGTTCACAGTGAACAACTTCATTATGAGCGTGGAACGCGCTCCGTGACACATGTTATGACATTTAGCCTTTGACTCTCCTGCCACATCACTGCGGCGCTCAATGCGCAGTTTGACAGGAACTGATGCTCGCTTTATCGCAGAGAGGAAGCGGAGTGGAGCTCGGCGTGGAGGCTCTCAGCGCTCCCCCCTCTTTAATTTTAATTTGATTCTCATTTAGAGTCGATGTCTGCTTGGTCGTCTGGCGAAAGATTTTTGAGACCTCCTTTCGAAAAGGCAATAAAAGATTGTGTGCGCGGGCTCAAAATGATCTCCGGGATATCCTCAAATTTGAGGGCTGTTGACTCAGATGCTGGAGTATCTGGTTCAACGTGTGCTGAAGTTTGCATTCCTGACACAAATGTATGTTTTCTTTCCTTATATAACTATCATCCCGCACTATTCGCTGCTTGCCACCATTTTTCCGCCAAAGCGCGGGCAAAACTCCACCCGGCACCCAGAGATCTGCTTCCTTTATCACTGCTGAGGCAGGACCTTTTAAAATAACATATGAAGTGCAGGGATAATGAGACAGGACTGTCCACGGACATCACAGGCTGTTTTGGAGTAGAACAAAAAGGCTCTCCGTGGATATGAACAAATGAAGAGGGGAAGTGTTTGATATCAGCCACCTCACAGTGCAGCGCACAGCCTTTCCGTGCACCGCCCCTCCATCCCCACCCCCACCCACCCCCAACCCCCCTTGTCAAAAGCAGCAGCACGTCCCTATTAAGCGTGACACAGTGTGTGTTGCTGGTCACGGAAAAATGTGCTGTGTATCATACAGCCGGGCGCTGGGATGGGGAAGATAGATGAGATGGGTTACCAACACAATATACAGTAAGAGGACTTAAGGACCTAGTGATAGACACAGTATTACTGCAATCCATCATCAAGGCCATTAGTTACTGGGGTGATAAATGGAGATACACTGTAAATTCAATGATAGAGGACGTGTGCAGAGTAAACACTCATACATGCATAACAGCAGGCTTACAATGCGATGCTCTCCTGTAAACGACAGTCAGTGTGTGAGGCCTAAATGACAGTATTAACCAGCTGCAGATCTTAATTAGGCGTCCGATGGGGAATTAAGCAGAGCCAAATCTCATCGTCGGTGATGGGCAGCAGGCTTTGATACAATTCATGGCTCTGCAATTGTAGACATACCTCCCATAATTCCCTGGCACCCAGTAAATATCTTTTCCTCTTGGCCACACAAGCGCACACGCACACACGGGCACACACACAAGCCTCCTGTCTTCTCATCCCACTACAGTAAGAAAAAAAATCTATCCCCCCTCAAAGGCTGCAAAGGACTAGGACTGAAGCAAACACGTCACAACACTCACAAGAAGTCCTCTGCTTTGTGCAAGGAACCTCAAACACAGTGTTAGTTTGAAGCTTGACTGACCCCAGTTACTGTACTTAGCAGGGAGAGAACACAAAAAAGACGTACAGCTTTTTAAAGGCTCGCCCCGAGGGCCCGGGAAGCAGATGGGGCTCAGAGGAGTGAAAATGAATGGAATCTGATAGAGTGGAAAAAGTCTAAAAAGACACTTAAAAGAGGCAGAGATGCAAAGGCGGCATCACAGGGGCAGGATGTGAGACGAAAACACCATGAAAACGCTACATTAGCTTCCACTGGCTGCTGGTGGGGGCTGCAGCCATAATCATTTGCCAGTTTAATGGCAGCGAGGTGGTGATGAGAGCTAATGCATACTGTCACAGGAAATTAAAGGGAGGGAGGCCATTTAGGGGCATAATTCCTTCAGTCCCCACCCCCTTTTTTCATGGTTCCCCTTGATTGATAGTCCTCTAAATGTTGCTCTACATTTAGATGTAATCAGGACAGTCTTATCAGAAAAGATGAAAGACCTCTCTATTCCTGGGTTCATTCCATTTATACTCCACAAATGACACAGCCACTTAATTTATCAGCGCAATATCTCTGCAGCGCCACAATGGGAAAGTGGCATAATCCACAGAGCCAAGACTGGCAGCGAGAATGGCATCCATATGGGCGAGAGTTATAACATTTATGAATAATGCAGCAGGGGGGGCTGAATATGTCAGCAATCCCAAAGTAATGCAGCGGCTCTAATTATGTTTCCACTGATTCCGACACACTCAGACGGGCCCTTGTAGCATTTAACACCTCGCTTGATCAAATGTTTCATTTTGCAGGCCTTACATCAAATTCCGGGCTATCGACCAAATGGCGTGAGATGCTTTCATTGTAGAAACCTCAGCAGAGAGAATGAAGAATTAAGCAAGAGGGTCCAGGAAGACAAACTACACCACTTGCCAGACAAGACCCGGAAATATTATAATAGGACTTGAGATGGAGGCACTGCAGTGGAGAAGTCCGTTTAAAACTGCCTAATTTAATTCCATTGACTTTCTTTGTCACTTGGAGGAGAGCGGTTTCAAGTTTTTTAGATTCAAGTCTGGGTCAGTTCTCAAATCTTTGGACAGTGCAGTACTGTACATCTGAGTCAGGTTAGGTTGCTGTGGGGGACGGTCCTCGGCAACTCTTTGAACTCCTTGAACCTAAGGTCTTTGAAGCTTAGGTTGAAGTTCGGTCCCAAGTTTTGGAGTAACGTCTGTAGTCCACACTTTTCTGGGTGTAGTGTCTTGAAATGTAAGTCATGCCTCAGCTAGGTCCTTGTTTTTCAAAAGCAATGTCTGAACTCTGAAGACATAATGTTTAATTATAATTCAAATAAAACAATCAAAAAATGACCTGGCGGGGTCAAATGAAGCACGCAGTTCAGGAGGCAGGTCGAAATTAAATTTTGGGGGAGAGAGAAGTTTGAAGTTTAAAGCAGACACAACACTGCATGAAGAAAACATCTTAAAAGAGAAATGGACTGCTCCCATTCATGCAAAAACGAATACATACAAAGGAACAGCATCAGGCAGATCCCCTATTAGTTGTCCAATACATTCCCACGAACAGCATATTGAATGTGCAGCACCTGCGCTGCAAGCAGTAAACCCCCCACAAATCCATCTCTGGAGCAAACATTAACATAGTCCTTACAGCTCTGATTGAGTAGAAATGGTGAGTGTAGCATCTGTCTGACGTCCCAACAAAGCTTTTACTGACTACTGAGTGCCCAATAAAACAGCCCAACATAGGAGGATCCATCCAGAATGGTGTTAAACGCAGTGACTTCAATGAAATGCTCCAATTGAGATGCAGCCAGACAACGAAGAGGGAATTTTGATGCCGTCACCCCGGATAAAAAGTCAAGAGAAAGTCGCCACGGGCTGCGACCATCCACGGATTCCAGGCACAAACGGAGCGGAGGTGCAGTCATGTGAGCCGATGATCTTGCAACTTGAGAGAGGCGTCATTTGCGCACGTCCCGAGGCCTCGCGAATTCCTCGTCCCAAATGCGAAGAGACCGGAGCGAGGAGACTGAACAAAAGCAGATGTGGATCGAGTGAAGGGGCCGAGCGCATCCTGCAATGTGAAAAACAGCGGCACCGTTTGAATTTAAAAAAAGCTCAGCGGCGGCCGTATGTTTTATTTATAGTTTACAGCAGATGAGATGAGGTTGGTCTCGGACTTAAAAATATACGGCAAAATAAAAAAGGAAGCAATGACAACAAAAGGGCAAAAAAACAACACAAGGAACACATCAGTCATAAAAAAAAGAGAGAGAAATCCAAACGAGGTCGCCGACAGTTGAACAGCTATTTGCAATAGATATCATTGAGGTTGCTTCAGAAGGAGCGCCGCCTCGAACATTTCCCCCCAAAACTTATTCTGCGACTGATTTTTAGTCAGCCGAAAAGTTTTTCCGCCTTTTCATTGGTTGACACGCCATCTCTGCTTCTGCAACTTGACTCGTTGTAGAAGATATGCACAAGAAAAGCAACTTACGCTCCCATTGTTGAATTGTTGAATTGTTGAATTAGCCATGTTATCTTTTTCATGCAACTCTCACGCACCATGCTTTTGTTAACTGGTTATTACACACAACCGATAACCTAGTTATTTGCTTAGATAACTGAGTGGCTGTGGTATGCATGTTTACATTAGTAGAAATACTTCTGTCTGTGACCAAGTACTCTTCCTTGGGTGGAGCGATTAAATGACAAAACTGCAATATGTGTGTGTTTGGCTGTGTCCGAAACCACCCCTTAACTCCTATATAGGGCACTTAATCAGGTGGACGCCATTTCAAGTAGTGTCCAAATGTCTAGTGAACGAGATTAAGGGCACTTAATGTTTCCCACAATGCACCTTGATTCCAAGTGTACATCGGATGGTCACTAGCTGGAGCCCTGTATCCCGTCACGCTCTGCGGTCGGACAGCGGGAAGGGAGCATGGATAGGAATGAATGGGCCGGTGTTTAGTCCGGTATCCAGGTTGTATAATACGTCCACGGAAGAGAGAGCGAGACAACAGCAGACTCGGCACAGCAGCTGCTGTACAGATATGAGTAAATTACCGTTTAATGAACTTTGTGAAACGTGAATGGATACATTAATGAAACGAAGGCAAGTTAATTACTTATGTAATATTTACCAAAGTTCTAACGTCCTTGTATTTTCTGCCAGTTTGGTACGTATAATGCAACAGTAGTGATGTCATCCCGGGTGACTCCGATCATGTGTCCGGCAGTATTTGTTGGTAAGTGAGGGCCCTATATAGTGCACTACATGTCGTGCGCTATATAATGGTGAGGGATTAGGGATTAGGGGGTGGTTTCGGACACAGCCTTTGTGTTTGGGCGCGATAGCCCCCATTTTTACCAATCGAATAATAAAATGCATTTTCTCAGTCAGCGTCCCAGCATGCATGCATATGGAGGCAGAAAAAGACAGCTCTCAATAGTAATTCATGTTTGCTATCAAGAGGATTTACTTGGCAGTTTCTGCGCTGCCACTGAAAATAGTTTCATCAACAAAGATTCGCAAAAACTTTCTCTCTTGGCCAGCAAAAAGGAGTAGCAGATAGCTGCAATGACAACAAAGCTCCCCAAATTGAAATAGTGGTGTCTGACTGAGAATAGATGCTTCTCTGTTGCTGTTGTTTGTTTTTTTTCTGCTATTCCACACACCGCATGACCCTGGGGAAGATGGAGTAAAGGTAAACGTGGAGACGACTTCGATCGGAGGGCAGGATCTGGAGTCATCTGTTATATGACTTCACGGATCCATGTAGGCAAATGACTCCTCTGGAAGTTGTGTCCTCTACCCTGAAAAGTGCACAGTGCTCAGACGGTACGGAGAGGAGGTCACAGTGACGAGGCCCCGGCACTATTCCTAGTCCGTGATAGCACAGATCTGTTGCAGTTGGTTGACTGCTGGCTCGTGACTTCGCGCGGCTCCATATTGATGTGACACAGCCACGTACAGCCGAGAGGTTCGGCTTAAATGAAAAGGACACGTGACAGGGCTCCGATGATTCTGCATTAAAGCTACATGACAAGCCCCCCCACCCCCCCACCCCCCACCCCCACCCCCCCCCCACGCCCCCCACCCCACCCCACCCACCCCACTTTGTGTTTAATTCACTGCACTGGGAAATTCAACATCGCTCTGACATAATATTTAATTGTGAGCAGACTATTTCCTCCTGTGGCGGCGTGTTCAATATAACGACGGCACAGTGTGCATGCATATGAGGAGTGTGGAGGCGGCTGCATCCTCTGTAGGCATCAGTGGCGGGCGGTTGATGAACCCTCCTGCAGCAGTCCCGTCCCTGCAGCTCCCTGCTGCCTGCTCTCATGGGCTGCTCAGCCTCAGTCGGCTAACTGCTGATGAAGTGGCTGCACCGCAGAGGAGCTGGATTTATGATTTAGGGTGCCATCTCTTTATCTCATGTGGCCGTTAAAATCAATAAAAACTGCAGAAGCAGGTTTAGTGCTTGTGCGTTGCACAACTAGAGTTGCCTTGAGTAAATTATCGTGTGGCAAGACCAGGACAGTGTACAGAGAATCATCATGCAGAGTTTTGCAGTTTTTTTTAGCTAAACCCGTGTCATTGGCCGAGATTGAGGAGCCTGCCCTTGCAGTGTCTGTTACACATGAGCACACCTGCACCATCACTGCCCTCAAACACCCACCTGTCCAAACATTAATGCGCTCAAATTAAGACTCTTCAGCCAATTAAGCAGCTGCCCAGCTGCTATCAGACTATGCTTCATCATTCCGTGCAAAATTTGCCGGTGCAGCATTTCCAAAAACAAGCTTTCTGGTTTGCAGATATACAGTATGTGTGGCTTGTAGCAACTTCAAGTTGTCCATAAATCCGACTTTACGTCAGCGTTTCACACCATGCAATCTGCTCCTTGGCTGATTCCAGATGTGTAATTGTGATATCATGGACTGACCCCGCGATCAATGGTGCCATGATGTGCGAAGCCATCAGATCTTACGTCACAATCTTCTATATGACGTGACAAGCCTTGTACGTCCAACCCTGTAGATTACTCCAAATGCACCCACATGGCTTTGGCTGAGCATTATATGAACGTCTAAAACATCAAACAGGCTGCATCGCAACTCCTGGGTATCTTCATTCTTGCTTCTCGATTCTGGCAGGAGCAGTTCCCTGGAAAGGGAAAAAAAAAAAAGCGAAGCTGGCAAGAAGACTGCAAACCTATTCCAGGCTCCGAGCACATGCCACGCTCTTCCTCAGCAGATGGAGTTTGCACAGATGTCACAGAGCAAGCTCATTTTTCACCGACGGACCAAACAATGAGACTCGAGATTTAGTTTTAGTCACATAAAGTGCGACTGTGCTCAGAGCGAGCGGGCAGGTAATTATTAAGGGGTCTGTGCGAAAATACGCCGCAGTCCTCCGACAGTGGCTCAGGCAGGAGTCAGGAGTTCACCCACGCATCTGCAACCAGGGCTGTGATATTGAGCGGGTCATTGACCAATATCTCGCACAAGATCGGCTTTTACATTCTCATGACGTGAGGAGGAGGCAGAGTCCCCAGTGGCTTCTTGGACGTGCCGCGTGAAATCCATGCCATGGACACGGGCGCTCCGCCGCGCCGGGAAGGTTTGCTTTGCTTCGTACCGCGAGAGGCGGGTCGCGGGAGAAAAACAAACAACTTCTTTAATTTTTGCTTTTTCTCTCTCTCTCTCTCGCAGTCAATCAATTCCAATTTCCCTGGCTTCTTATCCGGGCCGACGCAGGGGAGAAACAATCAAACAGCCAAACAGAAGACTCATTACAAGTTTGACTTTTTTGAATAGTGAATGAGCGATTGTCCTTGAATTAGTAAAAAAAAAGGCTGCGGTTTGACTCGACCGACGGGTTAAGGCGAACCAGACGCAAGCCCCCCCCCCCCCTCCTAACCATCACCGGGCAGAGGGTTCACCAGCAGCGTCGCTCGCACACGCGTCGGTGTTATCACAACCTGAAAGTGATGAATGTGGCGATATATCGCTCATAAGATTGTGATTAATTGGTCGCCCGCCAGATTCGGCGGCATTAGAAACTGTCATTAAAACCTAATTAGTTCTACATGAAGCAACAAAAGACCTGGTTACTTTAATCATACATATTTATTAGGCCCAACTCGGAGAAACAGTAAGATAAATAAACACGCTGCAGAGATAATTGCCTGGGAAAAAAAAAAAAAAAAAATCGCACCCACTGTTGAACACGGACTCGCGCAAACAATACTACATAATAATTAGAGGGAACATTTTGGCCTCCGTGGTGATAAACAACCCTCACATTGTATATCTGATTTAAAAAAAAAACGTGATTGAGGTAAAATAATCTAGTTGCTGGTTCTCTGTGTCAGGTAAAAGGTGGAACCGTGTCACATCAGAGCAGTCTACCCCCCCCCCCAACGCTCCCTTGTTTTTTGGTTTTACCGGCAGGTTCCTCACAGAGGATTTACCAGCTGACAGACTGATGACTGCCCACTGATTGGGGTTGCCAGTTACAGATGCGTGGGCTTCGGACAAAGTCCCGGGGGACTGAAAATGGATTCGGAGCGATGTGGCAACGATCCATTGACTATTAACCTCGGAGTGCTGACAATCATAGACAGTCGGCGCAGACTTGAATCGACCGGGCCTGGGACGGTGGACTCGTGTTTCCAGATGGATGGGGTTGAGTAATGTAAAGTGGGGGCTCATTCGGGTAAGGTGAGGCAATTTTTTTTAACGCTTTCATCGGGGGAGGCTCTCCTTTTGTAACCATCCGTCTGCTAATGTGTGAGCTCCGCGGCAGCATATCGCATTGCCCTGCACCGCATCAAAAAGGTTATTTTTACACGTAATCATTCACATTCTGGTAACTGCAACGCACTGATCTACATGCATTAGTATTCTAGCATGCTCATAATACAGAGGATTAATACGGTGATGATCTGCGGGTGTGGTTTTCACAGTAATCACTTCAGTTTAGCAAGCAGCCATGCTAACGATTGCCAAGTAGGACTAAACGGGCAGAGCGACTCATTTTGATGTGTGTAAATATTCTGTCTTGAGATGAGATAACAGGTCTCACACACACACACACACATGCACACACATCCCTGTGCCCAAAAAGGATGAGTGAACAGAAATATCAAGCGGGATCGAAACCAGTGGATCTTGAGCACAAGTGGTGTCTTTGTTCCAGCACGGTTGAGGTACAGAACCTGACGCGCCAGATGGGTTATTACACGGAACCATCTGGGGAGGTTGTCCTTGGGAAGTGCGAGGAAAAGGCCAGGCACAGGCGATTGGATGAAGCACCTGTCTGTATCGCTGACCCGAACTTAAACCAATCGAATCAACAAAGCATATGTCATCGTGGGACTCCCACTGCGGCCGAGAGGCACAAATAAACATTTCCCTGTGATCTTCGCTCTTGTCTGGATGTGGAAAAAGATCTGGTTCACAGTGATGTAACTTCTGCAACATCTGCAGCCCGGCCTCAAGACCCATTAGCCTTGAGCTCCACAGTCATGCTGGAGGGGAATTATCAGGCTACTATTTACTTTACCCAGGTTCTAAAGTAAGTGTAGATAGGAGAAACATAGGAGAAAACTTTGCAGTTAAAAGTTTAATCACCTTACAGCTGTGCTACTTGCAATATTCATAGTATGTGCATGGTGTCAATCTTCTTTAGTCTTCTTTAATTGTCGCAGTATTTATATACTGATGTATTGTACGATTTTATCTGGTCTTTCTTGAGAAACATGTTGGAAAAGTGGTCCGTGTGAAATGCAAACACAATGTGTCACTGGACTTTTTAGATTACATAATCCCTTTTACAGTCCGTGTGACATTCAGCGCCGCGAAACTTCAACCCATCGAACGCCAAAGAAACTTTTATCATTACGGCCTGCTTTAGATTTGTTATTGAGCGTTTCACAAGCCGCGCAATCATCTGTTAGCGGCGAACCTATGTTGAAAAAGCACAATGTGGAGGCCTCATGTGATTGCGCTGATTGTTCGCCCCTGGTCCCCAGTTACATCTACAGGTTATTGACCACGGCCACAGACAACCCGCGATCAATGCGCGGCACTACAGTCATTGCAATTTCATCGATCTGCCATCGCATTCCACAAAAGGTTACAGAAATGGAGTCGGAGGCACCCGGCAAAGGCTGCAGTGCACGGCGGGGGGGGGGGGGGATGTCCTCGGTGCATTACCGGCCCTGTTTGTTACATTTCTAAGTGTCTTGTACGGCAACAAAGGAGCTGCAGCTTGGCTCTCACTGGCGCGACAAGAGCCTGATATTTTGATTATAATCACTCTCCCCACGCCGCCGCCGTCTCTCTGTGAATTCCGCATTTGTTTCCCCTGATTGGTATTGGCTGAGAGAGGCGACCACGCAGGGATGTTGTGACAGCGGAACAGAGGCACAGCACAGCTCTCCCGTCCACTCCGCAGGTCAAGTATGACACAGAGCCTCGCCGCTCCCCGTCCGTGGCGAGGCTGGCGTTGTTGTCCCTCAATGGCACAACAAGCGTGTTAGCCACCGTGTGCCACATGGCTGGAAACCCGCCTGTGATGTGAGGCGCCGCGCTTGTCACCGGGCGTCCAAAAATGGCCCACTCATCTGAAACAAAGGAGGCACAGATGTTGCAACCACGCAGTACACGGCCTCCTCCGCCTAATGCATATTCAGCACATGCAGATTGGGGAACTCTAATGTAGTCTGGCACATTAACCCTGCGACGAGGGGACATGTACATACAGTTCTGTCAAAGCATAAAAGCATTTTGCTGTATCTGAGAGGCAAGATGTGTATTTATAACGTCTGCCGTGGGGACCGCGGCATTTCGGTGACCATCACCGCTGCCAGTGTTTTGATGGCCGCATCTATAGGTCATGCAAGATTCATGACCCCAAAGGCTGGAGATCCAGAGTGCTTCTGAGGGGTAGGATGTAACTCAGTCCAGGCCAGGCTCTGTGATCAGCTGAATACCTTGTATCAAACAAGGAGAGTAGCTGGTTAAGAGAAATCATCTCTTATCAAATATGTTCAAAATGCAGCTGCTGAATGGCTTTTATTCGATGCGTCCGTATTTGGTTTGTCACAGGCATACATTTGAATCATAAAGTAGATTTAAGATTGAAGATTATTTACGTTTGTTACCAAGTTCGATTGCATTTCTAAATAACTTGACAAAGTGTGCTCGGATGAGGTTTCACCATGTTGGCCTTTCTCAAAGGTGACATGTTTTCTGGTTTTTATTGTCCATATTAGGCGACAGGAGCATGTGCTGCCATTACAGTCTGAGATGTGAGGTCTTCGGTGAGTGCTGAAATGGGCCGCTGAGTGGCCCAGTGAATCACACAGTCACCTCACAGAAAGAAGGTCGCCTTTTAGAGGCCTGGCCTGACTGTGTGGAGCGCAGGTTGCGTGTTCTCCCCATTGTCAGCATCTGTTCTGTCTTTTATATATATTTGACGCTGGTGTCAACAATGTGGGAGCTGATAATTACCCGGAAACTAATGCTTGTTTACTGCTCAAAATGAATATCAGCGTTTCCCCTACCGTTATATTATGGGCAGTGGGGGAGAGGGCTCATTTTGTGTTTGATACATACAGTAGCAGCGAATGGCAAAAAAGTTATTTCAGGTTACTTTTCTTTGAGAACCGGTCTGGATCTTTTCCTTTTAATAAATAATGACGTTATTGATCGAATTAAGAAGACATTTAGTTTCTGTCTCTCCGTGGTCACACGTCCTCAATTCTCCTCTGCTCTCTGTATTGCAGGGCACAACATGTGCATACACAGCACGTCTGGTCGGACCCAACGGCACGAAAAGCAATCAAATAAAGGGAAAACGTAGGAGAGGGAGTGGTAGAGATAGACGACCACTCACTTAACATTTACAGTGGCCCCAGTACTGCTGGAGCTCTGTGGGCAGCTGCACCGGAACTCGGGGGCACCGCAGACAACCACGCAGGTCACATGACCTCACCAACATGATGAAGACAGGGGTACAGAGGTAGCTACCACTATGACACAGCTGGGGGTGTGACGAGTCAGACGCTCTGAAACCAAGGTCCAAAGATTCCACAAAGTGTGGAGGAAAAGTAAATCAATTCTCTTCACGGATCTTGGGGAGCTTGCACGTTGGTAAATTGTGCACAGCCAAGGAGAAGACGAACCCAGCGCTAATCCTGGGCTGATGAAGGACACAGGACACAGGCTGCGGCCCGGGCTGCGTGTGCCTGTACTGCTGTGGACTCAGGTGTTGGAGGCCTGAGCAGCTGTTGCAGGGCCATCTCGGCGGTCAGCAGCACTGCATGGCTGCCACTTTCCAGCTGAGCCGAGGCCTGTTGTCTGTGCTATATTTGATACGTCAGTGGGTAATTAATAATGTTCTATTAATAACAGTGGGGGCTGTGAAAGGTCCCCTTTTTCGTTGCCACCGATTGCAGCCTTTGCCGTGACCTGGCCTTAAAACCTCTGGGAGAGAGATGTCATAGAAGCTGAAGACGTAGCTCAAGATGCAGCCATAGCCAATGATCACAGGAAGACAAATACATATACCAAGAAGATAGTGAAAGGGCTGCTTCAGTATCTAAATTTCACTAAAATATATAATCTAATATTAAAAGAGCTCGGTAACGCAGAATCATAAATGCAATGTCTGCGTCTGCTTTAATTCTGTTTATGCAATTTGGCACAAAGTAGAACAGACAATGCTCTGAAGAAGTGCAGACATTATTTTCCCATTTATTTGAAAGGCATTATTTATTTCAGTCATTTATATGAAAGACAATGAATGCTAAAGCTGGGAAAGATTTATTCAAATGAGAAAAAATGTCTTGATAATTATCGCCATTCTTCACATCTTTTCAATTGTTTTTGCCTAAACCTGTCTGTTGTGAAATATGTGTCTGTGTTTGCATGTCCTGAATATAATACTCACAAGTCTTCAATAAAATTAACTGTATTCCAAGGGATTCTGAACATTGCGGTCCATTTGACATTCCAGCGGTAGTCTCCACAGGTCTGTCGAGAAGCAGGCATTAAATATTTATTCACCGGTTTGGGAGCCATGTTACCAGGTTACGTTCTTTGCTACGGCCGTATTATCTCTTGCACGTGTCCCTGAGATCTCCCCAAGTTCAGCATGAGCGGTAAATGTCACGACTTAGGTTCAGGTGACTTGCTGCACTTGACCCTCAGTGACCCGTTACGGAGGCCTCGAGATGCGGGTGAAGTCAACCGGGTCGCAGTTTGCAGGCGAGCATGTTTGCCTGCATCCTGAGATTTTCCCGTGTCACTCCCGACAAAGCTGGCACCGCTGTGATTCATGAGCCGGGCTTCCGAAAGGACTAGACAACCATGGCCGAAAATCACACAAAAAGGGGCTACCGCGCATTATAAAAATGTTCAAAGAAAGCGGATTTAGAAATGACAGCCATTAAAAACAGATCCTAATCTGGTAGATGGATTACCGCGTGTCATGACAGTGACTTACTCACTGGCACGTCTTCATTTATTTTGAGTGGGCAGATATCACAGGATTGAAATGCCGCTGACAGTCATTGACAGTTGCCAAGTGCCGGTATAACATTTTACAAATGTGAATAGCAGGAAATGAGAGTGGGCCCGGGGGGAGATACTGAAGTGATGACGCAGCAGTGACAGCAGCGGCCGGCTGCCCACAACACTGGCACCGCAGAGCAAGATCACTGCGCCGGCCCTGCACAGCACCGTTGTTGCCATGGTGAACTGCTTATTTCTGGGAAGGAAAAAAAGATAAAGATTCCTCTCCTCCGACTTTGTGCCCACCCCGGCTGCACAGCTGTTTCTGCCGGTAACCTTTACGGGCGCCGCTTTCCCGTGGAAGCTCTGACAGAGGGAGGGAAAAGACATATTTCCTCGGCTCTCTCGCAAAGTCAAAGTAAAAAAAAGGAGACAAACAATGAACCTGCCATTGAATATGAATGTCTATTCATATTCAGTAGCGGGAAACTGGCAAGTATCAGCTAGGACCCTGAAGCTGAAAATTTACGTGTTTCCCTTTCAGGTGTCTGTCAGAGTTAGTACACTGGTTTTGTTTTGGTTTTGGCATCAATCATGTATCGAGTATGCCTACATACTCATGCTTACTTGGTGTGCATGGACTAATTTGTTTGATTTTCTTAGTTATGAGCGTCTGGTGACTTGGTGTATGTTCCTGCTGACCTGTAAACTGTTGTGAACGTAGTGTCCTCTGGAGAAGCCTTTTTTCCTCTACTTGTGAACAAGATCCCAAGATAATGAGGAGTCTTTTTCGGGGAGTGGGTACTACTCCCATTCTCAGCTGAGAGCCACGGCCTCAGATTTAGAGATGGTGATTTTCAACCCTGCCTGCTCACACTCAGCAACAAACTGTGTCAGTGTGAATTGGTCTCTGTCTGAAAATGCCATGTCATCCTTAAAGAGCATAGACAGAGTCCTTGGGCCACCAAACCTTACACCTCCGAAATTCTGTCCATACAAACTATAAACAGAAGAGGCGACAAGGTTCAGCCTTGGCCGAGTCCAAACACAACTGGTAGCGAGTCTGACATACTGCAGGTGATGTGAACCAGACTGCAAATACGGGAATACAGTGATTAGCCGTCTTGCATCAATGAGCCTGCCACTCCATACTCCTGAAGCACTCCCCAAAGGATGCCTTAGGGCACCTGGCCATAAACCTTCTCCAGGTCCACAAAGCGCAAGTGGACTGCCTACTCGAAACTCCCACACGCCCTGCAGCAGCCTTGCAAGAGTGTTCCGTGACCAGAGCAATAATCATAATGGTCCTCCCCAAAATTAGAGATTTAACTTACAGCCGGATTCTGCCCTCCAGTACTGCAGCATAGACTTTCCCAGGGATGCTGGGCAGTGTGAACCCTTACAGTTGGAGCACACTCTCTGTCCCCCTTCTTCAAAACAGGAACAGATGCACTGTACCCATCATCAATGCAATGCTGCAGACACGTGTCAGACATGACACTCAGATGATTACATCAGGTCCCAGAGAGATGCCACAGGCCAATCATGCCCTGTAGGACTCCTTCTTCAACGTCGTCATCCATTGCCTCTGGCCCGCAGGAGGACGAGCTAATGTCCCTGAGCAAGACAAGGCCCCATGGGTCAAGGCCAGGCCACCAGGCAGGTCTCAGAAGCCCTAGCTAGAAACAATAGCAGAAACCAGAGCAGCTAAAGCATGTTTAATGTACACATCCCAGCATGTAAAAACCTCTTGATGATGTGCAGTGAATATCTAAATGTATTCAATGGTCAAAATTACAGCAAGATCTAAAATGTGAGCCCATTGAAATAAACAACCAGGCAATAAGGAATACGGACTGGGAGGCAGTTACATTTGAATCACTTCAACAAGTTGAACATCTTAATTCATTGTGTCATTAGGTATGCAAACATTAATTGATTACATCTTTCAGGCCCGGGCTGCCAGGGCTCCGAGACCAGACCAGTGTTTTTGGTTCTATTACGGGAGATGCTCCTTACCCCCGCAACTCCTCCCTGGTTAAGCCAGGGGGATGTTGTCAATACAGTTTGAAAAGTTTTCCTGGTGGCAATCAGTTGTGTGGCGCCGTCTCTCCCCTGATGCTCCATGTACCTTTACGAGCCAGCGTCTCTCTACGGCGCTGGTTATCAACCGGAAGACCGCGGGACTCACCTGTCCTGCTGGTCGCCTCCGCGCATGGCCCGCACGACGTTAATTAATGCTCCGGCATTTCAGCTACTTGAACAAATGTGGTTCGGGGGCCCTGTTCTGTAGCATAACCATTGTCAACACGTGAACATCTAATAGACCCTGAAAAGACATCAGCAACCTGCATCCGCTGCAAACATGATGTCACCTTTATGTGTCTGCGTGCGACCCACTGAATTAATGGGCACATATTGTACATTTAACGGCAGCACTGTTTCTGCCAATTGCCTTCTCGACTCGAGATGAACAGTCTGCCCAACGGCGCGTGCCACCGTTAAAGGACGCCATTACGGTCCGAGGTAATTTCAGACGCCAGAGAGCGGGGGTGTCTGTCGGAAAGTGCAGCGTTCGTTCGTTTACGTAACAAGGTTAGACGGCGCGGTTCATTACCAGGCAGCCACGGCAGCAACGGCCAAGGTGTCGCGCCACCGGAGGCCTGAGTGTAACCGTGATGTACCTACAGTTTATCCAGCGGCAGAGCGTCGCCGGGGTGGGGGTGGGGGTGGGGGTGGGGGTGGGGGGGGTTCGGCGAGTGGACTGGGATCCACGGCAGAGCTTAATTGGTTTGCTGCAACCGCGGCCGACTCCACGGCACACGGTAACACACACACACAGGCCCCGGGGAGAAAAAGCCTTCCTTAGGTGTGGGATTACAATACACAAGGGGGGGGGGGACGCGTTAAAAGCCGCATAGCACAGCAGGCACAATTTCTATTCACCAAAGGGAAAAAAAAGAGCAAGAACTCTCCAGCAGAATCCGCCAGAGCTCTGGGGTTTGTCGATATTGGTGAACTTGGTGAGCTTTTTTGAGTTTTTTTTTTCTTGCTCGCTTTTTTGGCTCGCTGATGCAATTAGGATTTTTTTGTGATGGTTCCTTTATTGCCATGGACTGTGCCGACAGTGTGACTCCGGGGATGGAAATGTAGATCGGCGTCATCCTCCGCTTCTAACTCTAACAGTGAAAACATCTCAGCAACTATAACTGACTTTTCAGATACTTGTGGTCCCGAGAGGACAGATTTGAAAAGTCTCTCCCTAACTTTTCCTCCAGCGCCAACGCAAGGTTGCAATTTTTGGCAGAAAGTTAAATGTCTCCATTTTTTGGATTTCCATGAAATTGCTACAGACGGTTTTCCCTCAGGTTCAAATGAAACCACACTGGTTCTCCTCTCCATTTGGCCAGTCCCCATCGTCAGGTCAAAGCCTCCCTTTGATTCGCGCTGCAACTGCCAGCGAGCTCCCATCCCCATCACACGTAGCTTAGGTTTAGGTCTAACGTTGCATACTAGCAAACCAAAGTAGATAGATGGATGCAGAAAAATATCAGACATTTCAGTGAACGCGACCATTCTTAGTATTGTAGGATGGCGACAGTGGCATTTTGCTTCAGGCCAGTCTGTGCTGCCCTGGGTAGCAGACCTCTTGTCATGTTGTTGCTTTTAATGGGATGTTTGAGCTCGGCGGCATAGCCACTGAGACGCTCACATAGTTGGCAATTACGTGCTGCGTGCTCCTGTCGTTCAGCAGCCACCGCTAAAGAGGAGGCCGTGGGCACGCGCAGCCTTTCAAACGTGGCATGAGGTTGTTGTCGCGCGAATCGGCTTCAAAACATCAGCCTAATAAACATCTGCACCTAGCAGTCCCTCTTGTAGACGTGGAGGAGAAACATTGTAATTGATTATGCCCAAATGTGTGCGCTCCTTGATTCAGAGAGCCAAGTATGAATCTCAATGGCAACTTCATCATAATCACCAATCTCATCTTCAGAGCCATTTTTTTTGTGTGCTCATTAGGGATGCCTGATGAAGTTCCCAATCAATATGCAGATTAGGAGCACATCAATTTGTTTTGACTCCTCTGTCGCCATTCCCCCCCCCCCCCCCCCCCCCCCCCCCCTCCGGCACAGAGCGAAACGCCCGAGTGGCGATGTCAACAGTGCAGATTTCTATCTGCTCGGTGGCACACTGGGTTGAAGCTTCGCAGTGGCGCGATCAAAGTTCGCTTTTAATATCTTTCCCATACATCAATATCACTTTGGCCCAGAAAGTCTTTGATTAAAGCTCAACCTTTATCTATTTCCTGTAACTATTAATAGCCCTCAAAAAGACTTTTAATTAGATTTCACACCCCTGACCTCTCGTTTCTACTGTACCGTCTTTCCCCCACCCCAAAGCACAGAAATGTCTAATCAGCAGGATGAAACGGGGTGTCTCAGGTGGTCTCAAGAGGATGGACTGTCCCCGAGACACAATCCACGAGTCCAAGAGTTTTCCTCTAGCACCATAACTTTTTGTGGATTCATGGTCTCCGGGTGATTCTGTCTTTTCCTGTATCTTCATGCTCTTAAGTCGTCGTTGTTGGACTCCTTTGTGTGGATTTTAGACATTTCCTGCTGCTGTTTCAGTCAGCACCGATTTCTCCTCTCAAGCTTTAAACTACACCTCAGTGTTTCCTCGTGCACTTTCATGGAAGTGTCTTTATTTTGTCTGATTGTCGGAGCGAGCTCGAAAAAGCCAAACTCACTGCTCATGCAGCCATTTTGTTTAAAGTGGTCCTGCAATTTTCTGCCACTCTCAACTCCTATAACCATTTTCTGCCCCTCCCTCCCTCCCTCGTACACTCCCCCCTTGTTGCTTGCGCCGTGGATGGAGTTGATCCTTGTCGGGGAGGCCTAGTTCTCCTTACACAGGGGTTGAGTTATTAGGGTAGAAAACACCAGCTCAGCGAACACGACCAAAGAGACAGATGAAGCCCGCTTCACATTCAAGGCTTCTCATCATCCTCATACCGCTGGAATTTACTTCCTGTCAGGTGGCCCCATCATTTACACCTGGCAAAGCACGAAACGCTTTGTATCCACTCATACAGACAGAAAGTTTCTGTATCTGATGAAGGGTAAGTACGATTCTTTAAGGACGGCTACTGAACAAATTCCACGGCCTGAACTCGGCTACTGGGAGAACAACCTGGGAATGTTTTTGCCCGAACACGATTCATCTTCTGGTTGCAGGATAGCAAACATGGCCGGCGACGCACAGCAGCTCTTTTAGTAAGCAGAAAGTTTGCATAAAAGCTGAGTCACGTAAAAAAAAACGCTATGCTACGTGAGTGCAAAGTATCCCATTAGCCGGAGCTAATTCACAGAGGCTGAGATTTTCCCGAGGTCAGGCTCACGCGACAACAGAGGGAAAAATAAATCACAGGAGGTCCGACAATTAATCAGGAGGAGATAAAACAATGCAGCTCCACCTGGGGTCTCGGGGAAGTCGCCGCAAAAATGTCGACGACACTTCTAAACTAATGAGACGGAGACAAACGAGTCCCGCGTCCCAACGGAGCAGTGTTAACACTTTTCCCGGGCAAGGGGAAGCCGTCGACGCGGCCCGTCCTTGGCCGTTCCCGCAGCCATCACGGGGGAGGGGGTCAGGCTTTCTTCTCCTGGCCCGGCCGCCAAGCTGTCGGGACACCCCCGGGAGCCGCACGTTCTGAAACCGCCGCCGCAACTCCATTACAGGAAGTATGGAAAATGTCAAATGTAAACGAGGCGGAGGGGGAAAAAAGCAAAACAAATCTAATCGCAAACGCTGCCTTTCTCCTCGTTTGGGTTTATCTTTTTTTGGATAACGCCTCCGCCTTTCTGAGCCCATAATGTCAACAGATTGTCGATTTGAAATGAATATTTACAGCCCCTGAACGCAAACAGCTGCCGGGCGAGCACCAGCAAGGTCTTGTTAAACCTCTTTCTATCCGGCGTACTGGCTTCATTACAGGCTAAAGTGTGAAACGGATGAAAACAATCCCGAAACGGGCAAAATTCATCATTTTGCAATTTCTTTTTCGATTTATTTAATTTAGCTTCACCATTACCAAATTCTGCTTGTTTGAAATTCTGCAAATTGCTCGCTATTCCTGATTGCAACGGAGAGATAACACAACAGACAGCAGTGTCCTGCTGGTGCCCCGTCTCTACATCGTAGTTACAGTTAGTTGGTCCATTAATCTCTTGAACCATCAATAATATAAAAGGACGTGGAGCAGATCTTTTTTTAATGGTAAGATTCTTCTTCTTCTCTAAGGAGCAGCCACGTCCGGCACATCGCCAGGCTCATCAGCTCATCCGCTCAGCCACTCATCTCTCACTGCAGATTATCACTGTCCTAGTTTTTCAAGGTAACTTTTCTTTAAAAAGACGCTCCCATTCATCACGAAAAACAGACCATCAACAAGCATTTCCTCATCGTCTGTTCATCAATTCAACACCGAATGCTTATCAGCTTATCATCAAGAAGGAGTAGAAGGAGCAGAAGAAATGGGTCTGAGCAAGGAGGATTTTCTGAAAGGTGTTGGAGCAACACAACCAGAGAGGTCGTTCCCAGTAACTCACCGAGGCAGCTGCACAGCACTGACTTTGGAACGTGATGCGCATCGGTGCTGCGTAAAGCTCTTCAGCTGTCAGGCAATTGGGAAATAACTACGAATAATTGAGGCTGACAGAGGCAGACACATTCCCCACGTCTAATTTTTTTTCCCATTGATAGGCAAACGAAGGGATTTCTGTGTTCGTCGGACGCTTGGGAGGCATTGATCAGCCGAGTTTCGGGCTGCTAATGCTCCTTGCTTTCTCCACGGCTTCTCCCTGCGGATAGACCTGGACGGACCCTGTGTGTACGTCCAGGGTGGCAGCCACGGAACGCGAAGCCGAGGCCTCCGAAACCGTAGTGGCCTCCGCCAGGTAAAGCCGTAATACTGAGCAACGTGTCAAGAGTTTAGATTGAACCCCTGGGTGAGAAACGGTGCAAAAGACTTGACACCCTAATTAGAGACCTGGCACTGATTTTGTCAGAGAGTCTCATCCAATCAAAGTCAGACATTCTGCAAACACGCTCCTAATCTGAGAAAGCCTGCTCTCAGCATTATTAACATTAATTGCATATAGCTCCGTGCTCATTTCCACCGAGCAGTTAAGTGCTCCACCTCAGTGTCATTCAAGCTAATTTAGTATCCCGCTCGACTACATTAAGAGACGGAGTGGATAATAAAGATAAAAAACTACAAGAGGAGCGGCAGTGTGGGAGTGATGGAAGGTTCAATCCTCCCGAGGCAAACTTGAGGAAAAACACCTAAATGGTACCCTGCTCCCGTCACTGTCAGGCTGACATGCTGTCACATGCCTGGATGGATTTCCTCAACCAGCAAAGTATCAGGTTGTTGCTGTGTTTAATTTCACCATTTAAAAAAGCAAATTCAAGCAGCATGCTCACTTAAGTTCTGATTTCATGCAAGATGGGGTCTCACATTTTCCTTGGGTGGGTAAATTATGTGCACACTAAGCTGCAATATTCTGGGATATATATTCTTTTTTCCGATTGGGAATTGAAAACACACAGAGTGAATAATCCAAACACCAACACGGGATGAATGACATTAAGGGTAACGAAGTAACTAATAGAGCTTGGTCTTCAGCCAAGAATAGTCGAAGAACCAAAAACAATAGCTTTATATGTGCTTTTCATTCCATGTTGCCCACTAACAAATTCAGCAGTTTAACTTAGCGTTTGTGGTGGTTTGTGGTGCAGCCAGTGAGGTGGAGGGGGTTTATCTGCACCCGTAACTCTGTCCAGGACCTCCGACTGTACCCTTTACACACAATTGCACACAGATGATCGACCCCTTGACATCCTCGCTGCCTCCTGATCAAAGGCCCGTACATCCTACATGCCGCACATTTGACCTTACTGCGTCTAGCTGCTGTAAATAAACGCCTGAAGCGCCTGAAACAGGTTCCACATTCATGAGAGCCATCACTGGCATGCTTATGGCTGGTTGTTAATAAAGCCTGACATGGCAAACCTGATCAAGCCAAGTCATGCCATGGCTCTCTGTTGTGCCGGGTTCCGCTCCCTCCGGCATAGTTTTGGCACCGGCAAAGACCAAACACCCAAAGAGAGAACAGAAAAAAAGGCTCAGTTTCCACTAATTACATATTATTATGCAGATCTTTAATCACTTTGCGGACTTCATTCCACAAACAGAATTCATCCACTAGTTTGGTCCGGAACGACAGGCTTTGTTATCGGCCTTGACACACTCACGCTTGGCCGGGTTTGTGTAAAAAAAAAAAAAAACAACAAAAAAACACATCACGTGGCCGGCTGTGCGGTCCCCGCCGCTGCCCACTCGCCGAAAGGCATGAATCACAATTCTCGTAGTAAACGATGACAAAGACTTTTCTGTACGTCCGCCCTATCCGCGCGTCAGCTCTCATTAAGGCAGCGGATGCCGCTTCCAGCGCTCACCATTCCACGCTGGCTGGCAGGGAGCTGGCGAGCACAGGTGTTTACATTTATTACAGCCCCCCCACCCCCCCCACCCACCCGCACACACACACACACGCACACCTCTGGTGGTGAGGGCACAGATGGAGTGTCCCGCAGATGAAACAAAGGGCCACAAATTTTGCGCTCACGGGCCGAAACCGCGCACGTGGACGGCATTCATCGGCAGGAACGGGACGTACCGCAGCACAGGCCCAATCTACTCCGCAAATGGGTTTCTTGGCGGCATTGTGTAATTACGGAGCTTGAAGGGGGACAGAGGGGGAGAGGTCAGAGGTGGCTGGCGGATCGCCGCACGGTCGCTCCTCCTCTTAAAGCTTCTTTCGACACTTCCGCGACGCCTGCGACCCCCCCCGTGACCCCAACGCCGTGCGGCTTGATTAATTATGCCGCGCAGAGTCCGCGGCGTAACTGCAGCCCGCTTTCTCTTCTCGCCTCGGCGCGCTCTGGGGGCCTGTGGTGAAATGGCACCGTTGCGCACCATGTCACGGGCGACGCGCCCCGCGACGCTGCGAACAGACCAATTAAGGCCTGATTGCGTCCAAGCGGCCGAGCAATTACCCGATTTTGCATTGTACGCAATTTACGCGCAAGGAGTTAAGGCAGGAGGAGCAGGACCGATCGCCTACATCACCACGGGATCAATTAGGCACCTCAACGCGGCTAATGAGTCTCTTGGTCGTGGGTGTGTTTTCGCTGCGTGTTCAAAATGTCAACGTTTGTTTTATAATGGGAAGTCGGGCCGCGGCAGGAGCAGCTTAATCCACTGCAGATTGTTTAATCCATCGCAGATTGATACTGTACCTCCCAAAATAGCTCATGCCTTGCAATCGCTCTGCACTGCGCAGGAACTGTATTCGCCCCCTCGCGTTGCATTGAGGTTTGACACAGATTGTTTCTCTGCTTAGATGTCATGACTAACATACGTTACTGCATTAACATGAGGACAAAGGATGATTTCTCAGCCTCCTATGTGACTCCATGCTCAGATGCCACACCGTGGGATAATCCTGACTCAGAAAGGTGAGAAAAATATCACATCTCACTCGCTAATGCTTGAATACTTCAATACTTCCACTTCCGCCGGTGACGTCCTCAGCTCTGCGAAGGAAACCCTCGAAATAAACGCGCTCAGCGTTTATCTTCGAGAGACCGTAGCTCCAGGTTTTCAGCGGTCATCAGCAGATCGGTTCCATGGCAGACGTCGATTGCGGAGGAGGGTGCTTTACATTTAGCGGGGCGAGCGGTGATGGATCCCACCCTCGGGACGCACTCACTGCTCCGAGACAAGTAAGTACCGCAGGCAAAGATGAGCGCTGAGCAATTCACACAGATGAAGCCATTCAGGTCAGAGCTTTGTGTTTTGCTGAACAGCTGAAGGATGCTCAATGGCTCTGAGCACCTTTTCCTCTCAGTCAGCATCTCCGGTCCGTGAGGGGTCAGGTCCCGCTTCAACACACAGATATCCTCCAAAGTTAGAAGAGTTTTATGTCTTGACACAAAGGGGTTTTCATCTAAATAAATGTCTGCTGGGTCGTCACATTTACCCATTGAGGTGACGCAGTGGTGATCGAGCCCGTGGCACACTCATAAAGCCATCCTTTACACATCCGAGGGCCAACAACCCGAGTTTGACTTTTAAACAGGAAAATGCTGGAACGAGTCGCTGCTCATATAAACCGAATGTTACCAGCTTCAACATTTAAAGTTTCGGTCTTTGGACTTTTATTATGAAGCTGTGCATGCAGCAATATAATTCACGCAAAATAAATAAACAAATGAAACGAACACTTTTCCCTGCATTTTTTTTCATGGGTTTGAATTATTGTTGGTAGTAATGGAGCAACAACGAGGCCGTGGATGAGACGCTGCAGGCGACAGCAATGCCTCTTTCCAGCTTCGCTGTTCACACACTCAGGCCTGGGCAGCAGCGGACGACGTGTTCGCTGGCTGATAGCCCTGTGAATACAAGAATATTTTGTTTTGCCTTCGGTTTGTCTTTACATACGGCGACAGAACGCCGTTTGCATGCCTCTGCTTGAACCCGTTGAAAAAAACAACAACATGACTGACAGTTTGTTTGCTCGCAGGTGCATTTTATGCTCTCCTGTAGGTGTCTGCTTTGATTACTTTGCAGAAACACCATCTCCCGTTTCCTCATGCAAGCGGAGACCTTCAAAAAAGGCTGCCGCAGACCCATGAAAGGAGATGAAAAGATAAAATGCCGTGTGCAGAGAGAGCACTGACAGATGCCAATTCTGAGGGAGCGAAAGATGTGACAGATGGGACGGACTAGATCTGACACCATCTGAAACGTGACACATCGAGAGGCACTAGGCTGAACTAAACAGCACAAAGTAGCTACCAGTGCAAACGATAAGCACACAAGATATCTTCATTGTGTTTCATTATGATCAGTCACGAACCAGGTTAGGTTTTATTTATCATATGATACATTGCTTCCACCTCTCCCACATCTCCCCATGCACATCAATGGGATATAATTGAGTATTTTTCTTTCTTTAACTCTACAGTCGACTCCGGTTAAGCTGGAGTACATTTTCAAAGACACAAGTTTGCGAGTCGTTTGGTGGCCTCAGTCGGTGCCAAGTCAAAAAGAGGTGCGGACACTGTAGGGCTGATACAGCATCACTGCACCGCCACCTCCCCTGACTCCTGTAACCCACAGAGGGCAATAAAAAATGATAAAGCATAGCTTTACAACATGTCAGCGTAATACAATCCCTTGCCCCGTTTATGCGATGTTTTTCTTTCTTTTTGTTAAAATCCACCCGGAAATGTGTTTTCCGACATTACCGTCCCGCCGCTCGTCAAATGCCCTGTCCCCGCCCCGCTCAAACACCACCCAGCGTCTCTGCGGAGCAAAAAAGAAAAGAAAGAAAAAAATCAATAAGGCCGCCGGATGTGAGTGAAGGGTCAGAGCCTCGCTACCTGCTTACTTGGCCATTCAGATCCCTCCCCGACAACAAGGCGGACGACCTTTGCGCGGATCTCACACTCCATTTTACAACGCCATCAACAAAAGTGGTGTAATGAATTTGCTTGTCACCGGGCTCCTGGCGCCCCCCCCCCCCCCCCCGGGCCGAGGCTGCGCTCTGCCTCTGTGACTGCGCTTTAATAAGGCGATGGAGTCTCTGGCAGCGTCGGTGCATTCGGGATATTCCACGGAGGCGCCGGGGATCGAGTGCCAGCGCGAGCATTGAAAACCCCTGGATCGGAGCGAGGGCTGATGGGTAACCAATCGGGTAGAGGGCGCCGCCGGCGCGTCGCTTGATAGAAGATCATTGCGAATCACTGTAGGTGGGTGGGTGGGTGGGTGGGTGGGGGGGGCAATTGTTCCCTGAAAGTTCAACTCGATATATTTTCCCACTCCCCGTTGGCGCAAAGGGCGACCCGGCAGTTTGGCTCTGGCGTGCATTGTTTCTTGCTCAAGGTCTTGGATGTGAAGCCCGCTGTGAATGCGTGGGGGGGGGGGGGGCAGGGGTGGGGGCGGGGAGCAGTGTCGGCGGCGGTGGATGCGGGGGCTCCCTGAAAGCCCATCCTCATCATCACTACAAAGTGCGTGGGTCGCAAGTGGATGGGTCAATTAATAATTAACAAATTGCCCTTCTAAGGGCTCCTTCCGTGAAGACAGCCACGGCAATGAGGATGGAATGGGAAGTGGTCCCCGCATATGGTTAAAGGACCTTCATGAATTTGCAACGAGGGATGAAGGGGAGAGCTCATTTCTGAGTGAATGAGGAAGTGACTTTGGAGGCACCTCGAGGCTCTACCCCCCCCCCCCCCCCCCCCCCCGCCCCCCCCCCGCTCTGTCCTACTCGAGACGCGGACGCACGACGGGGGCTTTGCCCCCGCTCTTACCACCGATGCCTCTCGACACGTCATCATGGAGACCCGCTTCACTGCTAAAGGGGAGCAGGTGGAAAACAAGAGGCTAATGTAGCAGCCATTTATTTAGAAATGTAGAGCCTGTGTGTTTCTTTCCCATCTCAGACGAGGGACCATTTCTAATATGAGTCCGCGCCTCAAATCCCATTTGTTAGAGTCGAGTGTTTGTGCAGTTTCAACAGGCCTCGAGAAAAGTCGATGCAGACCTATTTCAAGGTGCATAACAACCACCTCGGTGTAACTTCTTAAATGCCAGAGAGGTAATTCAGCACGTAGCGTTCATCACTCTGTTACCTCTGCTACCAGCTACAGCAAGGTCTCTATAGATGTTTGCTTATTGTGACACTCGCCACCATTCTGATGAAAGATAAAGGGTACATGATAAACGGAGTGGTTCTTGTGGAGCACTTTCCTGGCAGTGCTTCACAGGATGAATCACAATCCCTCAATCCCATGCATTCATACATTGGAGACAGAGGCGACCCTACACGCCCTCCCTGCTCAACCAGTGTTTCTTACCATTCACGCACTCATGACACTGCACCAGGGATTTACAACTCTCCCAGTCAAACATTTGTTATTGTGTTTTTCCAATGTGAAAAAGTTGGAAAAACACAAAACATATAAACAGTCTTATGGCACCTCCTGACCTCCTATTGTAAAACAAAATACACTGACCAGCTACATTGGCCTCACAAGGCCCAAATTCCAAACCCTCAGTTGTTCTAAAAATACTCCAACCACTAGGTGGAGACAGTGTGTGCAGCGTGCAGTGTGAACATGGATGAATGGGTGAATGGCTGCGGGAATGGACGGAAAGAACGGAAGACATAAGGAAAGAAAAACACTCTGCCATTCAAGTTTCGAGTAAGCTCTGAATAGAGCAGACCATTCAGTTGTCAATAATCAGTTTGTCTATTCATAACCCTAAGGACAAACCATGCAGAGTTCAGTTAACAGGAGTCACACAGAGGGCTTAGCCAGCATTATGCTGTCAATACACCGACACCCCGGGGAAATGAGAAAGGATTTCATTAAGCTATTTGCTGTTTTTGGTTCCTTACATGTTTATGTACTTGTGAATGAACGCGTGAGGCTGGCGAGCGTCAAATGAAAGGAAACCGAAAACCATCCATCTATTTCATTTCATGACATGGGGGTCTGCTGGTGTCCATCTCCAGCTCGCACAGGGTGAAGGCAGGGAATACACCCCGGACAGGCATCCAGTCCATCACAGCCTTAACAGTCCATCATAGGCCCTCAGTCCAAATGGGAGTCAGACTGGAGGAAATGCGAACATTACATCTGTTTTTACCGCCTTTTTGTGGGGGGGGGGGGCCGTGGGGTGGCAGTCCCTCTGAGACCTGTGAAGGTATTCCAGTCTGGACAGACGGACCCGCTGAGCGACAGGGTGACGTTGCCGCCCCTGCAGCCGTGCCACTACCACAGGCAGGAACCAGCAGGACTGTCCAGCATCCAGTCGGTCAGTCAACGGTGTGGTCGGTGAGCAGGTTATTTTTGTCGCCGCGCCCGGCGGGCGAAGCAAGCGTCGGACCAAAAGGCATTGCGTTGGCCCCGCCGCATATTGTACGCGTCGGAACACAACGCCTCCGGCGGACCCTGGCCGCCGACCAACATTCATGTCTTCGCCTGCCACGGCGGCTGCACCTCCTCGCGCCGACCCCTCCCGCGGTAGGGTCCCGCGAGCCACCACCATTCACGTCCTGCGCAGTGGACGATCTGATCGCCAGAAGCCTCAGCGCCGGCAACCATGAAAGCATCCACGAGCTGAAAAATAGGCTGGATCACTGTTGCATAGCAATTGGCGGGGGTTGCGTAACGTGCTCGTTTAGATAAATTGTGGCAGATTTTTAAAGAGCTAACTGGCATCTCCTCTCTTCTTTTTCCCGTCCTTGTTTTTTTTTCCTCTTACATGAGCCCCGGTGTTAGGCTAGACCAGTGACAATGACAGGCTGTGCTGACTCATATTCCCTCTCCTCGCAGTTTAACAGCTTAATTTCGCAGTAATTCCACCGAATGCTGTGGGTGACAGGCTCCCGCTCCGTCACTGCTGCAATCCCGCCTCGCCGTTACATGCCGTTTATGCCTCGGCAGTGCATAAAGCGTGGCAGGAGGCGGGGGGGGGGGGGGGGGGGGGGGGTCGGGGTCTCTGATTCATCAGCCTGATTGAAATGGAGCATCACAGCCCCCCAGGAGGTCTTTGCAAGACCGTCGTCTGGCAGGGAGCAGTCACTATCGGGGGGCTGTAGATCATAACAGTGATGATAGTGGTTTTCTTATGATAGCACAGGAGGAAACAGGGGACACATTGAGAGCCAGTCCATAAAGGCTTCATTCAAGCCCCTGGCAAAGTTCATACATAGCCCCCCAAGTGCACCTGCCGCTGCCGAGGGGACGCGTGGAGGACCAGAGAGGGAGGCATGGAGAGGGAATGAGGGCAGAAATCTCTAAAAACAACAAGGCTGATAGATGGGGGCTGAGCGCGTGGCTGGCGTTGGCGGCAGAAGGGGCCGTCCTCTGGGTTTTCCAGTCGGCCGATAAAGCCAGAGAGGAAAGTGGACGGTGACTGGAGCAGACTGACTTATCATGCGACTAAACGCCCGCCCCCATATGCAGGGGGGAGGGATGCGGTGGGGGAGGCATGGCCTGAGACACTTCCAGGAGCCAGGCCCCGTATGCACCGAACCAGAGCGCATTCATACGTAGCACACGTCTGCAATGTACGGATTGCTCACCTGCAATGCTCAAGCAGTTATTGTTCAAAGCCTTAGAACAGATAAAGCTGCTCTTACGACAACAACAAAAAAAATAAAGTGGAGAGGAATTTGCGTGGAGCTAAAGCGGCTCATAGTTTTACTGCAGAGAAACATGCAGCTGTGAGGCCTCTGGAGTCAGCCTAACAATAAGACATTCACAAATCTTGTTCATGCTCAGCTGACTGCAAAATGATGAAAGGAAGAATCCAAAACAAAGTGTTTTTGCTACACCTGTTATTCATGGTAATAGAAAAGAGAGGAAAAAAACAAAGCTGCTGTATAGTTGAGTAGAAGAGAACAACGGAGCTAAAAGTCTTCTCACAGGGAGACTTCACTTCTGTCTGCCTGTCTGTCTGTCTGTGGTTAGCAGTACACGGCGTGTCAAAGTGTGTATAATGTCGAGCGCTTTGTTATGTCTGAGAGAGTAACTCCTAATGATGTCATGAGAGTTATGCTAACAAGGGTTTGCAGACTGCTGAAAAGGGTCAGAAATTAAACATTTGACATTTGGAGAGCACAGCAAAAGGAGTCATAAAGGTCAGCGGTTGAGCTGCTGGGAATATAGATGTGTTCAGTAACTGTCTTGACAATCAGCCCATCGGACGACGTCACTTTGGAATACAGATCCTCTGGTTGGCACGAAAGTTTCTGCATTTCGTGGCCAACTTGGTCATTACATCTCGTCAGTTATCATGCACAGTTGGAATTGTCGGAGTAAAGGTCAGCAAGTCAACACAGCCATCAGCAACTGCAGGTGAACACAAGCATCCACGAGAGGGTTTCATAGAAACGCAGCCATGCCTTTTCAGGGTATCCTCCACTGAATCACATTATTGGACTAGTAAGATGGACAGACTGACACATGGATCGATGTCCTGGTCCTTAGGCCTGGACATTAGCGGTGAATTATGTTGTAGATCGGTAAATGTCAGGTCTGTCTCAGAGAATCAACAGCAGTGTGGACGCCGGACACCCAGGCCAAGCAGCCGGGCGTCATGTTTACCACGTTCACTATTTCATTCTATGGTGTTTTTTTTTACCATCATTTTACTTTTTCCATTATCTTTGGTTCCACTTTCAGATGGAGATTTTCATTTCAGCGCATTCCTACCTTTTACTACGATTAGCTGGGCTTAACTAGACGGAATGCCTACAGTATTTTGACTTTTTGGATGACCCAAGAGTTAATGGACAGATTCTCTGAATAATTGGATTCAACCTCAGAGGTAGATGAACGCTGAATGCCAAATTTAACTCAAACTTGCCCAAGAGTTTTTACATCATTACAGCGTGCTAATATGCGTGGGATGGCTCATATGGGGACCATAGCTGTCTGTTGAACATTTTGTTCCGATGCATCAAACACTTCATACCACAAGTTAAAGCTTTGACCCCAGGGACACAGCGACAGCCTCCCTTAGACTCAGAAGCATCAGCAGTATAACTAACGATTTCCATAGCAATCTGTAATTGTTCAGCTGTTTCACTCCAGATAGGTAGGCAGATGTTGAAGCTGCTGCTGCTGCTGCAGCGGTTCCCCCCTCACGGTGGCCAGCGAGGAGCAGAGCGTAACACGGCAGGCGAGCTGACACGTTGCATATCGATCAGGAAGGGTGACTTCTGCTTCTCCAACCGGAAAAACTCCGGCAGCACTGTTGCATCCCCCCACCTACGTTAAATTATTCATTCAGGCGCACTCTCTGGGGTTTGCCAAAAGGCATTTTGGCGAATGTAGGTCAGCGCAAGTTTGGGCCAAGCGAAAGTACACGAAAAGCAACTTGTGCTCAAATCTCACGACGTGGGGGGGAGATCGCGCGCCACAGCGGCGATCTCACGTCTCGACTGCGGCTGTGACCTGAAGTCCCGTCGCTACGTTTTGGAATCCGACTCACCGTGGTGTTCGTTTCTATTGTTGATTGAACCAAAACCTAAATTAAAGTCAGTTTCGACCGTGAGCGATACGAATGCTCTCCACCCGGCAGCTGGAGGAGCGGGACCATTGGTATTCAGACGCGCGCGCGTGTAACTGACTGATTGCAAAGTGGGGAGCGATAAAAGCAGCCCGAGTTTAGGAGTCAGAGTTGCCGGGGTCAATTGGGATGCAAATTAAAACTAAACTCAATTCGATAAATTGAGCGCGCTAAACGCGGTGCATCGGGGTAGATCTGAACGCGCGCTCCCCAGCCTCGCGTCTGTCCACTGTGGCCACCGTGAACGGCGTTTACTCCCCTGGCGCCTCGCAATGACCCGCCAGCCGTCGATACAGCTCACTCGGCTCCACGGCGTTTTCATTTTGATCAGTAAAGAAGTAAGAAGAAGAAGAACGGACGCGGCCAAAAAATTCGGGATATGGGATTACAGGCGCACCCACAGCCGGCGCTGCTGCTGCATCGACAGTCTCTGCCCGTCTGCAGATGCTTTACGCAGGACTCTGGAAGCCGGACAAGATGATATACTCCTCTTAAAGCCTTTTGGCACAGCCGGCCCCCTGTCTTGTGGTCATTGTGATACGATCCCACGGGCCACGGCACCTTTTCATTGGGATTGGCAGAGTTCATTCAAATCCCATGATCCAATTACGCAATCTGTACTCCTTACTAAATATTGAGAGACCCCCTCTTACCATGATTGTTATAGCTCTCTTTAAAGGTTCTTTTTGGGCAGAGATAAGACAATGAATCTGGCCCTGATTACTGATGTGCCTATTAGTTTCCTTCATAATGGCCGCCCTGAGGATTAGTCGGCAGAGTGTCAGCCCGTATTTAACTGTAATAACCCTTCATTCTAGCTCGGTAGCGGAGACTCCTGCTCCCCTCCGTCCATATGCGCCCCTTATCTACCCCATTTTAAGGAAAAAAAGAAGGCGCTAGAGGGCAAGGGTCTGTTTAAAGAAGATAAGGACAATGTGTTACCATCAAACAAGGTACACTGTTGAGAATTTTAATAAACAGAAAAATAGCAGCCTCTTTACAACCTGGTCAACCATCCTCACCGGCCACTTTATTATCATCAGCACAAAGAGTTAATCAGCAAGTCATTGCATTTAGTCATGTACGCGACCTAGTAAACTTCAAACTGAGGATTAAGGTGGAGAAGAAAGGTGGTTCAGGTGACTCTGAATGTGGCATAGTTGTTGGTGCCAGACACAGTTGTTGATAAACTGCTGATGATTACTGCTGCAATTTTCGCACAACAATCTAAGGTCTATGGAGAACAGTCCCGAAAAGAGGAGGTTTCTGATGAGCAGAGTTTCGCTGGGTGAAAATGCCTTCACCGGTTTTGTTCAAGATGATCAGATTGTAATGTTGCACAAAAAAAAACACTCGTTACCATCAAGGTACACAGAGGACCATCAAAACCTATTCAACCTTGAAGCAGATGGACTACATAGTACTCCTGCCAGCTAAGAATAGGAGACTGAGACTGCAATTCACACAGCTTCACCAACATGGCAAGGCAAGTTTATTTGTATAGCACCATTCTTACACAAGGCAATTCATAGCGCTAGACAGAGGCAACAGTGAATGACATGAATTTGTGCTGCAACATTGAGATGGAAGGGTCAGAATTCGCCTTGTGTCAATAGCTCAGGCCTGTAGTGCTGTAATTGGGTGGGCACTGGCCTGTGGATTGTTGCTGACAATCTCCATCCCTTTTTGATCAAATCTCTGCCCAAGAGAGCACCTTTGGGATGTGGCAGGAAATAAGATTTGCCTCATGTGCAGCTGAAAAACCTCTAGCAAGTGACAATATAGACCAATATCAGTACAGGAAATGCAAATACGTTTTTTAGGCATTTGCAGTACAGATTAATTAATTAGATTAGATTAGATTAATTCTGGATGCCAATCCAGGACAGACTCAAACAGGGTCCCCTTTAACTTGGCGTTACATGCAGCTCACTCAGGGTGCCAACTACTGGAAACTATCGGAGGAAAGCCTAGATTATCATCTTATTATTATTCATTATTATCAATTTTGAAATCGGGGCACCAACCTGTAAACCAGGGACCAATAATGAGGTTAGCCAATTAGCCTTATCAGTTATATCAGTCTCATTCTGAAGGAGGTGAGATTGACATTCAACTATGCTATAACATAAACTAACATTCAGGACTGACTAGACATCACAAGAACAAAGACAAGTAAACAAATAAACAGGTGTATCTATATGTGTGTGTGTGTGTGTGTGTGTGTGTGTGTGTGTGTGCGTGCGTGCGTGTGTGAACGCGCCTATGGCGGCGCGTGTGCGCGCACATACATTACAACTACGTGGTTTGTGTGCCTATGAGCCTGTGTGTGCACCTTAAATTTTCATAATGTGCTAGACACTGATACGTAACACAAAACGGCAGCAAGTCAAAGCACAGAAGGTGATGGAATAGTTTCTAAGTCGACACACACTGATTGTGAAGATTCTAGAGATCGGTGCAGGTAACGGTGTTACGCTATGCTAAGTCATTAGCTACACTATTAGCTTTCTGCCCAGAACAATAGCCTGACGTGTCACGTGGTTTTCTTGGATTGCTCCGGTGCAGTCTGTCTTTTTCCGTGGCCTGGCGCCCTTGGTCTCCATGGCAAATGCGTTGTTGTTGCTACGCGTAAGACAGCTGATGCAGCTGTTGCTCTGTTCTGCAATTCTTGTACAGAATCTCCTCTGCCCCCTGGCACACTGTGCTGCACCACACTGTCCTGGTGGTCCTTTCATTATCCTTTTTCGGATCAGTGTTGGCGCCCCTGATGCGAGGTGGCGTCTCATGTGCACTTATATGCGGCTGTGTTCAGACCGGGACTAACAGTGGTACAATCACACACGCAGGCGACAAATAAATGCACAGAAATACAAATTTTATGCATCATATAGAAAAACCGGGACATTCAGTGTCCTGGGAGATTTTTTTTTCCGGGACAATCCATAAAAATCCAGGACAATCAGGGAAAACCGGGACATGTGGCAACACTAGGCGTGGAGGCGGCATGATCTCTTACGGATCACGTGGGGCAGATCGGCATGACCTCTTCAGGTCATGGAAGCGGTGAAAGAGAGTGATCTTTGGTGTTTTTCTTACGTTAAAGGGCAGTTCAGGGGCAGGAACCTGGGCAGGTTGGGTTCTGTGCGCACGCTGCGGCACGGCTTGTCCTGCCTCCTCGGTGAGGAGCTTAGGTGATGGGCTCGAGCAGCTCAGACTGCCCTGCCGTCGATGGATCCACATCTCCATTGAAGGAGAGGGAGGAAGGAGTTCATACGCCCCTTTCCAGGTATCAGCTGGAACGTCTTTGTTTTGTTTGCCATTTTCCCTCCAAAAACTCACACTAATAATACTGGTCCTGTAGCAGTCCCAACAAACGTAAGAAGCACTCTCTTGTGAGCCACGGCCTGTGCTTTTGTTGTCAAAGTGTATGCTTTAAGTGTAAGGAAAGACGAGGCTTTTAGGATTGCTTGTGTCAAGCTAAACACTACCTTCACAGGAGCCTCTGCGAGTAATCTCTAAATAAAATTCAATAAAGAGCTGCACTGAGCTGCTGAACTTGGCTGTTACCACAGTGGGGACACACAGACAAGGCCATGTCTTGATTTCTTTGTCAGATAATGATAAGCTGGCTACATGGGTGCTGTCGCCTCATAGCAAGAAGGTCGCTGGTTTGCATCCCAGTCAGAATGAAGGACCCTGTGTGAGGTATGCATGTTCTTCCCCTGTCTGCACGGGTTCTTCCTTCAATATAAAAACATGCACTAAGATTGATTAAAGACTCTAAAAGCAATTGCTTGAGTGAGAGCTTGTTAGCTTCCGCGCTCATAGAAGGCCCTTTTATAATTCCAGTGTAGAGGAACGACCTAAAGCTGTCTCATTCCTTAAAGAGTGAGTTACCTTTTGCAGAGGTCCGTAACTCCACCTCTAGGACGCATAATCCAAATGGAAATAGGAGATCTGACATCCATTTCACCGCAATACAATTTTTGGCATTGGACAGTAGGATTTCTGTAAGTCTGATGAAATGACCACGTGTAAGATTAGAATTTGAGAGGTTGCCCAAAAGGCATTTCGCTGGATCCACTGGGAAAGCAAGTCCATGAATTGTGGATAAGGCATCGCAGAGCTCATGCCAAAAGCCTTGTAGTTTATTATACAGCCAAGTGGAATGAAGGAAAGTGCTTAAACTAGACCACATCTAAAACTGAGCGATGAAAGGCTTGGAAAGAGTGAGATGATACAGTGGGTCTGATTTGAAAATCAATGGAAATGAGCAGTATCATGAAAGTGGCGTACATGTTACACCATGGCTGTAATGTAAATATTCTCCCCCTCACCGAATGGATTGATCCCACATCTAGAACTCCTCTCCTTCTCAAATCCAGATTTCTGTGGTTCAGTAATCGGAAACATTTGCAGATTCATAACACAGGTAAATGTATGACCTTTAGAGATATAACCGGACAACCTGTCTTATTAGTGGCTATTGACAAGAAACTTTTTTTGCTGAGTAAATAGGAAAGTCTAGGGAGGGTAGGCCCTCTTGGTCAACACTAAGAAGAAATGGGAGAAAAGGTCCCTAACCCCTTGGAAATCACTTTGGTTACTGGTTCATAATCACTATTCAGCAGGGAAATTAACCAGTAGGAGGCGTACTTAAGTGGGTCTTTCCCTGTTTTTGTGAATAGCTGATAAGTGGCCTGGGAGAATGATTCAGGAAATCATTTTTCCTCCATAGCTAAATTGAGGAGTTCCATTAAGGACGGCATAAGGATATCGCTAAATTCCTTATATAACGGAGAAGAGAGACTTTCCTCCCCGGGAGATTCATTCAGACATTTAACAACCCTAGTTAATTCCTATATTGAAAATGGCTCACTCATGAATTCTCCGTCTTTTTTCAGATAAACAGGGATGAAGTCAAGAATCCATTGCTGACGCGCCGCCGTTCGGCCGAGCAGTACACGAGTCACTGAAATATCTTGATGGGTTGTTAGAGAGAGATCCCAGTGGTCACACATTCACCTGTCCTTCCACTTCCCCCTGTTTTAACAGCCATGCCAGTGCGCCGCTGGTTTATCTGTGGAGGTCTCATGGGATCGTAATGAGCCGCCGTCGTGTGTTTGTCAGGGACACAAACGCACGACGGCGTGAGAGTGGGCGACTTCAAACAAAAAACAAGCTTAATTGAAAGCCGAGTAACGTGACACAAACGTTCCTCTGAATGAAAGTAGCAAAGATTTGACAAAGGGCAGGAACCCGAGCTGGGCAGATGAACGGGTGATGGAACAGGGAAGGAACACAATCACGGAACATGGGCAACAGAAGCTCCACCCAGCATGTTGCACACACTGCAACCCGACCTCTGGGCCCACAGGAGAAGCGGAGGCAGTCTGCAAGCAGTCAGCACAACTTTTTTTTTGTTTTTTTTTCTCTGCAGGCGCTGCCAAGGGGAGATTCCACAGCCGGAGGCGGAGGACAGTTTCGTACGAGGATGACGACACATACGGCACCAGCGCAGTGGATTCCCTCTGCCCCCCCGGGGGGATATGCTGAGCGGAGGGGGCGGGGCAGACACGGCGCTAACAGCGTGCACCGGGCCGGCCGGAGCCAGTTCAGGGAGTTGGCGCCGTTCCTGGCACGGAGGGTGCCATCTCTGAGAATGAAAGAGCAGGCATACCCTCCCTCCGTCCCGAGCCCAGAACCACATGTCGTACGGCTGCAAGATACGGCCGGTGAGGACGGACCGAGAGCCGGCGATGGAGAGTGAGGATGGTGAGGAGATCAGCAGGCGAGTACTGTACGTGCAGAGGAAATCATGAGGAGGCCATGGAGAGGAGCCTTCACTCTGTGGAGACTACAGCAGACCCCCGTGACACCACTGGCTGTAAAAATGATGGATGAACGAATGAATGTTTTGTCACTTCAGACATTTTTACAGTTTATAACCACTGCCGTCTGGCCTTGTATCAGAAAAAAAAAATCGTATTGATTCCAGTTTTTAATTGGTAGTCTGAAATATTCTGTTCTCATTGTGCAGCACTCTATAAATCCAGTTTATCGCCATCACAATCATTAGTTTAATTTTGACCAGCGTATATTAAAATAGCAAACCGTTGATGACGTGGTCTGAGTCACAGTCGTCAAATTAGCTGCATTAGTGCCAGGGATGGCGGTTTACATTGGTGCGCATAAACACTTTATCTGCTGCGATTTCACTTGTGGGTGGCAGCATCAGATGTGTTTACACCACACAGCCTCTCACGCCGGCACTCACACCTCTGGACTCGTAGCGTAACGGGGCACCGAACGCAACGCGTTTGCATCGAGGACGACCTAAATAATCCGGATGATTAATGGGTGGATGCACAGGTTCACTATAATCACACCGCACGCCTGACTTCTGCGGGGAACCTGGGTTCAAAGCTCCCCCGATTTGTGTGGGAGCGTGCGCCTGCGCGCGCGTGTGTGTTCAGCCGGTGACCCAAACACCTCCACCTCCAACCTTTACCTCTTTCCTGGGCTATTCTCTCTCACACACACACACACACACACACACACACAGACACACCCCACCATCCCTTCTCATCCTCAACCCGCCTGCGTTCCCCGGCGCCCGCTCCTAAAAGTAAAGTGCTATTCTAGGAGCAAGGTAACAATCAACATGGCCAAGATCGTTAGCCTCAGTTTTCCCCGCGGGCCAGACACAGAAAATAACTTTCCCTTTTCCCTGGCATCTGCAGATACCGGGGTAAATGAAGACATACAGCCCCCAGGTCCGGCAGCCTGCTCAAGGTAACCTCTGCTGTCAGCACACATTTACTAATGCTGCCTGTCGAGGGGAGGGGGGCACCGGGAGAAGAGAAAATAATATGCCACTGAGGTAATGCCCCTCGCTTGATATATTAATAAATAAATACCACTGCCTGATCCCATTTCATTTCCATGGGTAAATTCACAAAGGAGAAATCCACCTTGGCTTCTCCCATACAATAACCGATTTTCTCTCTTCTTTTTTTTTTTTTTTTCTCCAAAGCTCCACTCGTCGTCGCTTCCGCAAAAGCCCAAATCCCAGGCTGCGTGTTTGTTTGCGCTCGCACACTGTGGCTGTGATCTCAGTGAGCGTTTAATCCCGACATTACGGCACCCCCGAATCTCACAGCATGTTTTGCCTCGTGTGAGCAAAAGGCGGAAAAAGCACAAATTCGATACATTCGTTGTTGTGCTAATGCTGTACGTCTTAATACAAGTTCCACTTGTACGGGAGAAGATGGGAGAATTTTTCTCTTTAGGGTTTTGGTGAGGGGGGCTGCTCATCAGCTCTGGCCCTTTGCCTTTGCATATGGGGTGTAGAATAACTGGATCAATGTTCATTACCTTTCAAACAGTACTTTCCCTCCACATGGATCAGATGAAGCCGTCGCGATCCCGGTAAGGAGGTTTGATTTGTCTCTGAAGAGTTGGTCAGGTCGACCGCGAGGAGTGCTGACATCGCCTCTAAAATCGATATGTCCACATCGGGATTCACGGTGACTGAGTGGAGCAGATGTCATCACCCCGCACGGCCCTGATCGAATACACCCACTCTGCTGCTGCTGCTGCTGCTAGGTATACAGGTGTGAACACGGCCACAGCTGAAATCCCAGGCCTGTGTGTGATGGGCACACGCGCTCTCCCTGTAGACGGGAGTGTGGCTCGTGGATTGTTTTTCATCCGTCACGGCCATCAGTTTTGCCTCAGATTTGTCAGCTTCGATTGACTGAATCCATAGTGGTAAAACGTTTACATGCGGCCCACAGTCGCGCCTAAATGTATCGTCCCCTCCTCCGGGAGAACGCACAGAGAGGTTCAAAAACATCTTTTGCAGGGAGATAAAATCTGGACCGATCCGTTTTGTTTTTCGGCGTCGGTGAAATATGAAAACATTTTCCGACAGTCGGTCAGGAAGCATGACTCACAATATTACCGTTCCCGTTCTTTCATCTCTCCTGAGCCTCCGGTAGCACACAGCCCACGCCTCGCGGGGACGGGCTGCAGCTCAGCGAGGTAGACCTCGTCCTCACGGCCCCAGCCACGGATCTACCTCGCCCCCACCCTCCCGCTCCCAGCCATGGCCCACCCTCACTGTCCCCCACTCCGAAAACACACAGCCTATCTGTGCCCCTGTCACCTGAGTGAAGAGGTTGGACTATGTTCCCCGAGGGAGCCGTCCGCGACACTTGTCTGACAGCTCCACTGTGGTCGGCCCCGGCGCAGACAGGAGCAGTGAGTGTCGGGAAGTGACCCCGGGGTGTGTGGAGCAGTGCCAGCGGAGCTGCCTCCAGGTCAATGCATGGAACACAAAAGAGCTGACAATTTAGCCCCTGGCAGCAAACAACAATGCTATGGGATTCAAGTGCAACCAGCAGAGATCCAGAGACGTATCTGCGGCAAGAGCTTAAGATGTCTGTTAAAGCCACAAAACTGATATTTCTCCTACTAAAACGAGAGGCTCTTTTTTTTTTTTGCTTTAGTGCAGTTTCATTGGTCAAGCTTTTCAGAGAGAACACTCGGAGGCATTTTTGTTTTGCGCAAATGACATTTTGACATGTCAGAGAGCGAAAAGCACAAATCTGGAAAACAAAATTAATGACTGGATTTCATTGAGCCGTTGTAGTATCTGGGTCATGGTGTTGTCTCACTGTTCTATCTCCATGCCAGCATGAGACTCTTGAATAAAATGAAGCTTTGTGCAATTAGAGTAGAGCCTGTGCTCTTTCTTCTATGACAAACTGGTGTGTTCTGTGCAAGGGTTTACTGAGGACAGCTTAGTACAATCCCCTTTTGCCAAGAAATGAAAACAGGTGGAGAATAAAAACAAAAAGAGAATCAGCAATTAAGGAGACTTGAGTAAAAAACTTGCTCTGCTAAGAATATGCACTTGAATTGAATTGAGTGTGGAAATGTTAAATTGATGACAAAGTGACAGCACCTGCACTCCCCAACAGAACTTCTCCTGGGCTCTTCGGGGAAGCTCTCAAGAACTATCACTGCTCAATTTAATAAGTCTGTGAATAAGAGTGAATTATCACAGTTTGATAATTAACCAGATTAACCAGCTGTTCTGTTATAATGTTACATGCATGCATGTGTTTGGGCTATGAATCCTGAAGGACATTAAAAGAAGGAGATACATTAGACTTTTGAGTGAAGAAATCCCTTTTCAGATATAATTTACAAATGATTTCTTTGGGTAGCCGCACTTCACTTTGATAGCCAATGTGTTACCTTCTTATGGCCTATTTACACATGACTGATGTTAGCATGGGGTACCCCCGATTTATGATTTAACTGGATTTACCATGGTGTGGTGTTCTGCAGTCCAAATTGTGTGTAGTTTCAATCAAGGTAGGGCTGCCTAATGAGCCGGAATGTGAATTCATGGTAGTTTTGATATACTCTATGAGTTTTAGCTCTGTTTTCAAGGCCAAGAGTGGACTGGAGCTGTTCCAATAAAATTTAATTGAAGTAGAACACGAGATGTTGCACCAGCGCTGTAAAATGAACCAAAACACAGCTTTTTCGACTGCAGCTTGTTGTCTTTTCTTAAGCGGCCTCAATTCCACAGGCCACTCAGCAAACTATAAACTCAACACTCGTTTGTTCGGAGATTATTCAGAGAGAAAAGAGACGCTTTTTAGAGGCTCTCAGAGGACTCATTTCTGTAAAACTGTGTGCACAAGTGTAGTAAAGAAAGAAAGAAAGAAAGAAGGAAAGAAGGAAAGAAAGAAAGAAAGAAAGAAGAATATGACAATGGTTTGCAATTCTCAAGTGTTCCCATTGCACAAGAACTTAAACTGATATTTGATCTTATTTTTTTTGGTTTGCATTACTAATATTTTCCCTTGATATCTTAGTTAAATCGTACAGTTGGAAAAAAAAAAGTCCTCGAGTTAGTTTGCCCAACATTGAGCCGCCAAGAGCGACGTGATTATGGAAAACAAACAAGCAGCACATTGACTTTAGAGAGGGCTTTACAAATGAACACTGGGCAGATTGCAGAGGTCTCCGCGGAGGTGCAGATGTTATTGATATTACGTATCAATGGCATCCTCCGCAGCGAACAACCTAGTCAAAATAAACTGTATACTGTAGCTGAAGTCAAATAAACACCCTCCAGAGCAACATCTGGAAATGCAAATGAGGTCTCCCGGAACATCACCCTGTGACGGTGTCTCCCCTACTCTGACGCCGACACCATCACTCATCATCATGCACAACGCGGTGAAAACACAACGAATCGCACGCACGCCGACCGGGTCAAATAAATTCACAGGCACCATCAAAAAACAAAGAACAAAAGCCAATTTCAAATACTCAATATGACAAATGTTACACCAGGTGGTCAATCTAATTTGTCTGCTACAGTAACCGGGGTTTCTGACGTTTCTTTGGCCAAGTCACTGCCAAACGTTTGTTTAAAAATCAAAAACAGATATGGACATGAATAAAGTGCCACAGAATGGTGCCTACTGTGCGCTAGATGGGTGTGCTTGCATTGGCTTGAGAGCATTTATCCCAAATGCTGGAAATTTAAAACGTCAAATACAAATACGTTCAACTACAGCGGTGTCACTTCAGGTCACACTAGCAGTCAGTTAGTCAGTCAGTACCGTAGTAAAACCAACCACACAGAGTCTCACAACTCACCAGAGTCTCGCCTTCTCGCTGAATAGGGCTCGAGCCTCTTCTTTATTGATTCCGTCCCGATAATAAAAAAAAACTGTAGCATGGTCATAGAGGATCGGGTGCCCTAACGCAGGTAGCGTTTCCTCCACGCTGCTGGGCAGACTGTGACGTCAGGACAAACTCGCCTCTGATTGGACGTCGCGGGGCGATGCCGCCTGAAAAGTTCAATTTTCCCCCAACTTCCTGGTTCGCGTCGTTCCAGAAGCTCCAGACGCCTCATTCGCGCCGCCTGATTTAAATTTGCGTGTCATCCGCGTTGATTTTGAGTGTAGATTTGCCGCTCACTTCGCATCTGCTGCTTTCAGTGTGAAAGCCCCTTTAGCTTCACAAAAGCAGCGGGATATATGAATAAAACAATGGATAACTGTAGAAAATAAGTCTCAAATGCAACACTCATATTTTTGAGCATCCGCCATCACTGTATTACCACCAGAAATCTCAAAATGTGAGATTAAATGAGGCTGAAAAAGGATTTCGCAAAAGAGACCCCGCTTCATGAGATGTGTGCAGATGAGAAATGAGCATTTCAAGTTCTTCTAATAATAATAATACGGATAATCTCACTTCCCTCCCACGGTGACCTTCAGTCATACAAAGCTGTGCTCTTCATGCAGTCTTTACTAGTCATATGCAATCACAAAAGGATATAAAATCTAAGAAAGAAGATGGCTCATCTGCACAGAACAATGTGATAAAATGGTCCCTGACCAAGACACGATGACCAGTACATAAAAACCATGACCAACAAGACATGAACAACTAAAGAATGAAAAGAGATCAGATCAGATTCTATCTCCGATCTATCACTCAGAATTTTATTTTGACCTGATGTTTTCAACTGACACTTTTGACAGACACACTCTCTATTGAATGAAATCTTGTAGAATTTTATTTTAACTGTATTTACTACTATCATTCAAATATATTTTTTAATTATCTGAATAAAATAATAACAATCTAAACGAATAATAATGGACAAGGGATACAACAAAGACAGAGAGGGCCTAAAAAAGTCAGCATTCAACCAGTTATGGATAAAACTCTTGAAATCTCTATTTCACAGTCCAGAGTGGTTAAGCGTTCAATGAGGGTGTAGGAGGTCCTGTGGGTTCCTTTCTGCGTAGTTCACAGCTTGTGTCTGTAAAGTCTGTAAAGGCTTGTAAATGGTAAATGGACTGGTCCTTACACAGTGATTTCCCAGTCTTCAAGACCACTCAAAGTGCTTTCACAGACAACAGTCACATTGACCCATTCACTAACATTCACACACTGGTGGCAGAGGCTGCCCCGCATGGCACATGAGCATCTTGCCCAACGACACTTAGATGTATAGGCTGCAGTGGACTTCAGACTGAACCACCAACCATTTTGTGCATGGACAAACGCTCTGCCTCTAAGCCACAGTCACGCCTTGTTCAGAGGGAAACAAACTTTATGGCTTATCACTCAAATGTGTGATCGAGGTGAGAACTGATCTTGCTGAGGCCATTTTGAGCAGAATGCATATAGTCTTGCTATAACTGAGTTACAGAAAGTAGGATATGAAAGCCGGTGAAAATAGTGGCCTCACATACAGTGGTGCTTTATATAGCTTTTCAGCATTAAGGAGGCAGATATTTCTTGTATTTCTGTGTGTGTGTGTGTGGGTGGGTGTGTACATATGCCATAACCATATTAAATTGAGTGTTTTGGGGACAGTGAGGCACAGTGGCTCCATGCATTTTTAAAAAGCACCTCAGCCGGAGATGGAAGAATTATACCTGTTTTGCAGAGTTGAAGTGACAGTGAACATGGCAGACTGAGGCTAAATGGAAGATCTCATACATCTTCCTTTTGTCTCTACTTTATTTCCTTTCCCTCGCTCTGTTCTTTCTGTGTACCGCTGTCTTCCTGTTCCCGTTGACGCTCCGTCTTTCTTCCCATCCTTTCCCCTCCACCGTCTCCCCACTTCTATCTGGCTCTCTCTCGCCCTCTTCTCTCTGTGTCTGACAGCAGTAGGGCTCCTCTGGGAGGTAATTAGGAAAAACTCAACAGAGACACACGCAGCAGCTGCTGAAAACAAGGCTTTCAATACTCTCGTTTCTCCCTCCCTGCATTACAATAGCAAGAGGCTGGGAGACGGGGAAGAGGAGGATGAGGGAAAGTGAGCAGGAACTACCAGGACATCTTTTGGGAATGATGTCAGGGGAAAATTGTGCTTTGGTAAGACCAGGTTTAATCCGCCTGCTGATGCAACTTTTATATTACTTGTAGGAGCTGGTGTCATGCAAAAGGTCTGCTCCTGTCAAGCAAATTGGAAATCCAGACGGAAATGAAGACGGCATCAAACCCGAGCAGTAGGCTATTCAGTGGAGACACATTTCAGTAATCTAGGACAAAGACAAAGTTGCTTGTCTTCCTTCGAGCAGTTTGTTCACCTGGTTCATGCACAGAACTGCATGTGACTGGCTTGTTGCCAGTTGCTCTGCAGGCTGGTAAACAAAACTGTGGGATGAGTCTTCGGTACACGTATCTGATGGTTTATTTTCTTTTCAATGAACCTGTCCCGTTCCCTCTGGGCTGATTTCAAGTGTTCTTCATGGAGCCACATGGTCATTTGGAGCCCTGCTCTGCACAGTGTGAGTGACCTACTTCAAACATTTCAGTTCAGAGGGAAAAGAGAGACTTCATTTGAAACCTCGAACCAAACTTCCAGCAACCAACATGTCACAAATAAATTCAGTGATGCTTTTACAAGGCGCATTTTTTTTTATCCCCATCCAGATCCAGGTACATGAAGCTCAGGCAGGTGTAAACTAAGAATGAGCTTAAATTTTTTAGTTGAGATGTAACAGCAGTACCACAGTGCCCTGAAAGCCTTTATTTCCAACTTTCTGACAAAACACTGAATTCAGCAGCTGACGGCACCTTCCAGTGGCGACTTTCTCTTTTATTTTTCATTGCCTTCATTTTTCATTGCCTTCATTTTTCATTGCCTTCTTTTTGGCAGAATGTTGACATGTTGAACAAAACAATCTCTGCTGATGAATGGTCAGCTTGGAACGTGAAAACGTGGAAAACACTAATATGCAAATACTGTTCAGAACAATTACTGGTATTTAGATAACTGAGTATGCACAAGATCTGCAAATCTTACAGTGGGAGCTGAATTTTTGTTTTCCTTCCTCTAGTTCTGGATACAGTGGCAGATGAGCAGGTGAGTGGAGTACTAACCTTGCTGGGATTTCTTAAGGTTTCCTTTCAGCTTCATATATCATTTTAAGATTATATGTAAACCTGACTTTATACTCTCAGGCTTTTTGTCCGTGTTTCTTCATTAGAAAAGATTTCATCATCAGAGGGAACATTCAGGTTTTAAAAAGGAGTCGGTGAGTCAGATGAGTGTCTAAACAAATTTTGGGCCCATCAGCACTGCACGTTAAGGATGTGTGGTGCACTGATGGCAGTGTTTTGCTGCAACCTGCTGAAGATGGATGGGTGGTTACACTGAAGCATAGCGAGGATGAATAGGCGGTTTTCCCGCGGTGCAGAGAAAGGGGATGGATGGTCAGATTGTGCCACGGCATAAAGAAAGAGGCTGAGGATGGATGACTCACCTTCACTTTGTGGACTTTGGGGCAGACAGGAAAAACATATCTGGAGAGCTTCCAAAAGACGGGCACCCATTGTGTCTGTACTGCGGGTAAAGTGATGACAACTGTCTGAAACCAAAATTTGCAATCTGTCGTCACATGCACTTTTTATGCTCTAATGCCTGTTAGTCATTCGGCTTGTCATTACTGAGCTGTACAAAAAGCCAATGCAAGCAAAAGCCTAAGCTTAACCTGGAGAGTGAATCTCCACCACGACCCACGCTAAACCGGAACCCAGACTTTTAACTAATGGATGGAAATGTTGGTAATGTCACAGAACACACATTGGTGTCGAGATGAGATATCGCAGTGTAATTATCAAAATGTTATTAAACAGGCTCCACTAATCATTACACTTTCAAGCAAAGGTTCAATATTTTGGTAAATACACAAATTTTCCTTCCCGCTGAGAGATACATGAGATACAATCCTCATGTCAAATTAAGAATAATAACTCCGGACCCAAAAGTAGAATTTAGACTCGGAGAGCGAGTTAGAGTTCAAACAAAAAAAAAAATCTGTAATAAAGTTTGCTGATGGTGAAAATTCAGAGCAGTGGAAGAGAACAGGCAGGGATGTGAATTGTTGATCAGAGGCAGCAGACAGCAGAGCAGGAAGACATGGGCTGGAAAAAAAAAAACTCAGGAGACAAAATGAGGATCAGGCAAAGCGGGGACACGGGAGACAAAAGAAGTTGAACCAAAGGTCAAAAAGGAAAAACAGCCACACAAGGAAATCGTGGGGACACAAGAGAGTTGACGAAATGTAGTGCAGAGGGATCTGACAAAGAGCAGAGCAACTCAGGTGTAGCAGAGGAGTGGCATGTCAGCAGGAGGGCAGGAGAGATGGCTGGGAAGCCCCAGACCCCACCCCACCCCACACACACACACTCACACACACACACACATACACATACACATACACACACACATACACATACACATACACACACACACACACAAGGAAACACAAGGGTTGAAGGCAGAATGCTGCCACACTGTCTGTGCGATCACTGCTCACTGTGGGCCAGTATGTGCAGCAGTGGCACTTCTTTATTTTAGTCCTTGGTTTATCTGCACTTTTTCTTGTTGACTTGTATATGCCTGCCATGAGCCGCACAGTGCACATGAGAGAATCAGCACATTTCTTTCCCATTTGGTTCTGTGTCTGTAGGACGAATACGGATCTACCACTGGCAGCTACAAAATGTCAGAGATGGGCCCACCTCACTCTGTTCTACAGCAACAAAATACACCAACACTCCAACAGCTCAATCTCCCACCTACGTGTCGAATCTTATTTAACACAAAAACCAAACTGTCCAGGAACAGAAATGTGGCATTTCACTGAGACGGAACATAACTGATGGTCTGGTGTGGTCCAGCTGCTTCTGGACAGCACTTTTGGGGGCAGATGAGGGACTAGCAGCGAGCAGCAGATACTATCACCTCTGGACCAAACCTGTCGATGTGATTTCCTCTGTTTACAGTTATTATGTTATGCTAAGGTAGCTGCTGCTGCTGGCATCTTTTATCCTACATTGATCCGACCCCAGTCAAATAAACTACGAGTCACTTTCATCAACAGGCACTAGATGTAAGTTCAGGGTGTAAAGGCATGAATTTATAATGTTTTTAATGTGGGGGAGAGTGTGCTTTGTGTGCGCAATAAGGCACTTTGATTCTTTAGTTTAAACAGGGCTAATCAATGGATGAGGAGCACAAGCACGCAACACTTGCAACCTCCCTGTGTAGTCAAAGGGGGAGTGTTGCTTTGACTGCCTCAACAATGCTCATGGAAAATTCAACCCGGGGAATATAATAAGCAAATACGACCTTTATGAGAGGAGTAGAGTTAAATGAGCCGTGACTTGGATTAGTGCTTTAGCACATAACAGGAACACTAAAAACAAACAAACAACAGCTTCACAGGAGTTTGGTCTCTCTGAGGAGTGACAGAGCAGTATGCTCAGGAAAGTGGTCAGTGGTGATGTTATTATGCACAATTTGTCTTTAATGGGCTGAAATATGGAAAACTACCCATATGGTCCTTTAGCAAGTGTGTACATTATGCATTCTCTTTCAGTCCAGGGTAAGATCAGAGAGATGTTTGAATGATTTATGGTGAGATGTTCATGCATTTGCAATGAGTGACTGTAAGCGTTGATGTGGGCAGGCAGGAGAGCTGCTACACCGTATATGGCCCGGCCTCCTCAGGTTCTGGCTGATAAGCGCTAAAAAGAACCTTTAGTGAGATGAAAGCTGCCCTCGGCCACCACATGCATCAGGTTGACATCCTTCCAGTGGCGCTAACTCGCTACAGCTGCCTTTTAGCCTCCTTTAATAATCCACAAGCCTCAGTTTTCTCGCTTTAGCTGTTAGAAAACACAGGTAGCAGCGAGCCTGAAACACATGCCACTAACGGCACCGAGAAAACGTCGACGATGTTGGCGGGTCACGGCGGGTCACCTCGCCCCAGCCATAAATCCGCCGGCTTTCCGTTCACTTCGGTAACACGGCGTCTCCGAGAGGGCTCAGGGTGACGGCTGGTGGCGGCACGGAGCAGGTGAATTCAAAAGGTTCTGAGCTTTACATGCTCAGGGGATGGAGCCAGAGCCGGAGAGGTAAATGTCTGGTGTGCATTTTTTAAAGGCCTTAAAGAGTAAATTTAGGGTAACATTTTCTTCTGCGGCCTCTGCCCTCTGAGGTGTGCCGACCAAGCCCCTGTTGTTCCTAGCAGCTTGAATGACGCTGTGTTTGGTGTGGGTACAGGAGGGTGCTACGCCTGCGCCAGCAGTCATTTGTATAATATGTGCAGGGAGCCGCTCCACTGGATCTGAGCTACTGGGGGGAAAGTGCCAAATCATTAAGTTATTTAATAGTTCATTGAGTCTCTACAGTTGGCTGGTAATTAAACAACATTCGATCAATGTGAGCAGGGAGAGACACTGGATGACATTAAGGAGATGAGATGGTCTTAACCCCAGCAAACTGCCAGGATCAACTGATTGGCAATTAATGTGCCCACCAGCTGCCACCGACAGAACCTGCCGGAGTGACTTTGAAAGCTCAAACTTTCCAACAATCCAGGCGACTGGAGTTCTGCACAGTTCTGTCACATGGAGGGTCATGTGTTCTGTAATGAGGCCTCTGGATTTAATAGCATTACCACTGATTGGCTCCTCAGTCTCTGCCTCGCTTTTTACAGAAAGTTCTACCATGAGAGATCCTCCAAGTCTGTGTCATCTGCAAGCATTAACTTGAAATTGGACCTCGCTGAACTAATCAAACTAATTAATTTTCCTGCACTGCTCCCTCAAAAAAGATTGAGAAGTGTGAGTCACACGCTGAAAACCTTAAGATAACACCATTTTTACCTGCCGTCCTGGAACTTTCTTGTTTGCTGAATCCTGCCAGGGTCTGTGCATTTCACGGTTATTAATCAGTGTGGAATATTAATCAGAAAGTGAATAGTTTCACATCTTATTTGTAACATTGCTTTATACTCCTTATTCGAACAAAGACTGAAACTGTACATCAGGTGATGTCCTCTAGCAGCCTGAACAGTAGTGTTTTGACTCATTTATGGGTTAAAGCTGATAGATATGTGACAGGGAAGGACGTGTTAAAAGATTGTAAGAACAGCAAAAGACACAGTGCAGCTGCAACACTGGCAGAAGCACAAGCTGCCTCAGATCACAGCCTCAACAACAAACAAGAGGTTAATTAGGGGCGATGCTTTGATGGGTAATTCCACAAACCCCAGAGTTCTCAAACCTGGCTGTGAGGCTCAGTCTGCGGTGCTGATGAGAGGGAGCAGGCTGTGAGGGCAGAGCAGGGATCCTGAGCACCAGGCCCGGTCCCCAGCAGAGCCACCACCGTATTGATCATAAACAGGGCAGTCCCAGCAAAACAGTTAAAAGGTCAGGGCGGCGGGACGCTGTCTGCAAAATATGAAAATCTCCAACTTATCTGTGATTATAATCACAGAGCCGCAGCTCATCTGTTGCCTGCAGGCAATTAGCATCTGGATGGGAATATGTCAGACGGAGCAAGTTAATCTCATAATGAAACATGATACGTGGTAAAACAACTCTGCTCAAAGATACATGCGTACGGCAGACTGAGAAAGAAAGCTGTGGTGTACTGTATGCAGCATTACAGCATTATTGATCCCAAACAGAAAATTGAGTTGTAATCTCCCATTTGATCCCATCTCCTGGGCAATATTTGCATCTTTGCACAACTTTCTCTTTGCTCCAACCATCCCCTTAATTCTTCCCATAGTCTTAAAATGCTTACACAAGCATGCAATGTTAAGGGGTGGTTGCATCAAAGAGCGCAAGTTCAGTTTGCTTAATTCCGTCATCCCCCAGTGGCTGCGTTTCTCATCAGCAGCAAAACATTACAATGAACAAAACCGACAGTAAAGCTTTCAGCTCATTGCAGAGTGCAATTTATCCTCCCTGCTCTCTCTAAAACAGCTTTGATCTAACTTAACCCCGTCAAGTTAAAGCAGGGGTCAGCTGTGTACTTCGCAAAAAATAAATGATCCGCGGAGTTTGTTAGTTAGGGATTAAGTTTTGTTGATTTTTAAAGTCGATTCCTCTGAGAGAGCATCTCCACTTGTAAAATATCTCTGAATGCTTAAACATCCACTCTCAGCTCGCTGAATAACATTAACAGGTAACCCAATTAGATGGTGAATTTGTTACCCTTTCCCAGGTGCTTCAGAAGCGACAGAGCGAAATTAAAGAGACACGCATGAAAGAGGTACCAGTACTGTACAAACAACTTTCACTCGGACTGATACTCCAGCCTCTTTGATCCTCTCCTGTGCCTGGTTGAGAGCTCAGCCAAAGAGAAGAGAGGCCATCTTCACTCAGCTTAGAAAAAACAAGTGGCAGATGGCATCCAGGCAGTGGATATCTCTCTTTCTTTTCCCCCGCATTGTTAGCCTGACCCCCCCGACCTGTCTTTCCCACAGCCACAGGTCCGAGGGCAGCCAATCACTGTCCCATATAAGGGCGGTGAGGAAGAGCGGGTCGTACACCCGGGCACAGATGAAAAAAGGCGGATCACGCTTTTCCTCCATTCAATCAGTGTTCGCTCAAAGGGAGAGAACGGTGTGTGTGTGTGTGTGTGTGTGTGTGTGTGTGTGTGTGTGTAGGTAGCTGGTGGTGGAGCGTAGTCAGTGAGGGAAGAGGATATTGCCTGGGGGCGCCCCGCCTCTCCTCCGCCGCTGAACTCTTTTAATAAACATTTAACATTCACAGGGAGGAAAATCAATACCCAGGAGGTGACTGCGCCGTCTTCCAGTGCTGCTGCTGCTGCTGCTGCTGCTGCTGCCGAGAACACGCCTGACGGCCCGCACATGGCAACGTAGCGCCTAACAAAAGAATTACACAGCTCGCAGTGTGGAAAAAACGTAACCGCCTTGTACTTGTTTATTCAAAACTGTCTTAATGTCATCGTCATTATCTGCATTTTTGGTGGAAAAAAAAGAAAAAAGAAAAGCAGGGTAACAGAGCACAGAGCTCTGAGTGTGGCTGTTGCTGCGGGCAACGGCAGCCTAAAACAGCTGACTGCTTTGTGTAACTGGCAATCGAACCCGTACAGCAGCATGATGAGCAGGACCGGGTTCAGCTTTCTTTGTGTTCTCCCACTAACAATGTGGCATCACACGACATCTCTGCGAGGGGGTGGGGGTGTGGGGGTTGGAGCGCAGGGACCCACGAGAGCAGCGGGGAGAATGCCAAAAAGTCTACCTGGGACCCACGACCTTCTTTCTGGGAGGCCTCGGTGCAAAGCCGACCGACTCGAGTTTGATTGGAGGCTGACGTGAGATCCTGCGGAACAACAATATCTGAACAAAGGATCTATTTCCGTGCTAACTGGGGATTTGCTCCTGCAAAGTGGGGAAATGCGCTATTCTTATCAAGTTCACTCTGACAAAATCTCACTTTCTTCCTCGCTCGCGCTGCTTTTTGTGTTTTAGTGACTCACCGTGAATGTGACTAAACCTGCGTGTGACGGGACAACAGCCTCAGCAGGGGGTGTGTCAGCTATGATCTATTGTCTGGGGAAACTGAATCATGCTGCAGCTCTTCGTCAGGTTAGAAAACTATCTACCTATACCTATCTATCTATCCATCTATCTACCTACGTACCATCCTATCTATCTATCTATCTATCTATCTATCTATCTATCTATCTATCTATCTATCTATCTATCTATCTATCTATCTATCTATCTATCTATCTATCTATCTATCTATCTATCTATCTATCTATCTATCTATCTATCTATCTATCTATCTATCTATCTATCTCTCTCTCATCATCATTGTGAAGTGTATGAATTGTGGCTGCCACTCAGGCTCTCCTGGGTCATTTCATGCAGTTAGCAACCTTCCTGAGCAGGAAAGACATGGCCTCCCGGTCTCTCTCCGTTCCTACCTAAAAGCTGCTTTCAGCAGCTAAACTGAAAGGCTCTTGAGCAGGAACTCTTACTTAGCAGCTTTCAGCATCGTTCAGGAGTCCTCCTAACGGCATGATGAAACACTCTGGAATGAAAATGACCCTTCACAACATCAAACGTTGCCACTTCATGGCCGCGTGTACATCACCGTTTCATTAATCTCCACGCGGGTGGTGGACAAAATAACAGGTGCGCTCAGCGCCACAATCAAACCAGCAGCGCACATTAGTTGGGAACATTCCACAATACGGCTTATAATTTTTATTCAATTTCATTTTTTTTGTTGTTTAACCGCCTATTTAACCCTGAGTCGAGGGCAAATCAACATTAGTAGCAGCAAGAAATCATACATCTGGATCAGCAGTCTCTAAAACCATTATACTGTGCCACTGCACATGTAAACATAATGCAAGCCGAGCACTACTTACTTCCCCTATTATATTCAGCCAGAAAGCCAGTAATTTAGCTGTACCAACAAATGACGCAAGATATTCCCGACTAAAAGCCCAGAAGCTCTCTCTCTTAAACACACACACACACACAGAGCATTATTCTTACTTCATTATACGGAAATCAACACATTGTAACTACATGTAAGAAGGTTACCACGGTGCCAGCATCATTTTATACGCCCCTATCTTTTATTCAGCGTTGTCTGTGCATTTTGTGCACTCCGGTACGTGCGAACACGGCGGCAAGACAGAGTAGCACAGCTCAACAGCGCAAGTAGTGTGTGATAAAGCTATTCTATCAGCCAGCGAGTCGGTGGTTATTGCATCCGTTCCGCGTCTGTGAGCTCTCTCCTTAAACTCGGCAAAGAAGCTCTTGGAGGAGCCCATTTGCGAGGAATTGAATCACTCTTTGGAACACAGAGTGGCTCGGCCCCAACAAGGATAAAGGAAAAAAAAGTTTCACTTCGGCTAGGAACTTGTGCATATACTGTCTGACTGTATCGCGCACTGCAGCAGGGACAGTGAGGCATGGGCCTGTGCATGTTTAATCAACGCTTTCGACGTGCAGTCGCAACATTTGTATCGCTCCAGTCGATATCCAGCGTGGAAGTGTGGAAGCTGATCTATGTTTAGTTCATGCAAATGTGGGGATTAAAACTTGAGGCTAGGCTGGTGAGTGGAGAAGCACTCGCTGCTAAATTAGTCATTCCCCCAGAAATGCAGGCACATCTCTGCTCCAACCAAAAAAAACCCCAGATCCTTGTTCCTTGCCCTGCACAGAAAGCATTGGAAAATTGCCTCAGCAAAGTATCTGATGTCAATAAAGGTCAAGTCTATGGACATGCCATGTTTTGATGGCAGGCCAGCCAGCACAGTGAGAGATGGCCTCCAGATCTGACAAACATCCCTGGAGACAGTGACCATCCACTTCAGCATCACTCAGCCCCGAGTTCCAAAATTGGCTGGAAAAAAGTCCATTTTGGTCCCTTCATTGATGTATTTCCCTCAAAGGTGAGTCATTTGTTCCACACCCAGACACTCTCTAATTGGATTGTAAATCTTTGGTGACGATTAATCATACGACCTGCTTCAGAGGCGCTAATGAGGAGCTATTTTCACTGGATGACATCACCACAAATCACCTCTGGCGACTCCAGGCTTGAGTTTTAACCTGTTTTTTGAGTGTTTTTTTTTTCTCATCTTGTGAGAAGAATTAAATTGTCAGCTTTATGCTTTCCTGGGGCCACCTCTGCTTTCAAGTATGGAAAAGGAATGGAAAAAGTCCCAACTCCCAAATCTGTGCAGCACTTTCTCCCCTCCTCCTTCTGTGCTCTCTCTTTCACCCTTTGGCATCTCATGGCTCCACTAAGTGACAGACATTAAGTTAGTCTATCACCCAAAAATGTTTTGCCATTTGCAGACTTAACAATGCATTATGGGAATCGCTAAGGATGAGTGTGTTTCCACAGTGTGGCATTTGACCATAAGCACTGTGTAATATTCTGGTGCTCCTTGTCCTTTGTAAGCTCATTACCAGGGCTATAAAATATCTTTTTGGTCTCAGTTGGAAGATTACATTCTAATCACAGATTTCAGAAAAAGATGGAAATCTGTGATGTCTCCTTCAGGTGTTTTAAGGAGCATTTGGAGGGTTTGATTTGCATTTATTATTCTGTCATCATCTCGGCCTTTCGTGAAAGCAAAAAAAAAAAAAGATTCAGATTGATTCAACAAAAAAGCCTGGAGAGGCTGAGGCGTGACAAAATACCAGCATGATGAACAGGAAGGGAATACTCAACTGTAGTTAACAAAATCCAGCAGTGACCTGCAGCTCCGCCCCAGTATTTGTTGTCAAACGAATTCTAGAGCAAGCGTGAGGCTGATGTAACATCACTCAACTCTTTGCCCTGGCAGTATCACTGGCTACAGATGCCCTACTTCTGCTCCTTATTGTTGACAAAATATAACAGAAGATGTCACCCTTTATACACACATTTAAATTTGACATCGATATGAATACGCAAACCACTCCAGCATAGAGCCACCATGGTTATGGAGGTCAGCGACACCAAGTCAGGAAACAGTCAGAGTTTCTGATGGTACCTGAAAGCACCTTGTGTGGCAGCTGACGTGTACGGATCTGCACAACCAATAAACTCCATTTCTCCAAATGTTGTGTCCTTTCCTCCCCCCCGTATGTCTTTGAATCTATACTGCATTTTTACGAGCATCTGTGTCGTTCAGGACATTCCTCCATCACAATATTCACATTTATCCAGCACAGTTTTCCCATTCATCCAGAAATTCATGGTATTTATACCCCATGTGCTTCCAATGTGGCTACATCCGGGATTGATGACACATTGATGACAGTGTCAGAGCGAAAACCCTCTATAGTGATTTGTTTAGACTTGAACTCATTGGTTGTTTTTCCGTGAGTTGTTAGTTGGAGTCCTCAAAAAAGGTTCTTACGAAGAATAAGTATTCATTATTCTTCATTCTTCAATAATTCAAAGAGCTGGGTGATTTTTTACGAGGTAGTTGAAACAACTTCAACTACCTCATGTACACACAAAAAGTACTAAAAACAGGTACTGTTGTATACCAATTTCCAGCCATCAAGCATCAGTACCATGCTTCTTAAATTGTAAAAGGTACCCATCTCTACTGAGGAGCCAGATGCAAAATATGGAAGGAGGGCTGTCCAAAGCATCTTGGTCCAGTGGAAAAACAACCAAGGCTGATTGGCAACACCTTGCTCCGATTTGTTCTGTGCACATGTGCAGTCAAGCATCTAAAACCCACAGCTGCAAGATGCCAACTCTCTTCCTTTTTGCTCGTTACCGAAAAGAACATGCAGCCAGCTTTCCCTGCTGCTAACCCATTTTCCTGGACCGTATACCCAGCATTGTATATATTCTGCTTGCTTCCCAGTCAGAGACACTTCAGGAGCCTGGATGGAGCTCTGTTAGAGAGCAACTATCTCTACACAATGTGAGATGAGGCCCACAGAAAGGCCAATTTCACCCTCTGGCTCTTCTGAACTGCAGCTATTACTTCAGGCAAAGGCACAAGAAAGACAATAGGAGTTTAATGCCGCCCACGGCGACGACGTCTTGTTTTGTTTATCAAGTTGTTGAGCTGCTGAACAGGAGTGCACCATGGGGAATGTTGATCAGAGTTAGAAGTGTTTCTTACTCTGTCAAGGTTTTCATGTGCACTCCAAACTATTTAGTAGTTTCTCACTCAGATTTTCAACAAGAACATGTTTGTGGCAAAAAGAAGCATAAGCACAGGACAAGGAGGAAGCTTTTTCAGGGCAATCGTGGCCTGAAGGTTAGAGAATGGGACTTGCTAAATGGAGGTGAATGTCCACTTGGCATTATATTATTGGCGCATTGTAGTTCAAGAGTGAATTTTCACACTGAATTTTCTTGACCTGGTGACTTGTTACAGAGGTTTAAACAACTGAACTGAAAATGAAAGACAAATAAAACAGCAAAGTATATCACCAGCATCATCACTGTGTGTCTCCAGGTAGTCTCCCCAGCTGTGGTCTGGTCCTTCTGCTCGGCCAGTACCACCCTGGAGCTAATCAGCTGTGACTGCACTGTCTGGGTCGCTGGTGGCACAGGATTTGACAGGGGCAGGTCTGCAGCAGGGATTAATCTCACCGTGCTAAAGTATCTCCCTGGCAGCTGTTGGCATGTGCCGTCCACCCCATTGATCGGGCCCGTCTGTGTAGGCAGGGCTGCATAACTCTGTTTAATGTATGAGGAGCAGAGGGGGGGGTCTCCGGGCCTGTCACAGTCGCTGCGGACCGATCCAAGCAGCCTCATGCTAATACGGGCTGCTAGACCTCCCCCAGGACATAGCCCGGCTGCAGGGAGCACACAGGAGGACTCATTCTGCCCATGCCGATTTGTCAAAGCAGACGGGAAGGCTGGCTCTCCAGGTGATCCCAAAAACAGCGCCACAGCACCATAGAGGAGGTGAGGGCGAGGCAGAGGGAGGACGACAGACACCCGGAGACAGAGACAGACGGCAGGAGAGAGCAGGACACACTCCATTGATCATAAGGTAGGTTGTTAAATGAAAAAACACTAACTGGCTGCCTTGGGAAATTAACACTGGGTTCAGCTGAGAGACAGGCCGACAGAAAGAGAGTGAGAGAGAGAGAGGGAGAGTATGTGTCTGACATGCTGCCACCCTGTTTGGTCTTAATACACAGTTACTGTAATGTAAAACTAAAAGCATATATCATAAAAGGGTAACCTTCAACATAAAACTGAAAATAACTAGTGACTTGCTTCACTTATTTGCACTGAGCAGGTTAAATAGATATATATATCATACATCATCATATTATATATATATACACACACACACACATACAGTACACACATATCATATGATGTGTTACAACTTATTGGGTCTTACTTGTGACCACTGTATCAGAGAGGAGGCTGAATACCAAAGGTTACAGGACTTTCAGCTGAGGTTGGTACAAAACCCAAGGTGCAGCTGCTGTGGCTGATGGGAAATGTAGTGGATTCGCTGTACGAAGAGGAATTTTGATTTCCATCACAAGGTTCGCAATAGGATCAGAATCAGGGAAACACATTTGCCATCCCTACAGCCACGGCATTGGAGTGATTAAAAGACACATCACAAAGGAGAAGAAGAGACTAATGAAAGTCAACATGAAAGAAATACGACTGCCACTAGGTGTTAGTGCTGTCAGGGGCTTTTTTCATGTTAGTTCTGGATGCAACTTGGGGCCGAATGTTAAACAGGGTTCTCCACCTAACTCGCGAAGGCATTTCGAAGTGAATACCAAATAAACATGGGCTGTGCCGGCAAAGCTTTAATCAATGCTATTATTAATGGTTGACTGCTTTAGATAGGAAGAAAAGCCAGCCGAGGAGACATTTCACACCTTAATCAGGTAGAAAAATAGCTATTGCAGCACTTATGGCTCTCCCTACAAATATGTCGCTGCTCATTTTGGAGCCTTTAATCCACACAGTGCCAAACCTATTTTCTTCGGTTAATAAAGCAATGGTGCACTGGAGCCAATAACGAGATCATAATGACCACAATAATATCGACAGCAACATAGCGTGGTATTATTTTATATGATGCTTTGGGGTAATTTGTTTTGGAATATCAACAAATGTTCCAGTGTTAATAACCTCACATACACTCTGAGATGATCACATTTAGACCCAGGAAGAGGTAATCCTGGACATATAGACGTAAGTACGTGACCGGAGACACTGTTCCATGGGGAGAATTACAGATACGGTATATGAATATTAAACTTACATTGCATATACTTACCTGGGCTTCTTGCATCAAGGAGTCTGAGGTTGCTGTACAGTCTGAGGTTGCTGTACACACAGAACTGTAAATGTGCATTATAACTGCATCTTCATGTTGATTATGATTATAAGTTCATTCGATCCTTTAGAAAAAGACCATACACACAAACAGAATAACATACTATGTGGCTAATCTGTGAGCCTGATTAGAACAAAGTAATATGAAGTACGCAGGTGTATAGTCAATATCACCATGACTGAGCTTTCTAATGAGATCTGATAGAAGTAGATTCCTGTTCAGACTCCAAAAGTCAAAAGTTTTATTGTGATTATATAAAGATGCCTTAGATATATAATTGTGAAAATAAATGGATTGAAAATAGAATGTTCAGTTTTTGATATTTTGCCTTAATATCAGTAATATCAGTAATAGTAAATGTATCCCTATAAGAATAAAGCTTCAGTGTTTTGCTCCCCTTTCCCCTATGCTCCATATCAATATCTTGTTATTAAACCGCAGTTGCATTATTAACAATAATGAAAATTCATTGATCTGGACGTGTCATCTTTCATTGCATTAGACTGTATTAGAAACATTCCATGTGTAACCGCTCTGCTTAGTCTCCATAGCCTCCTGGTGCTGGAGGATCTGGTGTCACAGGGCTGCTGCCAGTGGACACTGATTCTCCCCTCTGTGCTTGTCTCATTTGTTAGCCGTAATAATACTAATATATCAAATTTAGCAATGTAATTATTTATTGATTAAAATGCTAACTAAGCATAGCAGCTTTAGAATTAGCATGTCATTTGATTTGACAAATGCATGAAGGACTCTGAGGCTGAATTCATATTCAGATCTTTCACTCGGTGCCGATTTGCGCCGATCGCCACCCGGACTCCTCCCAAGAAACGCAACCGCGACGCCATCCCGTTTTATTTCACTTTTTATTAATAGCAACATCAGAGTACTAAATGTACAGAAGACGAATCCAATGAGAATCGCATTTACAGTGCTTGCAAATACAGAGCTTAGTAGTACAAGAGTAATCAAATCAAAGTCACCTGGAAATTGAAACGTTTACCAATAACTACAAAAGGAAGAGATGTGGCTCATAAGACACAAAATAAAAGTTATACAACATTTAGCCGTCACAGAGACAGACTCGAGTCCCTTTTGTGGAGGTGTGTTGTGTGTGTATGTGTGTTTGTATATACTATTATAGTCTTATACAAAAGTTAACAGAGGTACTCATTGATATATTAAACACAAATATAAAAAGTTTCAGAGTCACAAAGTACAAACTCTTCATTTTTATGGCAACAACACAACTCGAGTCAGGTTCCGTCATGGTAGGTATGGATTGTGATTGTAAGTCAGCTTCAATGAACAAACCACTGTGTGACCACGTGTGAAAAGCCCTTCCCTCCCCCATAAAAGGAAAAAAAAAAGAAAAAAAAGAAAGCCCAATACAACCACCTCATCCCTGGAAATTTAAATTGTATGTATGATATATTCATCTTTTTTCGACACTTCTGTCAACTTTGATTTCGCTCAACTCGCGGGAAGAACAAGCAACCACGGATGTGCCATATATTTCCCTGCTCTCTCCAATTCCTTTGCTGTGCCACTCACCGGAAGGCCGACGCTCTGTTCTGAAGGCATTGAGCGGCATCTGACGGCCCCCTGTAAATCAGATGCCACCACGCCGGATTCGGGTCACGCGGCCGGCTCCCACCGAGCAGGGGGACCGCGAGGGGAATCGAGATGCTGCAAACGACGTCTTGCTTTCCATTTTTTTTGTTTGCTTTTCCTGGATTTTCAAGTCTTTGACTGCATCGATATGCACTGACAGCGACAGTGCCTTAGCTCTTGTACATAGAAAAGTAAAAACATGACCCGAGAGGAGAGTCGCAGCCCTCCACTTTAGATACAGTAAGCGCACAGTACGTGATTCAGTGGAGCGATGAGGAGAAGCAGAGTGAGGCGCTACAGTTTTCCCATGGCTAAATGAAATGGATTCTGAACGACACGCGTCTGTCCATAAAAATCAACTACGTCCATTCCCCTGGATGTAACTCATTTCATTCCTTCCCACAACTGAGTCTGACGTTAGTATCTGGGCGCCCGATATTGACTTCTCACAGAATTAAACTCAGCAGCACCGACGGTTGTGAAACAAGCTCCTGTGTTAATCAGGCCGCCAAAGGCCACGATTTATCACAGCCAACGCGCTGATTCCACTCCTCCGCCGCTGCCGATGATATGGGGGGGGGGGGCTTCTGCAGATGTTTGGCCTGCGTCTAATTCAAAGCACGCGTGCAGCGTGTCAATATCATGACATGCAAACAGGAACCACAGTCCCTGCAAAAGAGAGTGCTGGACGCCATTCGTCCTGGCAGGCACGCCCATGCCGAGTGGTACCTCGTTTGTGCTGAAGGGAGCGTCGGCTTTTGTGGGTTGCTGAGGAGAGATCGCGACGGCAAAATGTTCATCTGTTGTGAAAAAGGCATGTCAAGTCTTTGGTGTGTTTAAGACTTCTCTACTCCTCCTCTCCCTCCTGCCCCCCTCCCCCACCTCCCCTACCTCCCCTGTTTTCGCCTGCGTTGCTCTCAGATAATGTTTCCTGAATCAAATCTGACCAGCGGAGTGGAATCATTTTCCTCCCTCTTAGCTACAATACACCACAGTCATCAGATGTCTGGAAGTATAAACTGAAGAGGCAAGAAAGCAGCCAGGCAATTCCTTACAAATCAGTCTGATTTCAGACAGAGCGAAAAGGAAGGAGGTGATGTTACGCCAGTGTCTACAGATATTCATTCCTGTTGAACACATAGGTTGTGAGCTTGCCTTGCCTAGGTTTCTTTCAGGAATTCGAAGCTAATTGTCTTTAGCTGGCAGCAGTTTTTAATGAAGGCTGCGAACAATGCAAACATGCCTTTAACAGGCGCAAAACCCTACTAATTTCTTTCACCACTCTGGAAGTATCCCTCCTTTCAGTTCAGATTTTGAAGGTTTGATGTGATGATGAGAAATTAGCTCCACAACTACCATAAGCTCAATTCAACAATTTTCAGTCAGGTCACATTTTATATTTACCAGGGATAGTGGTGGCAGAGCAGACACAAGAGCTGGTTTTTGATGGATCTGTGCACAATGTACCAAAGCTAAACACTTTGAAGTTCTTAAAGCGCCAGGTGTAATAACAGATCGATAACACAGATCTGGAAATAACTGTTGTTATGGTCACTTAAAAGGTTAATTGGTACATTTTTCTAGTACAATATGGGCCATGTTTTCATATCTTTGGCCATTGTTGCCATCAGTTACATTAAGCTCATTAACAACTCGTCCAGCATGTTGAATGTTCAGATCTTGGGACTCACGTAGCAATGCTGCTAATAACAGTCAGACAAGGCACGGACAACCAGAAGATCAGACAGGGTGCAAACAAACACCCAGGCTTGCCAGGTGAGGTTAAATAGCTAATGGCCAACCGCACAGACTCTAACTGTGTGTGCCCACGCATCGTCACACACATTTTCGAGATTCCAGACTTCACTCGTTAAGGACGAGTCGTCAAAAGCGCCAGCGACGTTGATGCTAGCTGCTCCGTACAAACGTATGAAAGCATAGGCCGAGCTTCAAGCTATAGGCTAACTTCGACATGCTAGCAGTGAGAGCGCTCACATCCTCGTCTGTCATGTCCACAGTTCTTAGCTTAGCATGTTGGCAACCTGGACCAAAGACCGCCAGAGTGAAGCAAACCAGAATTACCCTTTGATTAGATGAAAAAATAAGTGTGTACGACAGTTTCACTGAGTCAATTTCGCAGTTGCATCAAAGGAGACGATAACGATATTCCTGCCACGATTCCTTCTTCAGAGGTCACCGCCTGATTATTTCATATCCTAGTGAATGCCGATCTTCATTTTCCCTGTAATGACAGTGAAATATGTTGCAAATTGTACATTTTCCGGGGTAGTGGTTGTGGAAGTATTTATATACAAATACAAAATGAGAGGTTATGGCGAATGAATGCAAACCAGTATAGATCAAGTTTAGTTGGTTTCTTGGCAGCTACTGTTGGATTTACACTGTTTTTTTTAATCCATGTGATGAACCACTATATTCATGTAGAAATGATGTCAAGAGAACAGAGAGTTATTGGTTTTCCAGCCAACCATGAATACAGTAGAACTCAAGATATAATCACAACACTTCTCGGAACCACTCAGCACTCTGTTATTCTGGATACTCTGCCTGGAAATCACCCTCCAGTCTCTGAACTATTGCAGCGTCTACCGAAGTATTATACTGGTTAGCTAAAGATATAATACAAGTACTGCTTGAAAGTGCAGGTAGGAAGCTTGGCACAAGGTTAGTTTTGTGTTTTAAAAGAAATACAGTAGTTACACATGTAAACAGAGACACTATCCCCGACCTAGCTGAAACCTTCCCCAAAAACTGGAGAGGCCTTGAAAAATAGAACACACCTGTACACAAATAGAAGCAAATATATAGAAAATACATTTACACGTGTATAATATACAGTAAGTTTCATAACCCTCTGGCTATTAAGATAACACTCTTCATTCAAAAAAATATATGTTATGTCAAAGAAGCAACTCGGCAGCCTGACACACATGTGAGGCTGAATTGGTATGGGTCATTCATGAGAGTGGTTTGTCATGTCGTGAAGGGGCAAAAGCAGGAGTTTTGCACCACAGTGTTTATCCCAGGTGGGCTCGGCACCTCCTGAATGGCTCATGTGTACAGATACTGATCTCACTGGGACAACTGTGTTCGTGAATCCTTTAAGGAAGTGAGTACAATCCTAAAAAGCCACCTGCGCAGATCTCTGGACCCTAACCCGCTTTCTGGATCTGTACATATTGCTGTCTGCAGCCAAAAAACATTTACAATTACAGAATTGTATTTGTGCTTTGTACAAACCCACAGCACAATGAAAGGTAGACTCACAGGTGGTTCCCTCCAAAAGCTTCACAGCGCGCGCTTTGTGCGTCCAACTTGAGCTTGACCACAAAATCACTGGTGTCTGACTGCACCTCCTTACTGCGGAGGTCCCCTCAACTCAGGCGGACTTTAAACCAATTCGGCAGCCGCTGATTGGCTCGTCGTAACAGGAGCACTTTAGCTCGTTGAAAGAAAAAATAAAGTCATTTTTCTCTTCAGCCTGCGTTAGATTCTCTTTCTGCTTCCTTTGGCACAAGTCAAAGCGATCTATTTGTGCGCAGCAGCCGACTTCCCGGCTGTGGCAGCGGAAACTCTGATATGCAGGAATCGTCCTAATGTACCGAGTGGCTCTGAATCTGGAGAGAGAGAGCTCATGAACCCTCACCACACACTCACCCAGGGAATTCCTACCTGCCAAGCTTTTTTTCTTTTTAAACGTATGCTGCAGATCAGCTCAATCCTGAGGGAAACCACTGTGCAGCAACTCTTTCACAGATTCTTCCTCAACGTAATAGTTTGCTCCATCTCAAACAAATCAGTACATGTTTTTGAGTGTGATTCATAATTTGGGTTTCAAAAATTATTTATCAAAAGTGAACTACTCTGGGACTTGGGTGAGGATATTTACTCACTTAATTATACACATCTGTGAGGGGAATCGTCTCTCGGTCTTTTTCCTATTTATGCAAATTGTCACATTAATTATTTGAATCTGATGCTTAATCACACTGAATCAGGCCCATCCTTTTCATCTAAACCCATTCCAAATAGCTGTTAAAAGCGAGACCGATGTAAAGTGTACAAGTGAGCTAGACAGACCTGAGGCAGTATGAATGTCCTGTCCAGCTCCATGCAGCCGCCGGTGACGGTCCTTCCTCAATCTACACGTGGATTTAATACTGTGGGGTTCATTGCAAGAGATCCCGTACCACAGAGTTTTGCTTTTTTGTTTGCTTTCTCGTTCAGCCGAATCAGGGGCAAATCTTACGACCAAAGCGGGAACTGGATTGTTCAGATTGGGGTTTTGTTGTAGTCTCAGTTTGGGTGGATGCGTTTAATAAGGAGCACTGATCCAGAGTGCTTTGGGGCTGTGGCAAACTCTTCCGTGTAAAAAAATAGACATAATTATTCTGTTTTTAAAATGGGACCTGTAGAAACAATGTTTGAAAATCAACAGTTCGATAAAGCATACACCGTTTCTTTTTTTTTCTGTCCTTTGCTTCCCGCAACTAATAGAATAGTGCTTCATATAAATATCTTTTTTGACTCTTTTTCAACACATTTCTTAAAACTATTTCAAAACATATTCAAATACATTTGTAGCATTTTTTATCTTTCACATTTCTTAAAAAAAAAAACAGAACAAAAAACAATATAGTTGGAATTGATACAGGGTTAATATAGCGCTCTTTGTTTAGTCCGTCGGCTGTTGTTGAAATTTCCTTCTATCCAGGTTGTGGCACATAGTGGCATTATTGGCACATTGTTCAGAAATACAGTTCATCTTCCACCCATGGCAGCTCCGTGGGGTCCTTTTTCAAATGTCAAGTGTTATTTTTTTTATTTTTCTCTCTTGAGACATCCTGAACGTCCACAGTCTTGTCCCACACATCCTGTAAATATACCTATATATAATCTATATCTAAATGACTGTACGTTCCTGGAAATATGGAGGGGCAGCATTTGTGGCTGCTCTGCTTGTCATCTCTAGAAAAATAAATATCTTCAACAGTGTCCAAAGAGTGATCACACTAATTTACAAAAGACGTTGTTTTTATGTGTTTCTTGATTCCATACTGGATCCTGCAGAGATGCAGAGAACAGAGTCACTGTTACCCTCATTATGAGCAAAGCACAAAATAAACACCACTGCAACGTGTCAGCTGAAAGAGAGATGCTACAGTGAAGCCCAGGAAATACAATATATTTGCAGAAGAATAATAAAGGATCTTATGTGTTTTAGGCAGCAATGGGACTACATTGTGTAGAGCTGACTGAGACTAATGTGTGTCCAAACAAGCGGCGAGGCGCTGTCCTCTCGCTACACTACCTGGAGGCAATCTATTCCTTTTAAAATCTGGGTCAATAGCAGACGTTACACCTCCCCCCGGGCATCCAGCAACACTATGGGGCCGGAGCATGTGTTTAACTTTCACGCTTTGAATTTCAAATGCGGCCCGTTGTAGCATATATTAGCCGTGCATAAAAATATGTCACAAGTCAAGTGAAAGTGCCTCTTTAACTCCTGGAGGTGCTCTAAACAATACGCTATTAGTGTACGAAACAGAGTGCCGGCATTAATATTCATGACTCAGATATGCGGAGTGAAATCATCAATTGGGAGCATATAGTTTATTTACACTGATATCTCTATAATTAGTCTCTTATCGCAGACTTGCGACGCTGCACTGAGCTGAATTTCTGAGCTCTTCTACATGGCTGCGTGCAGGACGGGAACGACCAGAACCATGTGACAAATAACAAACATATGCCAAGTTCCCCTCTATTCCCAAAGTGGGGCAACATCACCACGGGGATGGAGGCGAGGAAGGCGTCAGATGATGATTTGCGAGGGAGGCAGTGGGAAGCAGTACCCACCAGAGTGTGAATTCAGGAAGTCTCTCCCACCCACAGGAAGTAAAGAAGGCCTGCAGCTCGTCAACATGAGATCTCGAACCATTTCTCCGACACGAAGGCCACAGGTATCAGCTGTCGCTCGGTGGGGGAAGGCCTGCGGAGGGAGGGACAGGTGCACCAGTATTAGCGCATATCATGCAGTTTGACTGGTTACATACTGGGGACATCTGCATAACGTTGATCTACAACGATTCTGAGCTGACTTTAATGTCGATCATGAGTTTTTGTCCATATACCCACCAAGGCGGACTGTAATGAGCTCCCTTGTTAGACTCCAGTCAATACTGCCCCTTTCATCACAGCAAACACAAACAAACTGACAAAAGTAATCACGCCCTGGTCACAGATTAATCAGCAATATCGCTGGTAAATCTGTCAGGATTTCCATCATTTCACAATTTAAACCAGACCAACCCAGACACTTTGGGAGCCTCCGCACCAGATGAATGGCTGTGCCCTTACTGCCAGGAAAATGAAGCCGTTAGCGGGCGCAGACACACTGAGTGAGTGTGACTGTCACAATAATCCACACAAACGGTAAACACAGTCGGGGCCCTACCAGCATATAAATGACAGTTTAAGGTTTGATGCCACCGTGGGCCAGGTGTTTATGTCAAACACACCTGCCGAGCAGGTTTACATCACAGAGACAGGCTCATCTTCACCCACTGAGAGGAACAATTTGAAATTCAAGTGAAATGCAAACACACCGGTGACTCATCGATGCTGCCTCTCTGGCTTCGTTTTCCTTTTTTTTTCCTCTTCAAGATAGAGCAGTGCAGATAAGCCGGGCCGCTAAATGTGAATGTGTTTATTGATATCACGTTACGTAACTTCTGGACCGAAGTCCAGGTTTCAAGGTTTCTCAGTGCGTCTATTTATCACTTCAAATGTTCTGTTACTGTAGCAGCTACTGTAAAGACTTCACACGCCACTGCCCCGCATCCACAAATCCACCTAACATACAACATCAAACAAGGTAACCGGTGGATTTCGGTTTCCCATGTGCTGCGTAAACTGGGCAGAGGGCTCGGCCAGGTGTCGGGCAGATGGTCGACGACCGAGGTAACATTAAACGCAGGGTTGATCTGACGAGACGTGTTCGTGGTACACACACCAGGAGGAGGAGCACGCCGCTAATCCTCGCATCGCTCCTCCGTGTGCGGCCCTCGTCTTTTCGACTGCTTTGCAATATGAAATTACTAAAACACTTGTCCAATCACAGGACCGTCATTATGCAGAAATAGACATCGATTTCTCAACCCAATTGACATTGATCTTACTCAGCCGCTCAGCATGGCGTTGGACGACGCTCGGGACATTGGCGATAACTGCGGTGGACACACGTCACCGAGGATTTCCAGTGCCCACTGTACCTGTTTCCGTTGTACGCGGTCTTGTAGATTGGCGTCTGCTGGATCATCTCATCTGTGTAGATGGGCACGGCAGTCCGGACGCACTCGTGGGAGCACTGCAGGCTGTCATTGTAGGCAGTAAAGATGTCCACCTTGCTGGGCACCCGGGCTGGGGTGAAGTCGGTCAGATTCTGGCAGCTTTCTTCCTGCTGGTGGATCTTGCGCTGATGGCTATTGTGGCGGCCATTTCCCGACTGCGCACAGCTACAAAAACACGCACCAAAGACAAGAAACAAACATAAAATCATACCTAGAACCTTTGGTCGCCCGCCGTGCGGACACTGAGCGGCATTGGTGCTGGTTTATCGGTGAAAAAGTAAAGGAATCTTTCCTACCAGTTTTTAAGGACGAGTGTAGTGATCAAGGCTGCGATAACCATAATGAGAGACACAGTGATTGTGATTATCTGGTGAACTGCCAAACCTGCAGAGAGACAGGAGACAAAGACGAGCACAGAATTATAACCATCTGAAGAAGAAAATGCTTTTGCCTCTGGTACTGGCAGCCCAGTGCCGTGCACCTCCCTCTGTGTGGCTTTCGGCCTGCGCAATCCAACTGCAACTCTAGAAGATATCGAGGGCAGCTCACTTAAAAACTAGATGACGACAACCAGGAACAATTGTGCTCTTCAGTAAGTATTGATGACACTGCCATCCACTGCTATTCATAATTGAAGAGTATTTTGAATTATTCCATTACGACACAGCCGACTCTAATGGATAACCAGGTCGAAATCCTCATACTTTCCGGTATCAGTTATTGTTTGACTGTTTTCTGTACAATAAGTCTGAGTACAATATGTCCCGAATCAAGTATGACTTTCCTTCTCGCTTTCACAGTTTTACTTTTCAAATCACAGCATCTCGTCTGCTATTTGCCTGCGGGCTTTTATTTGAACATTAAGGGGAAGCAAATTACTTGACATGATACATCAAATAAAATATTTGATCAAAAGGTGATCCTGTCTGGGCTTGAAAGGAGAGGCGTGTGACTGCGGAGATGAATGAATTACATACAAAGGTAATAAAGCTGGTTTGACAGAGGAATTAATTAGGTGGTCATGCTATCCTGAACCTCCTAGAGTTACTGTTGATGCTCCACATTCTTTGAATACAAATACCAAAATAAAAGCATTAAATCAAAGTGATAAAAATAGATAAGAGCAAGAAGACAACCGATACAATATCAAATCGCATATTTTAATGTGAATCAAACTTCACAGGAACAAACTGCAGTGTAACATTTCCGATAAGAAAGATTGTTAAGCTAAACCACTGCATTTCACCTGCACTAGTTCTAGTCATCTGGGTTGGTATGACACAATTAAAGAAAACAAAAGACCGCATTCAGATTTGTGATTCTACCTGTTAATACCGTACATTTTTCACATCTTAATCACCTGTTATCTCATTGCGGGTGGAGGGGCTTAACTACCCTAGTGATACGAGGAGAAGTGTTGTATGCGGCAAAATGCGATCTGCCCCTGGTAGGGTCGCTCCTGGGTGATGGGTCAGACGAAGTGCAGCTATGATTCCTGATGAGCAACAACAACAAGAATGTATGTCCTCAGCCAAAAGCGTCACTGGAGCCCTGCTCTACAGCCATGCCCAGGAAAAGGGCCTGCCAGCAGGCGCCTGGTGGCCGGGCCTTCACCCAGAGGGCCTGGAAACAGAGACATGAGTCTCTGGTGTGAGCACACCACCAACACTCAGATCACGCAGGGTCAGCCAGTGGTTGCTGAAACTAACAGTAAGGACAGGGAATGTCACCTCTCTGGTGGAGGTACAGAAGCTCCAGTTAGATATAGCTGGGCTCACTTCTTTGCACAACTCTGTTACCAGAGACAGGTATCTTCATGGGGGCCGAACCCTCAATTTCAGTTGCACCAGGTGAGGGACAGGTGTGGGCTCACTCTGCACTGAACTGTCAGCCGATCATCACTTGGGGGTGAGCTGGACCAGATGGTGGGGGGAGATGCCAGACAGACCTTGGAGGCCCTAAACAATAGAGATGGTCTGCTGGGAACAGCTGGCTGAGGACCCAGCCAGTTTGGTCTCCCTCATTCTGCAAAGCCTAAACCTCAATTCCAAGGGTGGTGGTCCATGCTCCACATTTTAGCCAGTTTAGCTGTAATGGGGGTGGTGGAGACCATGGATTATGTTTCAGCTACAGGGGGTAATACTGCTCAACCTCCTTTGGAAATACACTGGACCAGCTCTGGGCTCTTGCAACCAGCACACATTTGCACACTTTGCAGATCTGGAGACGACTTACAACCATCTAACTTGCATTTGCATCCAAGCATTTCAATCTGGGAGGAGACCCAGAAGCAGAACCACAGCATTCTTGAGGGACACATTGAAGGCCCTCTACAGAAGTTGGTGGAAGTAGCCGAGGAGAGGGTTTCCCTCCTGAAACTGCTGACCCCATGGCCCATAAATAATGAGCAGAAGACAAGCACAAGCACAAACATGCATGACTATATTGTTAACGCAACTTAACATTGCAAGAATGTGTCACTCTGGGAGATAACACAAGCTAAAACATAACAACTGACTAGAATCATCACCTCTGAAGCAGTGAAATGTCGCATTAGCTCCCAAAGTTCCCCAGAAAAAGTATTTGTCTCTTTAACTGCCACAAGCTCCACTCCTTTCACCCTCTGTTCATTTTGTCATTCTGCACTTTCACGCTGGGCAACTATGATACAATGGCGTCATTAGAGCTTGCTGACTGAAAAAAATTGTTTTGCTTGTCTAGAATTGAGGCTGATAATCATAGAGTTTGTGCACCAGAGACACAGACTTTGTCATTAGAAATAACCTTTTCATTTCACAGGCCCTTGATCCACTGTAAACTGTAAATATAAAACTAGTGAACAGTGCTGTTCTGTGGTGCTATAGATAGTATGCTACGTTTCTGGGTGGCTAATTGATTGCAGTGTTTCTATGGCAACACGGTTATCTGTTTTAAGAGTCTGAGACACAGAAAATGTGACGATGGAAAGTATTTTTACTGCAGTTAGAAGTTCTCCACAGGTCTACAAGCGCATGCAAGACAACTGCTGCTTTCCATGATGAACCGATCTGTTTAAGATCTACTTGTTCGTGTCTGCCCTCATTATAGAAAATCATTACTAGACAAAATTAAATTCTAATTATGGGGCTATCAAAGAGACAGTCAGGACACTAGTTCCGAAAATGATTAATTGTAAAGTCGAACCTTTCTGTATTCCACAAGCAATAAACAGGTTGGTCTTGGCTTGATGAAGTCCACGGTTACTGTTTGATTTAAGGATTACAAACCAGCCAATCAGAGCAATGGAAATCTTGTCATCATATTTCAATGCAAGGGTTTGCTGGGCAGTCTGGGACCATACGATTATTACTTTTCATGATATGAATGTTTTTTCTAAATGCACTCTTTGCTAAAGTGCTGGCAGACATGGATATGGCTCCCTGCTCGCTCTCTTGGTTCTGAATAAATTACAAAAACAATGTTCTCAGCTGAACCCTTCGGACTCCTGTGTGTGTACCCATCTCTCACTTTTACCAGAGGACACTAATCCACAAATAAAATACATGTCTAAAGTGCGGATTAGTGTGAGCCCATTCAGCTGCACTGTGGGCTGAGCGTGTTGTGTATATGTGTGGGTGTGTGACAGAGCATGGAGCCACTAGGACACCCTGACATACTGTAGCAGGTGACATGCTGCAGGAGGGGGAAAAAACAAACTAAGAAGAAAAGCCGTAATGATGAAAATGCCCACGTGGGCCTTACACGTCTCACCTGTCTGTCAGTTTATCTGCAGGAGGCTCAAAGGGAAGAGATTGTGGGGGAGCACATGGCTTCCTTGTACCCTCACTGCCTGCTGCATGGACAGTCTCCTCTGGATAATAGACTGTGGGCAGGGCCACGCAGAGGTCATACCCATGCTGCAGGCAGGCCAGGTCAACTTTGGATTAATGATATTTCAAGCTAGCTCAGGGAAGCCTTACCTTCCCAATGCAATCACAGCCCCCTGCCCCAGTGCAGGCACATTAACTTATCTGGAAAGTCATTTGCATTTCCCTTATATCCCATCTCCTCACTCCCTTCTCGCCCTGACGTGGAGGCACTTAAGCTGAAAGCTGAGGCGTTGTTCCATATTATATAGAAGTCAAAGTGAGTAGAAAGTCATTAAATTCCCAGGAGATTTACAATCAAAAGCCAAATACTGAGAAAGAATATAATGAATTTCCCTAAAAGGGCAATTGTGTAATATTTAACATCATATAGTAGTCTAGATTATGACACTAAGATGCTACAACATAATACCAAAGCAGTTCCAGTGCTGGTTCTGGGCTATTGCTAAATTCAGAACCATTTTTTCAGTCCACTGTCTCTGTCTCTAACACCAGTTCTTTGCTCAGTCGGAAGCAAGAACCACATAGGCTGTCATAGGCCGAGGGTGGGGATATTGAAACAACAAAAATGAGAAATACGCCATTCTCTTCTCCCTTTTCGAGAAAAACCATGTGATAAAAACAACAGCTATAGAAGACAGCTACAGGAACCACAAGTAAAGTTGAAACAGCAGCCGGAGGTCACGAGAAATCCATTGTTTGATGTCCTGGACCCAGTCTTTGGAGACAGACCAGCCTGCAGCGCTACCAGAGCACTGAACTCTGTTGACACTCACTCTTTGCTTGTTTTATGTAAATACTTTTTTTGTTGTTGTTTTTTTTGAAGAGCCGTGTCTGCTTCTGTATATATTCACTTTATGATGTAGAAATACAAATGCATAGTCCACCACTGTTGTTGGGCCCAGTGTTTATAGGGGGTGGTGTCATCATCGGCACAATCATAATCCAAAACAGCATGAAAACAGATTGTTTCTCAACAGATTGGTAAAGTGAGCTGGCTCTGAGCAAGCACTAGCACCAGTCGGAACCATTTTGGTGGAAAAGGGGTACTATGTGAAGTCTATTGGTGCCATCCTACATCAGTAAAGTATTTATGCCCAATTCACTCATGACTTGGCATTTGCAGCCAAAGATATGCGACTCTTTCTTAGTACAGCTATTTCATGGAACAAACACAAAACCATGAGGTCCAGCAGCACAAACACCAAAATTAAGTCCATTACATCCTCATTTTGAGGGTAGTGGAATTAAGGGTGTGAGGATAATAGTGCAGATAATGACATGGGTGACAAATGTGAGAGCAGAGGCCAGTTCTATTTTCATCCTGAGCTGCCAGTTAGAGGGAGGGAAATTTGGCCTGGCTATCTAAAACTCATTGTGTCCTGGCAGTCCAGTTGAGAAATCACCTTTGGCAGTCACCTTGCTTTGGAGCTCCTCAGTAAGGTTTTGTTTGGTCAAATCACTGCCAAACAAAGAGACGCGGAGAGGGAGATAGATAGATGGAGACAGAGAGGAGGAGACAGAAAATAGGAAAGGGATGAGAAGGGATACAGAGCTGAGTGGACAGCTCGTCTGTGACCTCTGCTGCAGCAGGATTTGAGTCCCCATCAATGCTCCCAGCAAGGAATAAATGAGATTTTGGACCCTCTCAGCCATGACAGTTTGATGAAGATATCTGAGAAAAGCATGGCAGTTAAATGAAATCCCTCCTTGCCACCTACTTTTAATATAAGCCCCCCCTGCGCTGAAGCAAAAACACATGGCATGTAATACTCCATTAGCAGAATCTTTGATAACTCCATGGGATAGTTTCTACTATTAACACTTAACATTTAATCTAGGCTTTTTCTTTAGCCTAAATCCATTGACATCATATTCTTAATCTTAAGTGACATAGCCCTCTAAGCGCGAAATATCAAATTGTCCAGCACTCCGCAAAAAAGTTTAAAAAAAAGCAGTTTCTTGCCATTTGCACTGACATATGGAATGATACGTTCACAGTGACTAACACTCTGATGCACTGGCTAATCAGCGTCATTCTCTTAAATGTCTCACACACGAGGTAAATACCCCTCTAAACCCCGTATGATGATATTGTGGAGCTGTCATGACAGACAGCTCTCAGGATTAAAAGTGGAGAAAGCGTGACAACAACGCTCTCACTGACGTAGGCTCGACATTAGAAAATGAGGCGATTCGGTCTTGGTTTTCATTTGCTGCATTCCTAAACTGTCGATCTGCCATTTACGCAGCATACACAGGCTACGCCACGATGCTTAAATTGCATGCAGTTTGTCCTCTGAGTAACAATGCTGTAACAAGGCAATGCTGAAAACGACGGGGGAAAGAGAATGACTATTTAATTACTGTGGATGTATGCATGAGTTATTATCGGTCTTTAGTGGTGTGGTGTGCGCGCGTGTGTGTGTGAACTGCCTGTATGTGGCGGTAAGCCCTATGAGGCATCCATAGCAAAGATCCATTTAGGGCTAATGGTGCCTCCGCCCACACAGCCCTGGCTTAAAAGCGGCTGAAAAATGTGGGAAAGGCCCCTCATTTGTAAAACGGAGGCGCAGCTTACAGAGGTTGAGCCACCTCCCCTCCCACTCACCGCGAGGCGCATTTGCGCAGGCACATTCAATACGCGCCTAATGTGCCGCACGACCCCTCGGCGACGCGCCGTCCTGCCGGCGGCCGCACCAGCAGGACAGTTTGGGAGAAGACTTCCGTCAGAGGCGGCCCCGCTGATAGTCAGGAATTGCCAATTAACGTCTGTGTCAAAGTGTCAATCTGGGCTGATTTCCACCGAGTCACCCGGCAATCTAAAACACTTATTGAAGAGGAGGGTGCACAGAGAGAGAGAGAGAGAGAGAGAGAGAGAGAGAGAGAGAGAGCGATGTCGGGAGAGGGATGGAGAGAGCGAGAGGAGGGTAGAGCTGAAGAGGGAGAGATCAGAAACAATTACTGTACATGCCTTTTCTCTCAATGTCAAAGGCAGCGCTGCATAATTCAGTCTGGCTGGATGGCGAATGCGAGGATGGCCCAAAAAAAGGGGGTCATCAAAGCATATTGCTCCTATCCCTCACAGAAGGATACACTTGTCTTGTGCGACGAGCTGTAATAGGCACAGTGAAGAGCTGGCAGTAGATCACCCTGTTAACAACAGACAAATGGAAATGACTGCAATTTTCAGGAGGGTGTGAAATGGCATTGCCGCTAAGGCAGCTTCAATCAACCATCCTGAAATCTGTGCACTGTCATGTGGGTGACAGGAGGTATATTTTACCAAACAAAGCTTGGCTGAAATGTTTAGCAGGCAAATGGGCTGAGAAACACACCCTGCACCTGCAGTGGATTTGAGGCCAGTTCTTTGCATACTCTATCATTCACCGTCTGTGCCATCGCTTTGCAGCTAAAGTGAAACTCTCACAAAAGCTATAAACGTAAGCAATTCCAAATGAGAGTGAAGAAAGGGAGTCATATCAAAATCCTGGCCTAATACATCTGATTGGCAGAACAATCTTCTGGATCCGAAATGGAGTCTCAGTCAACATCTGCATGTCTCTTGCTTTAGGCAGATGTGTCAAACCAGGGAGAGCGAGCTGAGCAATGGAGGAACAGAAAGTGAAACAGCATCTGCTCGCCCTGGCCCCTTCATCTTCTCTTGGCTGAGTTCTCTGTAAATCAGGGAAAGGGGCTTTGACTCTGCACGCCTGTCACCAGGCATCAGCATTTAAGTCGGGATTTAACGCTTGAGAAAAGGAGATTCATTTTTACCCACTTTATTGAGAGTCAATACAGAGAGTAATGGCAAATTTATTGGATTGCCATGGTAACCGTTGGGAAAAGTGGTTCCTCTCTCTTTCTCTCTGTGTCTCCGGCTGCTGAGGAGGCTGCATAGCACGCCTCTACAGGTCTGCCACAGGTCAAAACACAGCATTATGATGTACAATGAGCTCGCCGCTTTATAAATAGATTCCCGAGTCACTTAACATACATTTTACATGTACTCCCTTCACTCTACAGATTTACTTATTTACTCATTCATTTAACCCTCCACTCCCTTCACCACACCGATTACAGCACGCGAATTGCTGCCAGATGGATGTGTTTATTTCAAATAGATCGGAGCGCCTTCTCTGGGGGTCTCCTTTTATTTCACACTCAAACAGTTAGCGGACGTGTTGCATCCAGCACACGTACGTGACGGCGCCGCCGTCTCTCCCAGCATCACGCGCCGCCTTCTGCTCGCCCCGCAGAAACCTGCAGCATTTAACCCTGCACCTCGCCGCCCGTCTAACGAGACCCACGTTATCAGGAGTGGCTTCGCTGACTGCAGTTCTAATCATCCCGCGGCCGTAATGGAGCTGACAGGCCCATCTGCGTGGAGCGGGGGGGGGGTCCACGTCACCAGCAGCACAATCGCTGGGAACAATCAGCGAGCATCTGGAGGCGCCGCAGCTATAGCCCCCCCCCCCGCCTCCCACATCCCCCTCTCCCTCTCCCTTCCACCTCCACCTCCACCACCTGCCCACCCCCACCACCCTCCTCATCCCTCACCTCCTCTTGGCCACAGCACCGCGAACAACGGCATCCCCCAAAACTCCGGTCGCAATAAAGCTGCTGTTGTGACGGCGCCACCGAGGGAATTCACACGTTGTAATTGAGTTACGAGGCGCCGACGCTAAGGCTGTCTGTGGCTACTTACCACTGTGGCTGCGTTATCTTATCAAGGGGCAGGGCCTGATTATAGTCACCACAGCGAGGCTGCAAGTCATTAAACCTCAGCTCAGGCCCGCGCGTTGGCAGCTGACGCTGCTAATTGGAAAACCGTGCATGCGAGAAAAACAAAAAAGGAAAAAGTTAGATGAGACAGTTAGGAGAAAAGGGGTGTATCTGCTCAAGGCATTTGGAGCGGCTGCGTGCAACAATTAGCTCTTTAGCGGTGCAAACGCTGTGAACTTGTTGGATTTGACGCAGCGGCACACGCGGAGAGTCATTCCTCTCTGTTGTCCCGCACCGTGGGTGCCAACAGCGAGTGGGAGTTAAGACACGTAGCCCGCAGTCAAAAAGTGCAGCTAAGTCAAGCTGTGGCGAGCTGTCGTGTACTCCGCGTGTGTCATTAACAGCGCTGCTTTCCAGCCCCGCCGAACTGGCGGGTGCGAATGTCGCACCAGAGCAACCAGAGAGGAAAGGAGGACATGGATCTGAAGTCCGAGGCTCCCATCCACTCACTGACCCCCGCCCACCCGCCACGCGGCTGCATCGTTTCTGCACACACACACGCACACACACACACACAAATAATCTCCTTTATAAACTATGCAAGATCCCGCTTGTATCACATTACATAGAGACGCTATGAATAAAAAAGCAGCATGGCGCAATCCCACTGCAAGGATAATTCTACGAGTGGGAATGCTCTGCCCGGTGCACCGAAGCGAGCGTGTTTACTTAACGTGAGGGGACGCTTCGTTTAAGGAGGCGGTACATTTCGGGGGTTTCCAGTTGTACTTTCCGTCTTTGCTGTGAAACAGGGGTTTGTGTCAACCCCCTACTTGCAATAAAGACCGGCTCCGTGGGACTGGAGTCCAGTTCGATGACAGCTCGCTGTGCGTCTCATCTCCATGTTAGGGAGGCATCACTTCCTGCCCTCGCTTTACCTCCTTCCGCAAAACAAGCACACATATCCGTCTTTGACAGTGGTGTCCATACACCCCCACAGCCACACACACACACACACAGTGTGAGATCACTACAGGGAGGACACACACACACAGACACACACACACACGCCTTACATGGCTCAGACCACTACACTAATGGCTTACATTTGTGCTATTTGCCTACAGTACTTGTGAGTCATAGTGACTTAGCCCATGCAGCCTGTTCATTGCAGGGGTGAATGCACAGTAACTGAGGGCCTGAGCAGGAGCTACATCGTGTCCTTTTTATAGGCCGCAGTGTCTTGTGTGTGAACATAAAAGAATGACTATTTTCTTTTAGCTGCAAAAAGAAATATACATTTGGTGGCTATGGAAAGTGTGGAAGTGTGCTGAAACGCAACCAAAAGGCATCGAAGGCAGATTAAAATCCCATTATCTCTGCACATGCAATGTCCGTATATTTAGGCTACAGTGTATTAGGTGTAAACTTAAAAGCCGTTTCCTCTGTTGATGAATATTCAAAGGGCCATGAGGCATTCAAAACAGATTAAAATCCCATTAGTCAGTATATACTGTGTGCTTTTTTTAGGCTGCAGTGCCTTACGTATAAACTTAAAAGAGGTTTGCTCCCTCTGTTGTGGAATATTTTCATGTAGTTCTAAAAAGAAACACAGTCTACAGAGGCCGCAAGCACTGCAATCATTAAGTTAAGTCGCATATCTTATCTTAACATAAGATAATATATATGCAAGATAGTGTAGTGGCATGCATTGCATCCTTTCCCGCTCCACATAGAGTGGCATAAAATGTCACCACTGCCACGTACTGTACATGAATGCATGCTACGCTGTTCACCTGAGACACTTGTCACAGTTCACTCTGGCACGTCAGCTGTAAGCCCCTTGCGTGATGAGATGCATCGAGGTACGTGCAGCCACGTACAGTAACACCCCCCCCACTCCCCCCCTCCTCCAAACAGCTGGGTGCCAAATGTACACAGATCCCACCTCCTCGCGAGGCAGATTCAGGATCGAGAATCTGCTCGTGAACGCACGCCAGTGCCCATGCATAATGCACACGTATTGAACCGGCGATGCGTTTTTCAGTGTCATACCCTTCACTTTTCACGATATTGTGCTCCGCGAGCGTGCGCGCCAGCCAAACTCCTACTCTGCAGAATTAGCCTGAAATGGATGGTGACATGTAAATCTGCTTGAGCGTGAACCAGAAAACTTCTTTCAGCGGTGCCAAAGCGAGCCCTTTGTTCTAGCCGCTGACTGATGGCAGCGCCGCCGCGCAGGAGCCTCGCTGGCTGCCGTCACGTCCCCAATATCGACTGTGTAATTCAGGGGCCCGCCTCAACTGGAATCCAAGTAATGCTCCAAATAATGGGGAATAAAAAAAAAACAAAAAACAGATGCATACGTCGGAGTTTTAACATGCGACCGACGCGCTCTCCTTGGTGTAGCGGGGGCGCCGAGGTTCGAAATAACTTTTCACTCGCACCGAGGCAGCTATCGAGAACGCGCCAGTGTGCCGAAATGCAACCGAGAGGCATTCGAAACAGATTAAAATCCCATTACTCAACCCACAAAGCAGCAGTGTCACCAGGGATTACTTGGTGAGTATAATGTTTGGTAGACCCACGGAGGGGTTGGGGAAAAAAAAAAAACTGTAACAAAGCAGACGGGTGCTGCACAACGAGGATTGAATGAGAAAATGGAGGAGCTGGCTCCCCGCGTTCATAACTCTATCGCTGCATCACATCACGCATTTGAGCTTGTCCTTTCACTTGTAAACAGCATCCAGCACTGACAAGGCAGACATCTACAGTAGGTGGACGGAGCTGCGTCGTGCATTCCGATTATCACCGCTTCGATTATCACTTGGCTTGAGATAATCACTTTGAGTTTCCCGGTGCGAGTTTGCATTCATCGCGCGCGGTCTGAACACGACGCATCCGTAAACATCCTCAAAGACAAAGCCGGGGAGATAAGAGTGAGGCACAGTGGCAAGGAGAGGCACCTCTTTGTTAATAGTTTAATTTCATCAGCAATCCGACGCCGTGCCGCCGCCTGGTGTTGTAATTATATCTTGCCTTGGGGCCTGTGCAAGGCAGACATGAGTTAATGTGTTGTAAAGGCAGAGGGAGAGTTTTCCGCCGCAGTCCTGTGCCGGGGCTTTGCTCTGAAATGGGAGTCTATTCATCTCAGCATGTGATGAGACGCACTCTGCTTATTGATACAATGACGGGCGACCGGTCAGGAAATCAGACTCGGGCTCTCTGCTCACAATGGGGACTGATCAAGCCATCATTTCCAATCACAGGTGCTCTTGCACTCAGCTCCCAATCAAGACAGGAGGACGAGATCACAGGGATGACAAGACATCACCCCCACCACATAAAACTCGCTCGCTGCACTATTGTGTATGTAGTATGAATGTCCCTCTTTGGCTAAGTTTAAAGTTTTTATGAGCTTAAAGATTAAATGTATGATAGCACATAACACATAGTTTGTCTTGGGGATTAAAAGGTATGGATAACGAGGTCCGTATAGTTTGACAAAATCATAGAAAAACTTCTCACGCATTTGGCAAGAAATGACCCAGACCCATTCAGATATATTGCTCTGTGAATGTATCTTGACTTGAATTCCACTGGACATGCATTTCCACCTCTATCCAAGACATTAACGCGGTAATTAAGCAGAAAGAGGCCAAGTGTATTTCATCACTCTTACCGCCTAATTTTACTACATCTATATTAATGCGGCAAATGGGAAAGCTTTAATTAGCATTGTGCTTGTTCGGAAGTTGTTAAACATGACATGTGTTTTATGACTACCTGTATGGTCCATTTAAAATGCTGTATTCCTCATGGACTTAATGAAATGTTAAATCTAATATGGATGGCTGGGAGGTTTGTGTGTCTGCAGTGGGGTTGGGGGGGTATTTTTGTACATTCCTGAGCACCCATGTGCAGTAATTCAGGCTGGAGCACTCTAGTATGGTCAAGGTCACTCACTATGAACCAGGCTACATTCTCCCAGTTGGAATATCACATTCATATAAAAAAAAAGAGCATATTAATCTGGATCATCGGCCATGCGTTGCCAAAAGTCGGTGAAAAGACTTTGGCAAAGGCAGGTCAGACAAAGTGCATGTTATTGATGGGGTTTTTATTTGACTCAATTTGAGGTGCAACTACTGGTCAGTTTGATTTCGTCTGATTCGACGGCATCCACGTTCAATTTCTAAACATCTCATGTCAGATTTGACTGATCCGACACCGAAAACGTTAGGATGTTGCTGGCTTTGAGGGACTGCCCTGAACACGCAATCCATTCTGTGTTTCTGAAACAAAGCTATCGGAGCAAAGCAGGTGGGACGCTGAGTCCCGACGCTTGTCTTTCTTACCTGGTGTGTCCCCATATGGCTTTGGTGGTTTGACAGTCTCCCCGGAACTGACAGTGGCCTTGGTGGTGCTCTTGGGCTCGGGTGTGGTCACCACAGTGAACGTCCTTTGGGAGAACCTGGTGGTAGTGCTCGTGGTCGTGGCCACTGTGGTGGTCGAGACCCGGGTGGACAGCGTTACGTTGGCCTCCGTTTTGCCGTCGTCGTCTATGCTGTCTGTCCCTGTGGGTCCCCAGTCGATAAATCCGGCCACTGTGGTAGTCCGGCCCTCCTGAGACTTGTCATAGCTGTCCCATTTCAGCTGCCTCCTGGCCCGGAGCAACAACCTGACCGCGTCCCCTCTGCTCCCGCTGGGCGAGGCCGCGTGCGCGTCGACCGCCAGCGCCAGAGGATCGCTCTTCTTCACCGGAGAGTTTCTCAACGCGCACTCCTTACACGCCGCCTTCCCTTTTTGTGCTGGCGTCCGATGCTTCTGACCCTTGATCTTGGGCCCCAGCCCCGGCCTGCCGTCGAGGGGAGGGGGCACGGGGTTGAGGAGCCGACGCGTGAAGGGGCTCACCGCTCTCCAGTGGACCCTGGCGGGCGTGTCCCACAGCGGCTGCCAGCGGGGCCGCGAGCGGGGCACCGACTTAGCCGTGAGTTTGATGCCCAGGCCCTGACTGATGGGGCTGCACATGGAGAAGTCCAGGGTGAGGTGGGTCATGGCCAGCAGAATCCACACCCGCTGCCCTACACAGCTGCCTGGCCTCACAGCAGACGGGCTGCAGGGGAGAAAAGAAGAAGCAAGTCAGAAAAACGTGTTTTAAATTCCGATGCTTCGGCCCAAGCCACACAAATGAGGAGCTTTCAGCCTCCCTCCTTCAAGCTAGAGACCCATTGTAAGGATTCACGCTTAATTTGCACTCTCGGCCAAGTTCTCCACTTCTTTGGTTCCTGCTCAATTAAGCTCCACTTATAATTACGTCGGCGTAGCCCCTCTTGATTTACAGTATAAGGGTCAGACACAAAGTAAATGTTGTAAAACACGTGGAAGACGGTGGATTTGCAGCCTTTTCTTCTGAGCTGTCAGAGACGGTGCAGACTCATCCTTGATGTTAACAGATTCATATCAATCCAGCAGCGATTACAGCAGCACACAAGGTCGGGCCTGCTTTAGCTGATCATCATATTCTGCATTATCTCCCGCAGACACAAAGTCATCTGATTCCCAAAGGGCAATTAGATTATTCAGCGCAATGATCAGGGTGGTAACACGCAAAGCCGGCAGAAGGCACAGCATGACAGGTATCGCGCGGACCCTCCCAGTCATACTGTCACGGAATTAATTCATTCAATGGCAGAGTGTGTCCCCAAATGTCCTCTGTGACTGGCCCTGACTTGTGTTCATCAACATGATGGTGATAGATAGACCGGGTGTTGAGGCGGGGACCCCGCAGCAGAGCGATTTTACAGACAACCTTCAGTGGCCCCTGGGACAAAGCTACACATTGATTCCTCGGGGAGAAACCTCATTATGGCCTATCTTTCATCTCTGCTGTCCTTGGCCAATTTAAGGCCGCGCAGAGGACTCATTTCAGAAGCAAGCGTGAGAGGTGATGACGGATGGAGAGGTGCGAATGGGCTCATCGACTGGCGCGGGCGACACAAAGGTTTCTGTCAATTCCATAATCACCAAGTTGTGCTTTAACATGTCTCTCAATATTATCCGGTTAAACTCTGGTGACGTTTGACAGCAAACAAGACTTACTACTGCGGGGTGTGTGTGTGTGTGTGTGTGTGTGCGCGTGCGTGTGTGTGTGTGTGTGTGTGTGTGTGTGTGTGTGTGTGTGTGTGTGTGTGTGTGTGTGCGTGTGTGTGCGTGTGCGCGCTCTACCACCGCTCCAGTTGTGAGGCAGCTCCACATGAGTGTGTTTATGTAACTTCGACGTTCAGGCTGCAAGGACTGCACAGAGGCAGCGGAGGCTCACACAGTGTGATTAAACAGATCACATAATGTGCTGTAAACTTGACGTCGGCTTCTCCTCGCGTCCAACCGGTGTGAAATGGAGAGCACAGGCGCGGGGGAACTTGCAAACCAGTCGACGTCAACGCTTACCGAACAGAGACACGTCACCTCAGCGGCACTCTCATTAGCTTCATTGACTTCATTGAAGCCTGTCGATGGCCATTTGTTTTCATTCACTGTTGAGGGGTAAGGGGTGGCTTTTACGTCTTTCCCAAAAGACGGGTCGCCACGGCAACAGCCTCGACGCCGTCCTGAGCGGCTACCGGCCTACTGGACCGGTGTGTCACGTTGTGCCGTCACGCATCAGCGACCCAAGCCGCGCTCTGAGGAGTCCTCGCTTCGACGCGGGGCCCGGGGCAGCGTCTCTTATCAGGGATGACGCGTTACGGAGCGAGAGGGAAAGTACTGTAAAACACCGAATCACGCCGGCTACGACCTCATGAGGAGCGTTAATGCAAGAGCACTCTGAGTAAATAACAACTCCCGATGTTTTAACACAAGCAGCAATAAGTACTGTATTGCGGTACTGTACGGCCACGCTGACATTAGCCTCGGTGGCACAATCACGGGGGAGCTTTCTCCAAGAGCACGCCATTAACGGGAGAATGCGAGCGCTGCGTTCACGGCTTGTCCAATCAGGCCGCTCTTCTTTCATCGACGATATTGTGAATCCACTCCGTTGTCTTTATGTGTCTGCACATTTTAATTTGGGATGGCAGCCGTCGCGTCTCTCCCTAATTGTTTAAGACTTGTTTTGCGCCTCGCCGTCTGTTAATTAATGTGCATCAAACAGTTTGAGGTGATTAATTAGCAAGACATTCAAAGTGCACAAATAATAAAACTCCAGCGCGATGTTTTAATTCAAGTGATTGAGTCGATAATTCAGCGCCGGCACACAGTGAGTCACGTCTTTGTCATTTCGGTTGTGAAGATGTTTCCCTACTCATTATCTACTGTGTGTCTCTTGTCAACATGTTTTGGTGTTAATTGACAAAAAAATAACAAAAAAAAAAAAAACATGGTTCAATGCCGAAATAGACAGGAGAACCCCACTCCGCTTTTTTGTTAAATCGCTGCATCCCTCAAATCAGGTTTGGAGAAGTGACAAAGAAACCCTCACAACTCTGTGTTTCCAGCATCAACAATACTGACATTGTCCAAAATATGTTTCAGTTTCTCTTCTTCTGTTTTGAACAGCCAGTCCATAACCGGGGCGTGCACGCCATGTGTTTGGCTGTGGAGTGGAAAAATAAAAAAAAAATGTTTGCTAAGACTTGTAGTTTCATTATTCAGGGGCGACTCTAATATTCTCTGACATCCTACAATGAAAATATCATTTGGAAGTGTGCTGCACAGATGGCAGATAAAGTGCAGTATTCACAGCATCAACATGCCAGATTGCTTTCTGGCGCCGACAAGTGTCTGGTGTCCTATTTTATGAGCACATGCTCCGCCGTGCCATCATTACTAACTTGAGTATATAGTTAAGCCTCAACAATATGGCAGGAAATCCCCTCAGTGGAGATGTGACATCCCCCCCCACCCGCCCACCCAGACCCTCCTCCCGCCCCCAACCACGCTCTGAATTGTGCTTGTATGGGCATTCACTGTGGGACGGGCTGACAGATGGACGTCCAGGGAAGAAAAACAAAAACCGCAAACATTTGGCTAAAAAAAAAAAAAAAAAAGGAAAAACCGGTACATTGGTGGAAGGGCGGCACACATGCACATATTTACTGGAGAGCTGAGGAGGTTAAAGTTGACCGAAAGAGATTTTCCATGCATTATTCAGGTGGGTTCAGGTCCTGGGTCTCAGTATGCCGAGTCCATTCCAGAGCCAGACATATGGGGAATGAAATTACTTTGTGGAGTTAGGGAGCGCACCGTTAATTAGCGTGTCTGCGGGCCTGCAGGACCTGGGTTTGAAGGTCAGCTTAAGACTTTCTGGAATGATGATTTCAGCCAGGACTTGACAGGCAGCAGATGAAAGCGCCGGGCCGCACGAGCTCCTGCCCGCAGACGCACCAGGCAAAACAAACTCTCTGTGCATCGCACGTACACACACACACACACACACACACACACACACACACACACACTGCTGAAACCTCTAGCGTCAAAACACACGCAGGCCTGATATTTTCTATATATGCCAAGTTTGTTGTTATAATTGGATTCTTGTACCTATTGAGCCAATATCTATGATACCTGTCCAATTAGGACAGTAGCACACTAACAATGTGTGCGTGTGCGGGTGCGAGTGTGTGTGGTGTGTGCTTGCGTGTGGGATCCCAACCTTTGTTGTCCTTCATCAAACCAAAGGCAAGCAGAATTTCAACAGAGGGTCTGTGATGTAACAGTCTATGTAAGATGTGATATTTCAGAGCAACGTATTTGGATTATGCTTCTCAGCCCAGAAATGAAAAAGCGCTGGAGGAGGGTTCACCAAGCTTGACTCCTCTCTCCTCGGTGCCAGCTTAAGCTGTACTATATTCAGTAAATCTACTTCCAACTTATTCTGCAGCTTCCTCCAAAATGCCACTGTCATGGGGGTTAGGATTAGGCCTTGAGAGGCGCTCCGAATTAAACACACGAGCTTCCATGCTGAAGAGCCACAGTCAGCCGCACATAATTAGGGTTTCCCATCTGATTAAAACATCATTGACATATGACTCAAGCTCTGATTTATACCGCAAAATTGTGCTTTAGCGGGTTAGTCATGAATAAATAACATGGGGCCACTGTGTTTACACTGTGCCTATGGCCAAAGAGGCTGCGAAAGAATCGCAGGCTTGCACATGAAGGAACTTTGAAAACGAGATTTGCAAAGTAAAGCTGAAGGCTTTTCCAGCAGAGCTCGAGCGCACACCGCCTGTCTCCAACCAAAGTGGACACTTTTATGAGCGCCTGTCACTTTCTTGCCTTAAACACCCACACTGCAGTGTTGCGCAAACAGGGGAAAAAAGGAAAAAAAAGAAGAAATACTGTTGACTGAGTAATCCGTCGCACACTTTTTAATACCATTTACCTACACTTGAAACTGGGAATCCTCAAAAAGCTGAAATAATGCCATCAAAAGGCCGGAATGAATGAGGAGCTGCCTTTGAAGTCTGCGCGACAGATTCGCAGCATAATCCTGAATGAAATGCTTGAGCAGTAAAAAAAAAAGGAAAAAGAAAAAAGAAGAAGGCCATTCACAGAGGCTGCCGGGGTTTAAATGTACAGGTTGCTCGGCGCGAGAGGATGCAGGCCACATCCCTCATGTCAGATCGTTGAGACTGAAGTGCTGCGGTTCAACGACGGCTGGGCCTCCACTCCCTCTGTTTTTGCCACTCTCCCCTGATCTGTGAATCCAGCCGCAGCTGCGATCGAGGGTTCTTGTTCTCTGCAGCACGATGACTGCGGCACTCTGTCTGCACAGAGTAATTACACGTCTCCTTCCCCTGCTTCGCGCGGAGCCCCGGCTCAGTGGTCGGCGTCAGATGTCCGACCGCTAACGCACCGCTAACGACGGCGTGCAGGGAGAGCCCGGCTTCTCGCAACGTGTTTGTCAGCGCGAGTTGTCCCAGGGTTTAAAATTCAGGGCAGGATGAGAGATGCCGCTACGTTACGCCGAAAATCCCACGATGACCGAAGCCTTATTCATCATCTTACTCATGGCTTGCACTGTTTTGCCATCACAGCTGTGTGACTGGCCCTGAAATAATACCCAACCATCTCTCCGTTTTCTGCCACAACAATGTGACATGTGACACAACACTGGAAAAAATCTTCTGGTCGGGAGCGTGGTTTTCGGGCCTTCCCAGTGGGACCAATGTTCCTCTGCTGGAGGGGGGCACGGGTGAAATTAGTTTGCTCTATTGGCCACTTTTTGGTTATTACGGGCTTCTCAGGAGACTATCCCCACCAACCCTATGTCGCTCCTCTTTTTGGAACTCCAGTGTGGAGCAAATGCCGGTGCTGGCTTCCAGCTACGCATGTTGTCGCTGTACTGTACGTGACAACGCATCACGCATCGTCACACAAGTACTGTTTTCGTATTGTATCAACTGTATCGCGGACAATGTAATATTCAAGCACCTATATTATCCTTTGTGCTCTGACTCTGCTGTATGACTCACATCATGCGTATGTATGAAGTCAGAGCTGATTCCATGCAAAGCTGACTAACCTCTATATGTGCTAAATGCAAATTTACACAGTGTCTCACATTACATCTATATCCATTATGAAGACCTGCTGTACCATCATACAAAAATGTGTGCGCACATACACAGACTGATAAACATGTAGTTAGTTAGGTCTAAGTATGCACTGCTGATTCTAATGAATACTGTGTGCTAAGGCTGAAGGGATCCAACTAAGTTTTTTTTGTTTTTTTTCACTGAAAATGAGTATGCTGACTATTTTCTTGATTAATTCCATGGTCTGCTAAATGTCCCGGAGCCTGAAGCAACAGCTTTTCCTTGCCTTTGTTTAATTCAACCAACAGTCCAAAAGAGCAACTGGGTTTAATGAAACATAAAAAAAAAATAAGGGCAGCAAATCCTCGCAACAAAGAAGCTGCAGATGACACTGCGGCTGCCATGGTTTAGAAATCACACCAAGTCCAGCTTGACAAAAAGTGGCAAAAGAGTAGGGAGTATTTTAAAGTACCACCACATATCAGTCCAAAATTGGAGCCAAATTCCATGGTTGCAGCGCATTGTAAATGATTGCCATGAGAGTACAAGGGGCTAATGAAGGATTATCTGACTCTTTGAACTCACCCTTCGCGTCATGTCTGACCCACTAAAACAAAACTATTATCCTGGCCGCTAATCAGATATTGCGGCTAATTATTGTCTCCTGCAGTGGATCTCTGGCCCACTTCTCAAGTCATTGTTGCACTGTGACCACTTGTGCGAGAGAGGGAAAAAAAAGGAAAAAAGAAGGTCTTAATTAGAAGTTCCTGAAGTAGCAGGAGAGAGCAGATGGGTTTCCCACCTGAGGGTGTGTGTGTGCGCGTATGAGTGTGTGTGTGTGTGTGTGTGTGTGCGTGTGTGTGTGTGTTTTCCTCAATCCCCTCGCCCTGCTCTACCCCAGCCGGGCTGCCATCCACAGACATTTTAGCAGCATGGTTTCCACAGCCTCACCACCAAGTGCACAGCGTTTTGCAGCCAACACAGTCATTGAGAGGTGACTTGTTGAAGGTGACTCCACCCCTGATGGCAAGCTGGGCATGATTGCAAACCACTGTCTGCCACTGAACCGGCGCTTTGCCTTTTTTTTTGTTTTTTTTTTCCCTTTCACCTCTCTGTGGGGATTTTTTCTTTTTTTTCCCTGTGTAAACAATTTCAGAGTACAAAAAATAACCGGTGTTTTTATTCAGGGTACACCGGCAGCAATTGATGGAGCATTTACACGCTGAACTATGGTATCTATGTCTCGCCCACACACTTCTAAAAGCAGCACTTGGAAAAAGAGAGGAAAAAAAAAAGATCCACTGGGGAAATGGTTTAGCAGCTACAGTTCATGAAGTTTTGAGCTGCAGTGGGTGGTTTTCTCTGGTGGGCCCAAACACACAGCGAGAGGTTAAAATGAGACTTTTTGAGGGTATGAAGCAGGACTGCTGCACCTCCACAGCAAACTCGTTTTCACCGGGTTGACTTTCTCTTTTTGACACATCATTTGTCTGCTAATACGCGGACACCGGGAGGAGTCACACAGGAGTCTAGTCTGTCAGGAAGTCGACTAGCAGAACATGTCGCTATAGGAGCTACCCGACAAATTCTTATGCTAAAAATGTCACTGCCTGCTTTGCATGAATATTAACCAGGGGACATGCACGGGCCAACGGAGAACATCCACAAAGGGGGATGTCAACACATTCAGTCAGGAACTAACACATGTGGACATGTATTCAGTGCCACCAGCACAGTCGCGGTCACAGACAGGAAGTAATCCTGAATGTGCTGTTGTGCTGTTGTTAAGTTTGGTTACAGCTGTCAGAGCGCGGATACGTGTCCGACACAAGGACACACGGACAGTATGGGTGAGCCGCTGCCAGTAGTGTTCACATGTTTCTTTGAGGGGAAAACAGGACGGGTTTACCCATGTTTCAAGAAAAAAAAACCCTTTCAAGAAGAAACTATAAAGGGACTTCTCCACCTGTGATTCACGCTTTTGTGTTGATCTGTTGTATCAGAAACACTTTCAAACAGCGAAGCCTTCGGGCTTAACCAAACACTCGAACCGAGCGAGACTGAATCTGCTGCTGGTTTCAGCACAATGAGGATTAGCCAGTCAGCATCTCCAGCGCAGATGCCCGCTCTGTTTACACGGGCGGCTTGCAGTCTTCCATGAGGTTTAGATGTGGGATTCAGCCTCATTTTAAACAGACACTGGAAGTCAACAGTGTGATCGTACGACAGCGTAGCATCTGGCTGGAATCAGTCGGTGAATGAACCTTTTAGATTCATCACACAGCTTCACACAGTAACACCATATACTAGACTTACACAGAGGAGGCAGATCTGTGAGAATATGATGTATGTCTTCTCATTGACAGTGTCTGCACAATCAGATATGTTTCCAGCTGGAAAAATCCATTCACTGCCTGTGTGGATCATTGCATTAGATGTTATTTATAGCCAAATGACACTCTCATGGCTCTCCACGAAAGCCTCCAGGGGTGTTGTTTGGCTACGACTTCCTTTAAAAATCACATGGCGTGCTATTAGGCGGCCCAAGTAGCTGCACCGCAAGATTGAGCAAGTTTAAAGGATTATGGATTAAGAATACACTAAAGACAGAAGGACGCTGGTGAGAGCTTGTACAATCACTTCCCAGTCATTCATTCATTCATTCATCTTCCCTGATTCTGCCAGCCTCAAGCACAACCCGTTCACACTGGGGAGAAGACTCTTAAAATAGACATAGGGGGGGTGGTGGTGGTGTGCATTTGCATTACCCAAAGAGAGCGGCAGAGATGGAGGAAGAAAAGAGAGAACAGGGTAGGAGTTGTGTGGTAGTCTTACCCCTCTGGGGGGTAAAACTCTCTGATAACATCCAGGCCATGGAACAAGGACACTTCTCCTTTCAGATGACTCACAGATGTGCATGCGCGCGCACACACACACACACACACACACACACACACACAGGAGTGCAGATTGGACCCCACTGGCAACGCAAGCTGCATTTGACTGCTTCATCAAATTACAACAATGGCCACTCTGTTGAGTGGGGGGAGAGAGAGAGGGATATGTACAGTATGAACTGTATGTCCCTGTATGGAACAGAGGGCTGGATCAGATTTCAGTATACTGAGAGTTTGTTGTTACTTTGTTTTTACAGCTATATTAAAATGATTCATACTACAAAAAATGTTGATCCTTTCGCTCATTTTTATTCATTTTATTCTGTTTAACCTTTATTTATACAGGTAATGTCACTGAGAAACTTATTTTAGATAGGCATTTATTACAGGCAAACAGACATACAAGTAGAGGAATCTTTAAAAGTTACTAGAGTTTCCAGTGATGCTTTTTCCAGTGTCCTTAAAATGAGTTTAACACGTTTAAGAAAATTGTAAATGCTTTTCTTTCCATATTCAAATGCAATTGAGATTCTTCTGTACCAGCCCAACTTGGGAGAGAGGAAAAACTTTGCAAAATGGAAATGTACCAGCAATCCGTTTAGGTCTCCTCCCATCCATCCATCATCTCATCCGTTTCATACCCACTGGTGTCACGGGGGTCTGCTGAAGCCTATCCCAGCACACATTAGGCTATTAAGGCTGAGAATACACCTTGGACAGGGCGCCACCATCCATGAGAATTTAATACTTTCATGATGAGTGTCATTCCCCATCAGATGCTCTTTCAATCAATGCTCCACAGCCGAAAGTAGACAAACCCTCTCATCACACCACTCAGCCGGGCAACGGAACTAATAATAACAGTCATCGTGAGACACCACAAACAAATGCTTTTCAAGCTCCACATGTATGTTTGTGCTCGTCACCATGATACTCCATTTTGGTTCACCTCACACCAACACAACACAAGTCCCCCTGCGATGGGATGGTGTGGTTTCGTGCATCAGCGGCTCGGACGAGTCGCACGGGTCGATGCCCGATATCATATCTGAGCTTCCCTAAACCGTCCGCGTCGACAGCTCACCTCTGCACCGTCCGCAGGAGCGCTGCCAGGTCAGCCGCGACTAATGGGGTGGGTACAGTAATGACATCACACTCTGTCACACTGTGATAACAGACCTGAGCTTTCAACAACACAGGGAGATTCAGGCTCTATTAGCATCACAGTAAAATCACAAGTGCATGAAGCCTCAGGGAGTGTTAAAAAAAAAAAAAGGAAAAAAAGAACACTGCTTAATCTCCCCAAAGACTGCAGTGACCTCTAAAAGGAACACAAAGCGCAACGCTGACGAACAGTAAATAATACCACCGTCTCAACGTTATTGGGAATGCCTTTCATGTACAGGCAGCCACTTTCCAAAGAAAATACAGAAAAATACATATCCTAATCTTATGGAAATGACTCACACTCCTCTGATATTAGTGCGGGAAAACATTTTTTTATTTTACATTATAGTCAGCGTACTGAGAAAATGAGGCCATGATAACAGTCCTTTCTATGCCCTTCCCAGTCCCATTAATTCTAGCATGTAGCTTTAAGACAGTCTGACCTAGAATAATCACTGTTTTCAAGAAGAGGTCAGCAGAGAATGCACTGAAAGGCTGAGACAGCCTCAAGTAGCAGAGCTCAAACAATTGAAGTGAACCACTGCTCTCTTTGGAGGAGAGAGGCAGCACAAGTGACGCTATTTAACATGACAACACCCGGGTGCACACACATTTTACAGTAACATTTCTATGACTGACCTCAGTTCTTCTGAGAAGCGCTCCCACGACCAAATGCAAAATCCAAGTCAATACTCACCAGCTGGAATCGGTGACTAGTCATCTCCATCACCTCTTTTGCTGTGTATGAATCATCCATCCATTTACTATCTTACCAATTAGTACCTTAGCATGTTCTCAGGGCTCCGCTGGAGCCTATCCTATTATACATTAGCTGTACGGTGAATATAGGGAATAGACCCTGGACAGGTCAACAGTGCATGTCAGGTGCAGTTTACATCAGATTCATTTAAAATGAACTTTTTTTGTTGAATTAGTTTTCCAAATATTTCTCAGAAGAGATAACTGTTCTCAAATTCTTTTGACTTTTGGCCAAATCCTCAAACATGCCATGTGCCTACTATTGAGGTATTACAGGCTCTAGCTCACATGTCAGTTTACAGATGAACACAACTTAACTGAGACATCAGATCTGGCTCTGAAACCTTTTACTGTATCTCTACTTACTTAGCAAGTTTCTGTACAACCCACATTTTATTACAGCCATTATGAAAGGTTGGGACCCTTTCAAAAGGGGATGAAAAGCTAAAATCTGTCATTAGCTCAAACAATTCATCTTAACCTGCATAAAATCCCTGTTGGAGTACTGAGTTATAGATGATCCCAGCCATGAAGTTTTTTCTGGACCAGACACACAGCAGCATGTGGATGCAGCGGCCCTACTGTACACTGAGACCTGCAGACGGACGGGTACACTCTTGCAGCTGGCCACTCTGGATGTGATCGGGATGAGGAGCAAACAAATGTGGTGAGTCATATCAGGAGCAGCCACGGCACAATCACAGGAGCGAGGGAGGGGTGAAATCTCCCAGCCACATCAAGAGCCTGCAAGCCCACAGATAACCTGTGGAGCTGGGCGAATGTAAACACCAAGTCTGTAATCTGCTTGAAAATGCCAGGCATGCACGCTTCTCCAGAACAGCCTCATATAATAATACTACTGCTATTATTAAAAAGGACCTTTCTGCATGGCGTTTCCTCCCACGGTCCTAGAACACGCACATGTAGCTCAACATGAAGACTGTCTTGTCCGTCCAGAAAGCAGGAGATAGTATCTGAGATAAGCAGATACACTGGTTTGCATAAGACAGAGACAGCATGCTGTTTTAATTGTGCACAGATCTGAAAATGTTTCCACCCTGGTTGTAGCGAGTGTTCAGTTACTGCGTGCTTGGCTTGCGTTGCTGTTCTTGTGAGTTGTCAATGGATGACAAACCGTCTGCGGACATAAATAATTCTGACATGTCCCTGACTGAGATCGATGCAGACTCGTGGATTTTGCATCATACTGTATCTACACGCCGGCAACGACAATCTCACACTTAATGACACCACAGCTTTGTGACAGGGAATGAAGTTCTTGCACTGTGAGAGGAACATGAGTTCGGCATCACACCTGCTTATCTGAAAAAAGGTCACGGATGTTGACCTTTATTACATAACAAGAACAATCACCAGAATTGATTAGGGATGGCAGAAATGTGATCACATGAGACGTCAGAGATGTGCAGGCAATTTTACTGTATTTTACTGTACGAATGGAATACAGTCCCTCATATTCTGCACTGTTGGGAAATCCCCTGGAGGCATTTTAATGCATGACAATAAATTCCTTCTTTACCCTTCACGGCCTGGATTTATTTATATATAACAGTTTAGATTTTTCACTGCTGCTTTATCTGCTGTGAGTATGTGTGGGGTAAAGCCTGAGGACGTTTGGGACATTTAGATTATAGAGCAAAAGCGAGGCTCTTACGCTGTGCCGAGCCTGCACAGTGCAAAACTCTCAAGGGGGGTGAGGGAGGCTTCCATTCAACCAGCTCCAGAAACACACACACACACACACACACTAACACACACAAACACACAGACCATGTTGCCCTCTTAATACACCTGTCTCCCGGGGTGCTCCTCCTTCCTCTGTCTTGTTTTCTGTTCACTCCGGGTGACAAACTAATGAAATCCTGACTGGATCATTGTGCAAAGAATAAATCTTCTTTAATACCGTTACAACAAGACTGATAAGACAACTGCGAAGAGCTGCTGTTATAACTTGTTTACCCAGTGAACCGATGTTTATCCAGTTTCAAATTCTACCTGTTACAGAACGTGTCTCACCAAAAGAGCTGTTTTGTTCTCTAGCCGCAGTTTAACATCGAATAATGTTTGGCCGATTTTCCTATTTCTCTCAGAAGCTCAAATGGCTTTTCAGCGACAAAACTCCAAACTGCCTCTGAATCAGCACTTCTGGCCACTCGGCTCTCCACGCTGTTCAGCCGCCACTTTAGGCCAGACTGGCACCGCTGTAACAGGTCACATCCATCACCACGTAGAAAATAACGGGGCAGGTTCTCGCAAGGGCAATCTTTCTGCAGCGCTGCACCTCCAATGTTTTAATTACGTCCTCGTGTCACAAACGCAGCACAGAGGTGAGGTGTTCCTATCTCGCTATTCAGGGCCCGATGATTATGCACATCGCTTCACACTAAGGAAAGTCACAGATGTAGTTCATGAGCACTTTAACATCTATATTACAATCTTGATTATAATTATTATTCACATTGAGAATCAGCAGTAAAAAAAAAATAAATGAAAAGACTGAGGTTGTGGTTCTTGGCCCAGACATGATGGAGTGCCCACTTCAGTTCAAGTATCCTTGGGTCGTGTTCAATGCAGTGGGAGACGGACTTAGATCTGTGACATCACAATAGCAAAAATGCGTCCATATTGGCAGTGTACTTCACGCATTTAATAAGGTTTCTTTCTCTGCGTCACTGACGAACATGCAAAGACTGTATGGCGTGCAAAAGAAGCCAATCAGAACAAGAGGACGCGATGGACGTGAGAGCAGATATGTGGCAGCACTGATTGTCCCATTCTAACTAACTCAGATGACGAAAAGGAAATGAACGTTGCTCCAAAACAATACGCAGGCACTGCTGAATGATTCTAATCAACCAGGCAGGAAATGCAACTAACATCAGAGGCCATTTAGCTCTTCAGCGCCTACAGGAGGGAGCCGGCTTCAGCCAGGCCATTTACATACTGAATTCCACCAAACAGCACAAAAGCCAAAGAATATTCCCGATGCTTCACTGTTCGGTGGTGAACCTGGCAACTCATAGATACCAGTGACTCAGTTAGAGCCCAGGAATGTCACTGCATCCCGGCCATATATTTTTCAGCCGCACAGCGCGAGCAGCTTTACGCAACCAGACCAGAAATTTAATTGACGCAGAGTTTTGAAGAAGCAAGGCATATCTCAGTAACAGCGGATGGGTGGGCTCTGCAAGCTACTTACAGCTACATTACAGTCACAACTCATGTTATGACCAGTGAGTGGAAAATAAAAAGTAATTTTCCAGTCCGTCACAGACACCATTCACACCTAGAGACTTAGTCGACGAGTCCCCAATTGACGTTCAGTCTCTTGCGGGAGACTCGAAGTCTCTTGGCAAAGGCAGGTCACGCAAAGTAAAGCATGCAGCGATGTTCAACTGCTTCAGCTCTGCCAGCTTTCAATCAAAAATGGATACCGGCAGTTAAACTGATAATGGGTCACCCTGTGAAACGCCTCAGTCGATGATGCAGGGCGCTACCTGCAGCAACAACAGGCGGTGACTCACAGCAGCGCTGCCGGAGTGATGAAATCTGACGAAACGCACGTGAGATCGCACCAGAGCAGATGCTGAGGGCTTTGTGAGGCTTCTCGCACCGCTGAAAAAAAGAAGTGTGACGAGTCTCGGCGAACATTTGTGCCATTCGTGCCACACATGAACAGAGCCTGGCACAAAGGCCGCCATTACGCAAGGGAACACAGTCACAATATAGGGGCAACTGTGTGTGTGTGTGTGTGTGTGTGTGTGCTCTCAGCAACACTGAGCTCAGGAGGAACAATCTCCACCTTCCAAAAAGACAGCGCTAGAAAATCTCCCGAGGGATGCTGTCACAGAGGAAGAGCACAACCTAAAGCGTGACACTGGGAACAGGCTGAAATCGACTTCTACCACAAGGACGCCCCAATTTTACTGTCTGAATGTCCTCGGAAACTGCTGTCAACCACGGCCAAACACATCTCTGTCCCAGCATCCTCAGCACCGAGTGAGCTCGCTCTATTTTGTTTTCTTTTTTTTTTTTTCTTTTAATGGCAGGAATACACTGGTATTGCACACTGAGTTTAGCAATGAGCATGCATACTGAAGTTTGAGCTTACGTGCCTCGACATACTAAAGTGAAACTTGAATGCCTTCTCTCTGTGTACAGAGCTCCTAAAGCCAAACCAATGTTCTCATTTCAGTCTAGGATCTGACTTGTATGCTCTATGTCTGGGCAGGTATGCCTTTATCCTATGTAGGTAGGCAGCAGCATATGTTTTATTATACAAAAGAATGTGTTATTCTATCAAAACAGTCACTGGATGCAGCCCTTACTGGTCTGGTATCAGGAGCTTTTAGCGTCATTTACATTCTTCCTATTTATAGATGTGAATGAAGTACGTGAACTATCACGTGTCCTTCTCAGCTCATTACACATCCACTCCATGACACACGGAGCCCTGAAACCTGACAGAAAGATCAGAGCTGCGGCACAGTCTCATCTCAGTGTTTTTTAAAGAGGTGACACCTAATTTGACTGGAGTCATCTCCGCTCGCATGCGGAAATAAAACCCACACCGGAGAGCGTAATCATGCGCACACCGAGAAACACCCAGCTGTCATTTAGGAGGAAAAATATGGCCATTACAAAGGCTGAACTTTCTCAGAGAAATGTGTTATTCATATGAAAAATATGCCAGCACTGGCTTTCCAGTCCAATAAACTCAATAAACTGTTAATGATAAAGCAAATTGAAAATGTCAGAAGGTATACAAAATGCTGAGAGGAATTCTCAGCTACCTTGATGAATGCTTCTGCATATTGGATATTTATGAATTATGAGGCGACATGGCGTGCTCCATTATTCCATTTAAAACTCATTTCAACTGGCACCCAGCCCACAGTGCTGGACACAATAGGGTCTGTTATGATACTAAAGGCAAACTTTAGCACATTGTTAGAGCAGCCCTTCACATTCTGTCTCACTGCTAGGTAATTTATTTTTTATTTTTTTCTGCAAAAAAAAATTCATCAGAATGTCTGGGAAATGTTAATGTGCGTTAATGAGGAGGGAGAGAAGGAGGATGCTGGTGCAGCATTCAAATAGCACTCTCGCAGCACAGTGTACGGCAAGGCATGCACGGCTTAGGACTCTGGAGACATCAGCACCTTTCTTATCCTGCGTAATTCGCATACCGACAGTATCATATTGTGGCAGCAGCTCAAAATGAACCATTAGCAAAATGCTCTATTGTTATTTTAATCCACTTCTGCTCGTTTTTCCCCCTCTCCTTGGCAGTTTTACCCACTCTCTGTTCTCCTATTGTGCAGAGCACTTTTCAGGAATGAGGTTTTATTTCTGACAAAGGACCGGGGAGGGGTTTGGGCGGATCAGGTCAGGTCAAAGATGTTTCAAAACTTGCAATCGTTTCTACGGCTGATTAAAATTATACGGTCTAATTTCTCAAATGTAATTTAAATTTTCAACGGCTCTCAAGTCGGTGTATTTTTATCTCCTTTGCAAGATCCTCCCGTCATCTCAAATGGCATTATTATATCAGATGAACACTTGTGCAGGTGTTTACGGAGGATCTCGCACTCCATACGGGTTGAGCCAAGCCAAACCTGCCTGCGCTGCCTCCCTCAGCTGCACTGAGCTTTGGCCTAGAATCACAGAGAGGAGACCCGTCACCTCAGGGAGGGCAGGAGGAGGGTTTACCTGCTGCACTCACTTTGACCTGCCAGTGGTTGTCTGCCCACTTCGCTGTGTGAATGCGGAGTTGAGCAGAAGCTGAAGTGCAGTGTAGGTTTGCGAAGGCATTGGAAGCAAAAGTGATATCAGCTGGTGTTGGCCTCAGGAACATGAGCAGGATGGATGTGATTCATTTATTCTAATGTCAAAGGTTGCTCTGCTTTGCAGCAAACTGTGGAACCTCAAAAAAGAGAAAAAAATAGGATGTAGGATGGCTCCAGATAAAGGAAGGAAAGGGTCACCTTAGATAAACCAGAAGAACTGCGTCCATCCATCTGTTCGTCCATTATTTTACCCTCACACCTGAACAGTATGGGAGGGGTATTGCTGGAGGAACTAATGCAGAACAACTATATTGCAATTTCTGATCCAAAACCAAAAGAGTTATCATGAAAATGAAATATATGGATTTCCTATATTTCACTTTCTCATGTGAGCCCCCCTCCCCCGTTTTTGTAGCACTTCCACCACAGTTTCAACAATGTGTTTCACTAAGAGCAGCTGAAGGGGTCCATCCCCGCGTCCACTCGAAGCAGGAGCTGTGATACCTCTGAGTCTCTATTTGCAGCCTGTTGAATATGCAATCATGCCTTTGTTGGAGCTGAAGAGGGCTGTGTGCTCAAGCTCTCAGACTAAGCGACAGGGCAAATATAACCCAGCATGTATACACACATACACACACACACACACACACACACCCCTTACGCACATCCGAATGGCTCTGCGGTGGCAAGCTCTACTGCCAAGATACACAGGAGGCAAATCGCTTATTCCCACTTTGTTGTGTTTCTAATTTGTTGATTATGGTGGAAAATCCTCACAGATCTGCTCCGGCTCAGTGACATTCCTCTGATATATCAACTGAGTGCAAAGTACATTTGGACTGGCCAGAGATCACTTACCCTGCTCTCCCGATCACAGTGACAAAACAGGAGAAAGGCACGTCTCACAGGCACTTTAGCTTGGCTTATATGCACGATTTAGTTCAGGCACTGAGGTGCTCATTGAGGATGGGCAAATTGGATGGGCTGCGTTTGATTTTGATTTTTTTTTTATGCCAACACCATTATTTACTCTGCTTAGCTGTCGTTTTCAACTAATCAATCCATCTTCTGTGTGGAAAAAAAGTGGAGATGCACCGATTGATCTGCCAGACAACTGAGTTCCAAGAGATTCTGAGCCGATCCATATTTCAAATGAGCAAATGGACAATGAGTGCATCCTTAGAAAAACACACTGAGGCTACGAGTGAAAACAGTCCATTTTCTGCGATGCAAGACTGCTAGAAAGACATACTGGCAGATTTGGAGCTAATCCTCTGTTTGTATCTTTTAGAATTTCATGACAAGTTGTGTAAATAGGATTACAGAGATCACTTCTAAACATGAGCAACATACAATATCATCCAATGAATAACAAATAACAAATGCGTATTATCCATGATACTTTGACAGGTAATCATCACAAGGATGTTTGTAGATACACTATCCTCTGCTTTGATCTTTCCTTTTTCAGCATGTCAAAGCAGTCCCCTGTTCCCTAGGGTTTCTATGGGAAATTTCACCTCATTGCACCTTTTCATCATTAATCAAAATGCGCTGCGTGGAATTATCTCCACACATTTTGTTGTGTTTTTCAGAGTATCAGCCAGGACGGGGTTGTGCGGCTTTGAAAAATGCAGGCTCTGAGGTGTAGGAGTTAAGCTCTCCTCGGTAGATATCCTGTATTAGGGAGATAAATACCACAGTTGGCTCTCCAAAGAGTTCCAGAGATTTATGGATTGCCTCTGTGCAGCAGGCCTCTGGGAAGCAAATATTCTATGAAATCTTTCACGTGTTTTGGTTGTGTGCAATACGCAAACACACACAGTGACTCCATTTGTGCCTGTGAGCTGCAGCAGCTGCTTCTATGGTCGTGGTTTAAGGCACAGTGTTCAGCCACTGAGGTTGGGGCATAACACGGAGAGGAAAATAAACAAAAAAAAAAGGAGGAGGGGAAAAAAAGGCTGGAGCAGGGTTGGGGTGGGTGTACATTTTTTTGTGTTTTTTTTTTTTTACAGTGTCTAAGATGCAACAGTCAAGGGTATTGCATCATCCTATTAATTACTCCCACTGCACAATGTCGTCCACTCCAGCGTGCATGACCCACATGTTGAGACGGTCAGGCAATGCTGCAGAGAGCATGGGAATGGGGTGAAAATGGAAAACAAAATAAGAAGAAGAATGAAACAAACAGGAAGATGCTCCAATCAACTCCGCCTCTCACTGTCAAAGTTTTCATTCCCGCCTGAGCTGCAGTCCACATCAATCACCACTGACTATCGAGGGTGTGGAGGGCTCTCTCTTTTGCTCATTTATGAAGTATTACAGTGGAAAGTGGCCCACTGAGAGACACCCCCTTCGCCTGGAGACAGCCAGTTAGTGGGAAGGGTCATGACGGATAAATCTGATCCTTTGTAGAGGCAGTATTGATCCGGCAAAAGCTCACAACATGAATCAAGTATGAGCTCTGTGCTGTTAGTTCCTTCAGTCGTATGGGATGGATGTGCCTCAGTGCAGCAGGAGCATGCTCTCGCCCACATAGCCCAAACTAGACGAGCCGGTCATTTAAGCCTGAGGGCTGCTGTGGGAAGCTGGACCTGAATTTCATCAGGTCTGAATGGGCAGATGTTAAGTTTAGGAAGAGAGCAGAGTCACTGTTAGCCCATACAGATCATATACTGTGAAGAAGTCCTAATCACATTAGAGTGACTCCTCCAGCTGTCACTCAACTGAGACCTGCCTAAACCCTCCTCAATACAATCATGGCTTTGGTTTCCAGAGGAACTGTGATGAGACAGTGATCAAATATTGGTACAAAGTTGTCCAAATTATAGTAGAGACTGAATTTATTTTGCCAATTTCCTGCATTACTCAGATTTTTTAATGATCCCACCAGACGGTTCCCACTGAAATTGGATTTAATTTGATTATACGTTTTTCAACCACTTTTGAACCATTTAAAAAATTTCAGAAGGATTTTAAGAAATGAAGTCAAAATTCTCTGATCTCAGCCTCTTAAATGTGCATCTTTTCTGGTTTCTTTACTCTGTCACTTTAGTCTGTCTTTATGAAACAGATAGCAGTTTTTAGTTTTCGTACTGTTTTTTAATCCAAATGCTAGTCTTTTTAAAAAGAAAGTAATGAGTTCACAAAAACACTCTCCATCCTTTTGATACTGGCTCGGTCCTTACAGGACAACATCCAAAAATATATTCTAAGAACAATTAGCAACTCTCATTATCAACCCATTCCCAGCATGCTCGGCCCAGATCGGAGCTAGACTGGGCCGTTTGACAGCTGTGCAACACGTCATACACGCAGTGACACAGGCAATAAAGTTAAAGCTGCAGGTAACATATCACTGCCCTGGAAGTCTGTCATACATGAGGTCAAAGTAAATTACAGAGCAACTCACAAAAATGATGGGAACAGAAAACCCAAGCAAGCATTTACAAAGCAATCTTGAGTGAAATATGTCATATGGCGGTGGGCTATTCATTTACACATCATTGTTTCCTGCCACAGTCCAAATACATCCATTAAGGTGAATTAGAGACTTAAAATTGTATGTGACAGCAAATGGTTAAGGAATGATGATGGATGGATGGATATTTGCAGCTCATTTAGCTGTTATTTGTCTTTTCTTTGTGCATGATATCAATTATAGAAAATCTGTATCAGCAGGTCACGATCACAAAACACAAAAACTGGGATCAGGCCTAGAGAACTGCAGAATCCAAATTCCAATCCTCCCCAAACTCCAGTCGTCTCTTGTCAAGGAGCCTGTGCTATGTGCTATATGAATTATACAGTGGCAGCTCTTCTGCCTGATCTATCCTTTGCTAATTGCTCTGTCAGTCAGTTCTGAGTCACTCTGCATGCGCTTCTCTACTGTCCTCAGAGACAAGTTCTTCCCTCCCTTCTCCATCCCTGCTCTCTTGGCCAGATAAACCAGCTTCCATGTCTGTTTTGTCTCTTGCACATATTTCACAGGGACAACCTGTTCTGGTCCTTCTGGATTTAACAGACCGCTGAGCGCTGGGTGTTTACGCCGTGCATGTTCACGCACGCGCACGCAGACTCACAAATCTCCAGAGGATAGGATCTCAGAGAGGCACCACAGCCTATTTCCCTGCAAATTAGGTTAATCACGCTCCAGAGAGGCCCAGTTAATAACCCTCATAGAGGATATTAAGATGGCACCTAAATCACAGGAATATGTGAATATCTGATGGCCCCGCGCACAGTAATGCCACGTTTAGCCCAGGAGTTGTTGGCAGAGCTGGCTGCGAGGATGCCGAGTGCTCATAAACACCCTTAGAGAAAACACCTCAGTGCAGAGGATAATATATTAGGAAGCCTGCTTCATTAAGCTGGCGATATTAATCAGAATTAGACCATTACTCAGTGGGGTAAAACAGCAAATACTAAGCGCATGATCACCTGGAATATCAATATGAGAACATAATCCCTGACACCATGTAGATGAAGACTGATTAAAGCCACCGTTTCTCTCTTCCCATCACTGTGCATCCGCCCCTGCCGTCACTCAGGTTTATCCAGGCCAGACCGAGGCAGGCACGTGCCCGGGCAGTCACCTGCATTCAGGGGCGGGAGCTGAGAGGCAACCGGTGTCTCCGCCAGAGATATTCCTGACTAGCTTCTCCCTCCCCAACGGCGGGGGGGGGGGGCTGCCAGGCCACACATCCATGAAGGATGGAGCCCGGAGGCGCCCGGCCCAGCGGTGACCAGTCCCTGCTGGTTAGCTGTGCCTCCCGAGACACCCTCCTTGGCATGAGCACACGCACTCGAATCCATGCTGAATCAATCGTTGAGACATGTATACATGCACGCAGCCTGGGAGAGCCATTACTCTGAGTGAAAGGCGTGCCGTTTAAGTGGCAATACGGCATGTGCTTTCATTAAGCTCGCAGGAATTGATGGGGAACTGCGTCTTCCTAGCAGCACAATTTCGTTGCTTTTCATTTGCATGCTGACTGATAGTTTTTAGCTGAGGTACCTAATACTTTCTAAGCCAAGCCTCTTGCCTATGCCTAAGACTTAGAGTGATTCCATGAACATGAACATTATTTGGATGTCTCAAAAAGTTAGGGTTGCAGCTACTGTGTTCACATTTCGAAATGATAAAGCACACTGAACAAGAGACTTCATTCAAGAGCAGAGCTGAATGGTGCTGAAATCACACATTGACGTATTAGCTTGCATGTGTCTGCGTGTGTGCCTAACAACCGCAAATTACCTTCAGCTCACAGCACTGATTTAGTCATTGATTGAGCAAAAGATTTCAATAGACTTGTTCATTCCAGCGTCACAAATGCCAAGATTTGCCTTTTTTTATCAAGCATCAGAAACAGAATATTTTGGTAGGGAAAGGCACGGCTCAATTTTAAAACTCATGCTGTGAGAAGGCTCTGGTGGGAACATTTTGACAAGGGCTGCAACAAACATTTCACTTTTGTAGTCCAATCAGCTATTACTCTCTCAGTTAGGTGGGTAGCTGTTTGGCTTTTAACATGGTCAGAAGAATTGTACATGAATGTTTGTGAATCCGATACAGAATTTCGTCAGGTAGGCAGGTGAAGGGACACTTTACATACACACAAATTGCCACTGAAATAGTCAATTACTCTGGAAGTCCATTATGAGACCTGACAGAACTTATCTGCAGCCCTGAAATTTGTTTTAGAAACTCCACAGGATCATAAATGGCTCCTTCTTTGGCTCAATATATCACACTGTGGCATGTAAAATAACTGCAGAGAAATATCAATGATGGGCTCACAAGTACCATGACATCACACAGCTGGGAACCCTGGGCAGTAATTAATGCAGAGATGCATCCACCCATTCTTCTCTGCAGCTTCACAGGTCATTGCTGTTTCATTTACGCCCACTCCTAGGCGTCTGTAGGTGGTCTGTTCTTTGTCTGTTCCAACAGGTACCGCAGCTTTCTCTGCACATGCTCAATGCCCGTTCCTCTGACTTGTGATTGCAGAACACTCCTCTATTGTTGAACAGACCTGAATTGGAGAGTAGGGCTCCATCCCACGCAGTGAAGGTTGAGAAAACAAAGTCCTGCAGTAACTGCCAGATTAATAAGTGACAGTAATAAACGATTCCAGCTTTTAGCTTGACAGGGGTCCACACAGTCATCCCACATCCACCATCCTGATGTTCCACATCATGTCATGTAAGTGGCAGGGTAATTCCAGGAAGATGGAAAATTGCTTTCTCCTGCCTCCTGACTGCTTAAACTACAGAGTATGGCCCCAAAATGCATTTCATCCGCTACAATTGTCCTGTCTTGCATGTATTGCCATTGCCCAGCGAAGTCAGCCCTAGGATGTACGGTGTGTGTCATGCATAATAAATGTATGGCAGCAAATGGGCAGGAATTAGATGCCCTGGTGAGAATAATACCCAGCAGGTGGCAGAGGAAATCTCACCGTGGGCAGGTTTGGTCTCATTTCACAGCATGTCATTACCTCTAAACCTATTTTACGGAAAATGAATGGGCTTAATTTTAGCCTTTGTTTGCAGACTTCTGACTAAAGTAGGCAGGCTGGACCCCAAACTGCGGCAGCTTGGCGATCTTGTTTTATCACCACCTTTGGCCCATCTTTTTTATTATTTTCCTTCGTGCTTTTTAAGCTTATCTCTCCATCCACCCTTCTATCTTCAAGTGCATACACACAATACTTTCCCATTTCCAGAGAGAAAAAACAAACAGGTTGAAAAACAATAATAATTGAATTAAATCATAAATACAATTAATATACATTTTGAAAAAGAGTACATAAAAAAGCAAGTATAAAATGCATATTAAATACGGCCCGTAAATTCACCAGATCAACTGCGTGTTTCTGGAGGTGTGTGTGCGTGTGTCAGTGACGGTGTGTGTCGCCTGCGCCGTGCTGTTGGCGACCCCCAGCGTACAGGATGAGAAGTTTTCCATGGTTTCTCTTGCTTCTAAAACATCACAAAACATCTCCACGCCGAGGTCAGCACCGACGGCGACGGCAAACACGCGGAATTTGGGCTCAGAGAAGCCGCCGCTTTTTGCGCGTCCCTCACGAAAAAAACCCTATCGACCCGCACGATTGACACGATCATCAATTTCTGCAGACTCTCCCAACTTGCCACTGACGTCGATAAAATAAACAAGTGAGACATGCTGTCGACGTTGCGGTATCCAACAACAACCCCCGAAACGCAATGTCAGTTCGCGGAGCGCAGCGCAGACTGCATCAGTCGCAGCATTAAGAAGTGTGCGTCTCTTACCTGCGCGCAACGCTCCGTTTTATCCACATTGTTTTTCTCTCGGCTGCCGAAATCCGACTCAGTCCTCCAGGTATCCTCCCATTGAGATGGCTTCCCACCAAAAGTCGACAGTGGCTGATGAAAACACTCAAGTGACGGACCTGGCTCGGGCTGTCACTAACGCAACCATGCTTTTAAGCCATATATATATACATATATATATATCCTCCAACGTTGCGCAAATGAAATTCCTCCGAAGCGGCGATGCCCCGCTGCGGCGACGATTCACGCACAAACACTGCCTCCAGTCAGGTGTGCGTCAAGTTGTCTGAGCAGAGTCCTCCTCTTCCCTCTCCTCCTGGATCTCCTCCTGGATCTCCTCCTCAGCTCGGCTCAGGTGAGCGGGGACGCGGCGCAGCTGTCCTCAAACTTTGCCTTCACGCTTATGAGAGAGGGAGCCGGGCTCCGAGCTGGCATCCTGGCATCGCTGGTTAATAATAAGAGCGCACCTTCTTCCCCCTACATCGTGAGAAGAAGAAGAAGATGAAGAAGAAGAAGGAGGAGAGGAAGAGGAAGGTGCCCCTCCAAAAAAGACGGGAGGGAGGAAGATGAGGAGGTTCGCCTCTGAAGCAAGGAGGAAACAAGTCAGTGCTGGCGGGGGGTCCTCATTATCTCCTCACATCTCTGGAGGTGTGGAGGGGCTGAGGAGGAGGAGGAGAAGGAGGAGGAGGAGGATGGAGAAGGGGTAGAAAGGATAGCCAAAGTCAAAAAATGAAAAAGAAAAAGATTGAACTGAAAAAGGAGGAAGAGTGGGGAGCCAGAGAGAGGGGCTGAGGCTGTGGCGCTGTGACCAGAGAGGAGAGCAGAGCAGGCTGCTCCGCTCCGGCTCTCCTGCTGCTCCTCTTCTCTTCTCCGGCTCTGACGAGCGACCTGCCCGCTCAGCCCCACGCGCCCGTGACGTCACCGCACAGCCTCATATGTCATGTGCCCCTCAGTCTGACGTCATGGGTGTCAGGGTGGGCGCGAGGAGGGGCCGGCCACCCCATCCGACTTGGTCTTGGGAACACATACACACACACATACAGTGTACACACACACACACACACACACACACACACACACACACACACACTCAACTCAACACCTACTGAGAGAGGGTGAAAAGTCAGTAATGTGTGATGTAATCTACAGGCCGTCAGTGTGTGACCTCTATCTCTCCACTGCTATCACCACCTGAGAAACTCTTAAAGAATCTGTTATTGTTATTGCAATCATTATCTGTCTGATTACTTTAATTAATCTCTGGCAGATAAGACTGATTGCTTCAACAACAGGAGACTCAACGAAGGGCCATAAAATGAAAATGTGAAATGTTGCCTCCACTATAAAAGAAATCATGTGGATTGCAAGAATGATTTTAAACTGCTGAAATTGAGTAAATTATAGCCAGGGTAAGTTGATTTAACTCGGTTTTCAAAACTTCTAATAACATAAGGGCATAAGCACATAAGTTTTTGTTTCTGTGTAAGAATAGTAAAGAACATAGAAGCTGTTGCCGTTCTGTGCTTTGCCTCTGGTTTTTGTTGACCTCAGTCAAGAGATCAACAAAAACAAAAGACCTCAAGAGGAAGGGATGTGTAGTGTTAAATGTTCGATACCTCCACAAGTACCTCTAGGGGGCACCTAGAGTCAAATATCTCCCAATTCACAAAATGCGATTGCCTTTTTAGTGCCTCCTGGTGGTCACGTTGTATGTACAGCCATTGTGTGTACATACTTAAGGATGAGATCAAACGGAGGATTACTGAATTGCGGTTGAAATATGATTTAAATATTGAAATATTAGAGGAGTAGAGACATAAATGTTGTATCATCTTTAAGTATAATTAGTTATTTAGTCTTGTTTTTGCTGAATTAGGCGCTGAAATACGTTGGTTCGATCACATAAGTTTAGTCGTTTCTTGTAACAATAGTTTTGAGAGGTAACTAAACACAAATCTACACCTGAACCTTAGCATCTTAACCAAGATTTGCTAACCTTAACCTAACCATGGTTTGTGTTTCACAGCAGGATGCAGGTTCCCTTCTCTACCTATAGATACACAGGTTTGTTGTCCAACACTGATGTTGTCTGAAGTTTTTATGAACGGGTGGTTTACAAATCCTCTCCAACTACCTGTCTTTCAATGGACTGGTGGTGTGTCCAGGCTTTATTTCCCTTCGTTGACAACAGATGAATTTTTCATACGTCTTAACTTCATAAAAATCAGATTTTGCCACCTTCTCATTCAAAACAACAAAATGTATCTGCTATCTTTTCCATGTGACATGGAAGCAGCATTAAACTGTCATCCCGGAGGCTTTTTGCACACCTGTACTACAAGATGTCAGCGGTGGGCAAAATCCCATTACATTAGAATCAATGTGCTGGAGTGAGCGCACTGCCAGATAGGTGAAATATTACCTATGACAAGATCAACTCGTGCGTGAGAAAGCTAGAGGATGTGGCGGCCTTTCTTGTACACCTCGAGGTCAAAGTGTCAAACCAATGAACACATCACACCTATTTTAGCCGCTGCGACTGCTCTAGCCTTTCCTAGAAAAAAAAACAAAAAAAACAGGATTGAATTGTGTTGGTCTTGATGTATTCAGACTGCATTTCCACTCATTTCACCTCAATGCAAATTATCAACACGCAAAGAGATGAGCTTCCCTTTGCTTTAGATGCGTTTTTGTAGTTGTAGCTCTGATTCCTCTGGATTCCCATGATCACACTGTGGCACTGAGCACGACCGCCTCCCTCCTCGTCTGATGAATTGCAGCTGTTTATATAATTTTACTGCTCCATACATGATGAGGCAACTTTCCTCTCCTTCTAATTGTCTCCATAAAGTACACTTCTGTCAAATACCCTCATTACACCATTACTGTGTCTACATACATACTGCTCCGAGTGGATTTCTCTGTCTGAGGAGCCCATCAGCAGCTCCGCAGCAGATGGAAGCTGTCGTCGCTCTCCTTCTCTCTGTCACTTTCTCCATCTTTTCTCTTTGCATTCGCACTCTCTCTCTCGCTCTCTCTCTCTCTCCCACACTCACTGTTTTGCACGTGGTTTTACAGTGTTGCATGTTTCATGTGCCTCACACATGTTTTTCATCTCGTTTTGGTTCATGTCAGGGCTTATTTCGCCTCCAGGACAGAGTCACAGGTTGTCGTGCATGTCAAAGACTGCGGGTGGCTGCAGCTCACATGGACCTAAACGCAGCATACTAAACATCTGTTGTGTAAGCCATTAACACCCCGCCACGAGAGTGTGAATTAAAAGGAAGAGGGATTTGAGTATTGCTGTGTATCTGCTAAGCTGGATTGAGTCACTCTCCACTGCGGTTGTGGGTACAGTTAAAGTGCGCAGGAGAGATTGCCTATGGTCTCGCTGCTGTTACAGACAAAAATATCCTGACTTGATACATGGTTCCCACTGGGCAACAGTTCAATCTGCTACATCCAGTGCAGATCAAAATATCTTTCATATTTTTGTTTGTTTTATGTTTAAAATCCATTTCTCTAAGCACTGGTAAGAGGTGAAGATGCTGCAGCTGCTGCACGGTTTTGCTGCAATCAGAAGGGTCATGCAACACAGTGTAACAGCAACTATAACAATTCAATACCAATAATTCATTTCATCATGTGAGAGCTCAAATGGATTTCACCCACTGTTAGCTTGCTACTGATATAGATTTTTAAGCACTATTATCTTATATCTGATGAAAATGTTTTTTTGTTTTTCAGTTGAACGGGTTCAGCTGTTGCAGAGCAGCTTGAAATCAGTTTCATTTTTAACTTGCTCTTTTGACAGCACTGGCTGTCCCGCAGTGCAGTGACTGTCCCGCCCCTTCAGACAGATTGAAATTGGTGCAAGGACTCTCCCATTGACTGTCATTTGAAGTCCCTCCTGCATTCTCTATGGGATTTTGCATGTAACCGAAAGGAATAGGAAACTGAACATTTTGATATTTCCATTTATTATTATTATTGTAATGATCACAACAACAACAACAACAACGACAACAACAACAACAACAATAATAATAATAATAATAACAATAATAATAATAATAATAATAATAATAATAATAATAATAATAATAATAATAATAATAATAATAATAATAATAATAATAACAATAATAATAATAATAATAATAATAATAATAATAATAATAATAATAGCGGTATAATTTACATTTTATACATATATTTTATTTTTGAAAGTCCTCAATTTCTTTTACAAATTTAAGCTTTTATTTTGAAATTTCACGGATGTGATGCGCGTAGCTCCTATCGTCTATTTGACTGAGAGGTAGGTAGTTGAAGCTCCGGAGTTGAAAAGTTGTATTTTTAAGAATTTCACGCCACTTTATTAAAACGATTATAATACAATATATAATGTGCACTGTGGTATATGGTTATGGTGTTTTGTGTCGGGTAGCGGTTTGTGGGAGCCATTTTGAGGGAACAAGGAAAGCTATTTTTCGGCAATTCCTCCCTGTGTTTGTATGTGTGCGCAGGAACGAGTGTGGATGTTCGTGTGTCGTTCATGTGTTAACGCATCCTCCATGTAATAGCCTACAGCTCACTCACTCGTGTTTATGCATTTTGTACCGCAGGCAGGAAGGAAAAGAAACCATCCCTGTGTCTCGTGATATTGGGCACAGGAGCACTACGCCGTGTAGTAGGAACCTCCAGAATGTTCCGGCTACACCTGCGCGAGCTCGTCTACGTCACGTAGATGTTGGGTGGCCGCTACACCATTCAAGATGGCGTGCAGCGGCAGCGACTCCATAGAGAGCAGCGGAACCCACAGCAGCTCCTTCCTGGACCGGAACCGGAGTTACAGAACTTAAAGGAAACACAAACTTTCCGAGAATGGACATGGACTGTCGCCACCAATTTTTTTGGAGAGCGAGGGATCCAGGCTAGCAGTTTGCCGAGACAACAATGAGGTGAGCAAAAACCGGCATGTACTGAAACGGCTCATTCAGTTTGAACACCTTACTTAACAATACTCCACAACATTGTGTGTGTGTGAGAGAGAGTTGGCAGGTGGAGGTTTTATCCACAGTCTATTGTGACAGAGAATAAGGTTGATGAGAGATGAGTTTGACGGCCTCAAAGTCGCAGCAAAAAGCTGAATGAGGCTTAAATGTTGTGCAGAAGCGGGAGGATCTCAGTCAGGGGTTAATATCCCGACTATATATATATATATATATATATATATATATATATATATATATAAAATATAAATATATACATATGTATATATAGTCGTCACCAAGGTCGACGTCTACGACACTTCAGACGTCATTCACCATACTCCTAATGCAGGAATGTCGACAAGTGCAGCTACATGGATCGAGGTCAGATGTTACAAGTGGTGGAAAAAAAAAACCTTCTTCTGTCTGGTCCTGCTGCTTACCAGAAGTATCTTTTATGAACTGAAATGAATTCATTTTAAATGACAATGCGCTGTTGTCATTTTAAGTCTGTGCATATACAAAGTTGCTAGTTTCTTGACGGCATGAAAAAAGCTTTTAGCTACTGATGAATATCTAGCTAACCACCAACCAAAATGACTACAGGTGCTTAAATGGAGACCGTGTTTACAAGTTTTCCAGACAAAACACACAAAGCAAGTTCACCATACAGCTCTGTAATTAACAGATATATTAGAAGATGTCTAGTAAATGGCTAAATGTAATTACAGCCACGCATCAGTGCACATTTTTCTAATCTCCCGTTAGAGCTGCTGCAATACCTTCACACTAAAACCAGACATATTCAATTTGGTGACATTGACGTAAGAAATATGTTTTCATATGGAACGAAAACAATGCAGTAGGTCGACGTGTACAGCAGATGTAGCACATCTGATCCTGGGTAGTTTTCACACTTTCAAAAAATAATTGAGATGAATTTGTAGGAAGTCATAAAAACACAATAGACCTGTAGGCAGACGACATAGACTTTGTAAATTCCCCCTGTGCATACCCTCTGGACACCCTTCTAGTGTGTTATTGGAACCTGTAAAGTGGGTTAATTCAGATGTCAAATGATGGCACCATAACCGCGGTGTCCATTTTGTCCACGTGCGTAGATTATTATTGTTTTGGCAGCCTTTCAGTTTTGCTGATTATACAGGAGCAATCTACACTGTTTGTATAAGCAAAGACCCATTTAACAAGCATTTATTACACTATTTAGTGGAGCTCTTATGTACAGTACTCAAGCCACAAGGATAGGTATGTCTGTATTTCTGTTAACCTTTCATCACGGCAAGACAGGCCATAATTAAACCTTTAATTCTCACCTTTGGATTATATTTAAAAGAGCCCTACAACAAAACAATTGAAAACACTAAAATGTGACCCAAGTTAATTTTTGCAGTCTGTCTCAGATAAAAGAAGTTTCTAATATGATATTCTTGTATTGGTCTCTCAGCACACTGAACTTTGCTGGATAATTAAAAGAAAAAAAAATCCAAAAGGAAAAAAAAAATAACGACTTGCAGCTCATACTATGTATCCTCTCACAGAACACCAAAGTTACCCTGCCCACCTGTAATGACTCCCCTGCCAAAAGCAATGAAGACCTGACTCTGGGGTTCGCAGCGTTCAAAGCCATTGCTAGTGGGAATTTCAAACAGAAACCAAAAGCATGCATAAGATATTTCGCAAAGGCTGCAATATGAGCATTCCTCAGTTCCCTTCACTTATGGGTGAAGTGCCAATCAAGACTAGCCGGCGGATACGTCTCCTGCAGCCCAAAAAGGAGGCGAAGAAAATAGTTTCTATCATGGGACATTGCATTTCTGCAAGCAACTGTAGGCATTAAAATAGAAGTTCTAGTGATTTTTTTTTTTCTCCAAATTCCCTAAATGCTTTGCAAGACCGCTCTTTGGACGACAAAGATATCCCTCTCGGAAAATAGCACCAACAGAAGACGAAGTAATGCTAGCTACCATGGACCACAATAAGCTGATAGGGCTGTAGCAGCAAAACCCTAGAGAACACTTAACATATTCAGCCAACAGCCACAAACAGAGCAAAATGCAAAAGCCTTTGACAAAAAGTATCGCTGCATATCGTAAGGACGCGCTGTGCAGCTGTGGGTGTGCTGCATGTTGCTGCCTCTTTGTTGAGATTCACAGGAAGAAAGCTGGATGCAGGAGAGGATGAGTTCACAGAGGCAGGTGAGCTGAGTGGGAGGGGGGATGGAAAAGACAGGTGTGCACCATGAGCACACACACACACACACACACACACAGGGAGAGACAGACAGGGCAAAGAAAGGCAAAGTGCCATTAAAAAACAAGAACACCAAGGCAAAAAACTTGGACGAAAAAAGGTATCTATCAGATGACCTTTCTAGATTTCCATTTAATTTGATTTACTGTGTTATTTTGTGGGAGTTGTCAAACCGAATAGAGACTTATTGATTGATGTGGAGCAGCGAACCTTCAGAGTCTCAGGATGATGAGAGGAAGATAAGAGGGGCTGCAGTCACTCTTTTAACAAGGCGTTACAGACAAAAGAGTCCTTCCTCCTGACTGACGGGCTGCTGATATATACACCTGTCTCTGCCTACCTGGTGGACTCATTCACCATGGTGACCCCCGCAGTATGTCATGGAAATTTGCTGCAGTCACTTTATCTCATGCACCAAACCACGCTCAGCACAGGAAGTGAGAAAGCTGGTTTGTTACTAAGGCAACATCATTTGGATGAACATCTCAGCGGCAGCTGGGAGGAACTGCCCAAATTCCCAGGGACCGCGTTTCTTTTTTTTCTTTTTTTTAAGTTTTCTTTTTCAACACACGAAATTTATACTGAAAGGGCCATGAAAGGAGCAGCAGACGAAATGAAATGAAATCGCGGCATGAGATGCTGATGAATTGAATCTCTGACATGAGGCTGTTGCAGTGTAAATGGTGGCGGCACACAGTAAAAAGGATTATATCATCCTTAAGGTCTTGAGCTCAAGGGATCCGTCCACTCCCCTTTTTTCATCCCGGGCTTTGTTACCGCAGAACGGCAAATGAGGAAATGTTCCGTGAGAGCAGCTTTCAGCAGAAAGCAGAACTAAAACATAGAAATCAAATAATAGCAGACATTACCTGCATTGTCTACTGCCCACTCACTGCTCCGAGAGAGAGAGAGAGAGAGAGAGGCTGCTCACTGATATTCTGCTCGGTGCTGAATATTGTCCTCCTTATGCTCTCTCCGAGCAACGCGCCCAGGCTCCCTTTCATTCACATACCTTCTATACTCTTGTCAGTCACAATACAAGAGCGGGCTCTATCCTGTTTAACACCAGCAAATTAAATCCGCCTAAGACAAAAAAAAAATGTCTTCTCAGCCTCAGTGGTGCTATTAGTACAGTGCTTAACTAAAATAAATCAACCGAGGAAACAGTGTGACATAAAATCAATCATCATCATTTTGAAGTCATAATTCAATGAGAAATACGCTGAAATGACAGCTGCATTGCCTGTCGTGTTAGTTGGACCCTCTGAGGGACATCAGATACAAACGTCTAAATAAAATATAGAGTTTTTGGAGCGGGTATTGTGAACTTTGTGTGAACTGTGCACGCTGTGTATTCTAATGAGATACATCATGGAGATTGCATAATTTCACTGATCATGTTGATTACAGTGGTCAGCCACCATGACCCACAACTGAAGCTGATGTAAAGCAGTGTTAACAGTGGTGTTGGCTGGAGGAGAACTAGACTGATACTGTGTCATAAAACGACAGCACGTTAGCCTTTATTTGATTTAAGTAATGGGCGATTAGTCACAGTTGTGCAGTTCAGGGCTTGTTTGATGCTCCCGGACCACGCTTCGGTTTTGTTATATTGGGGAGTTGATGTGGTGGCGAGGTGCAGGATGATGAGGAGGAAGTAAGACTGATATGATAAACAGGAATAGCTCTGCATTTGTTACATAACACACACACACACATTCAACCAGGCCAGCGCATGTGGGATAGTGTCTCTGTAGCTACAGAGGAGCTAATGAGCAAATCAGGAACAGATGTGTGGGGAGCTGGATGGTGGAGGAGGCAGTCAGGTGAATCTGTAGTGGACAGGTGTGGTACAGCAGGGCCTAGAAGACATGCCGTCAGACACACTGGTGAGAGGCTGAGGATGCAGGTGTCTACCACGGAGAGCCGATGGCTGTCTGTGAAGGCAGATTCACTATAGCCACAGGGAGAGGTTGCCAGCCTGTGAAAACCAGTTGTAAAATCCTTCAGTCCTTATAAAAAACTACTTTAACTTCTCCAGCGGGCTCGCTGTGCCCATCACGGTGTACCCACTGACACATCAGCATAAAATTGTAGTAGATAAACAGGAGCCAAAACACAGGGTGAGCTGCTCTTATGAAACAACCTGAGGGATCCAGAGCTCAAGCAAAAGAAACAAATACTGTTGAAAACACACAGCGCTGAACGGATTTATGATTTGAAAAAAACAAAACAAAAGGAAACACAAACAGTTCAAACAACATCATCTCTGGTCGTGTAAATGGCTGTGAAACTCGGTTTGCAATTGGGTTAGCATCAAAACCCCAGTCACCCCAGTCCAAAGTCCCGGTGGCATGAATAAAAGTTGCATTACGGGAAGTGTTTGTTCCAGCGTTTCGGAGCTCGCTTTCAGGAGATCTCAGCCAGTCCCTGGTCTTTATACTTTTGGCCAGACTGTCATTCCTTACAATCTGTCTTTTGTAACGCTTCCAGCCTTAAAGAAGTGTGGTAAACATTCGCTGAAGTCACCTCTAAATATAGAACGCGCACAATCCCGTTTTATATTCCCCAATTCCCCCTTGAGTATGAGACGGCAAATTAGGTCAAGTGTCCTTTCTTTTTGGATGCTGTTTTAACTCCTCTGTGTCACAAAAACGTCCCAAGCGTCCTTTGTTTATTCTGACTCGGCCCTAGCTGACATTATCTCTGTGACATTACATGCTTACAGGGTCTGTGAGTGAGGAGATAAAAGTATGAACAAGTGAGAGAGGGGGGCGGCTGTTCGAGTGGGTGGATGAGACACCTCTATTGATCTCTTGCCATCAAGGGCTGTGAATCTTGACACTCCGGCAGTAAGACAATGGAGTCAAGCTGGACATGCGCTTACTCTCTCTCTTATTAAATTCAACCCCCACACACACAGACCCACTGGAACAGACAAACGGCGCCCTGTAAGCGGACCAGGCCCTCGGCCAGGTCCGCTCAACTTCTCTCAGGGAAACGTCGTATCCTCTCGATTCAAAAGACAAGTGGCAGATTTTTATTGTGCGGCACAAGAATGCAGGAGGAGATGTCTGAAAGAGAGCTGGCAGTTTGAGTCTCCACAGTAATCTTTGAGACGAATGCTCCGCGAGAGGGAGAGGAATGGCAGACTTGTACAGTACAAAATGTACCTATTCAACTGCTCCGTCTGCCTGTAACAACCAGTGTCTCGATGCGTTACTTTCAACTCACTTGTCTTGTTTTCACGCAGCTGCGCTCGCTATGAAGTCGCCACTTTTTTTTTTTTTCCCACTCGTCACCCTCAGAGGCTCAGATGACACCCTTGAGCTGCAACCCTGACGCTTTTTGAGATTCTTAGCAAGGTGGCCCATTAGACAGCGTCACGCTCACGTTGCTGAGTACGAGGGAAAGAGAAATGGTGGAGAAGGGAATAATGGACACTCGGGAGCCTGTGAAATTGAGAATGCGGTGATGAAAATGTTTGTTTTTTGAGGTGCCAGCGCGTGTTTTCAAAGGAAATCAGACTGGGCCTCTTTCATTTGGCATCTCCGAACGGCCACAGACATATGCCTGGAATAAGGAAACAACAAAGTAACTCGATCCATTTCACACCATGTGCGGTCCTCGCTGGAAGTGGGAAAGATTGGCACGTGATAAATCTCTGCAGCGCTTGAGTGTTTTGCATGATTAGATGGTGGAGGGTACATTAAATCAAGCTCGATTTGCTAATTGACTAGCTGCAAGACCCTTATCCCCGTGCATTCCGTCTGCAAGCAGTTTCTGCGCATAAATGAATATGATTGTCCAAAAAGATGAGGCACGCAGCCAAAAAGAAATCACCCTTCATCACGAATGGGGAAAAAAAAAGCCCTGCCCAGGAATTATTGTTGTAATGCAGGGCTTCAGTGGCCGCTCGCATGTTGTAGCCACTGCTCGGGCTCTGTGCTGCCTCTTATTGTTTGTCGTTTTGTTGAATCATACAAAGGGAGCCTGATAAATCAGTGCGAATTTGAGCCTCGTCAGCAGAGCCAGCAGAAAGGGGTGCAGAGATGTGAAATGTGGGGCGCTGACCTTGAAGAAATGTGCATTTTGCGTTAGGTGGCGGGGAGGGGGCTCTCTGGGCCCAGAGGATGCCAACATACCCGGTGCTTAGCAGCCTTTTATGATTTGAAAAACAAAAGCCTCGCAGACAGAGACTTCGTTTCGCACTTACATCTTGACTTTTATCATGTGAACATCGCCCCCCCCCTTCGTTTCCCCTACTCCGACCCTTTTTATTCATCTCAGCACATAGGGATAGAAGTATGGAGCCACTCTGGTATGTCAGACGGTAATGTCTGAGTCTCTCAACCAGATATCAATGGAAATTTATAGGAGCACGCTCAAGGACAGCTGATGGGCCACTGGAATATCTCTCTTTTGTCTTGTAGAGGAGCTGTAATGACGAGAAATTATTCAGTGAAGCGTTGTCACCCCGGCAGTGCCTACCTGGAAGAAGAGAGAGTGGGAGCATTGGAGTCATTGCTATGGAAACAAGCACAACACTGGCAGAGAAGAGACACTAACAGACCATAACTTGCTGCAGAAACTGTGCTGCCGAGGAAAGAACGTCCTAATTGATTGGTCGATGGCGCTGATGGAGGTGTCGGGGAGGGGAAAAAAAAGGCCTCGTTCCATTTTTACAGGTGACACGCATGTGCTGCACATTTGGCTCATTTTGAGGCCAGGAAAAAATAAAGTCTCGGTAACAAAGAGCGAGGCTGCTGCACAGAGACAATGGCTAAAAGCCTGGAGGCATTAGCAGTGTCTCGCTGCAAGCTCAAATCTGGCTGCTCAGACAAAACCTGCAACCGGGGGGGATTTCTTCCTTAATTGAATTTGTTGTGTTTCCTGGAGGGGATGAGACTATTTAATGTCAGCCTTTATTGGAAACTTTAGTTTGGATTCCTCATTGCACCTCGCAGGCCAAGCGAAATATCCCAAAGACATATCTTCCTTAATTACGCAGAGCAGGATCCACAGACATCCCGATTCTTCTCCCGCTGAACTTTGTGAGGCGGAGCACGGGTCACGGAGACACGCTCCTCACCTCAATCTGAGGGAACACAGCACAGTGACCGGCATGACCAACAGGGTAATTTAATTTGTCTCAAGTCACTCCCAGGCCCCCGGTGAAGAGAAAAACGCAGCCCACTCGTAAGAAAATTTGTGCCGGAATAATCTCCGTTGCCTGACTGTTGGTGGAGCAACATACTGCCGGAGTGCAGTGGGTGGATCGTGGCCATTGGAAAGCCAGCACAACCAATATCACACATGGTTGACTTTGATATTCAGTAGGATGAGATATCTGTGGAACGAAGGGAAGGGAGCTGAAGTGGACAGACCGCAGAGCACCAGCTGCTGGCGTTCTGGGAGGAAAAACCGATAAAAGACCGACTTCACTTTCAGAAAATGGCCCAGGCCACAGAGAGATGTTACCGGCATTAAGAAAAATACATTTGCAGCTCTAAGAAGTTACTGAAGGAAGTAGGTTCATATCTGAAAAGCGTCTTTGAAGCTGTAGTAGAGTGGGGAAAAAAAACGAGTTTGACAGTTCAATGTATTTTCAAAGAGCAACTTCGTCACAAGGTCCATTTAGTGGTAGTTCCAAAGTTTTTTCACATGATCCTCATACTCGGGTATTGATGTGATCATGCTCTTTCGTAGGTACAAATTAAGCGTGTTTTCTTTGAGCGCTGGCTCCAAAATCAAACAGCATTCATTTCTCCAAACTGTTAGATGTAAAGTAGAATGCAATATCGCCAATTTTCTCTTCAAGTCAGTATTTTTTCACATAGTATTCTATGCTATTTAAAATTTTGGCATAGGACTTTTATGGTGCCGTATTTTGGAGACACAGTGACTTGACATTATTCATTATTGTAAAATACGCAATTACTCAAAACTATTTTGTTTCAAGGGACAATGTTTATGTCAGCATTTATATATATATGGTATCATTGGTGTATTATGACCTCTGCTAATAATCTGACACATTCGCGCAAACTAAGACTTTTAGATTTATTTGTACATGTGATGGGCAAGATCGCAGGGCAGCGCCATGACAGTCGGACAAAGGACAAATAGCACCAACACGTTGGAGGAGGAAACAGTGTTTGAAATGCGTGTGCACTATTTGTTTGAATGCAGTGCACTATTCCACCATTAGATGGTGGTAATTCCCACACAATGTACTATTATTAATGTATTTTTGATCGACGTATTGTTGATCGATGTGTTATCGATTTATTTTGCGTGGGAATCGGCACAATCGAAATGTTTGAACTCCTCAGTATCAGTCCTTACTTCTTTCACTCGGAGCTCTTTGTGTCGCTCCCCTGAAAATGTTGACGAGAGCTTGGCCCAGGAAGGCAGCCCTCCTCCATCCTCCTCCGTAATGTGGCCGCGTCACCTGCTCGTTCGCGTCCTGGACGCTCGGCGATTTGACAGTAATCTGACTTCAAATATCGCTGTCACAAAGCCACTTTGGGACACTGGGCTCAGCGCTGTGAACCCAACCTCTTAACTGGTGGCCGTTTAAACAGTGAAGTGATCAGAGGGAATGGGTTTACCCAGTGCGGGAGGCTTGTCACTGAAACTGAATTAGGGCAAATTGATGGTATTACTCCTCAGGCTGCACTGCTGGGCTGGTGTAAATCACTTTGCTGCTGAGCAATAAAAATGTCAGCCAATGGATTAAAGACACTCTGGCTATGAACTTTTCCTTTCTTTTTCTCAAGCAACACAAATATGACATTTGGAAAGAACAGGACCCTTGAAGCAAAAGCTGCAATCATCCTTGTACAGTAACACATCCGGCCATACCATGCTACTGCTATTGTCTGCCAGGGGCTGGAGAATAGTGTGTCTTGATAAGCGCTTGTGCGCCACCAGCGTATTATGAGTCAGTTAATAGGTTTTACTTGCTTTCATCTGCAATTCAAAGGATTTCGCTGTACGAACATAATAATTTGCTTTCTCTGTACTAATGCCCCCATGCTGTCTTGTCCGCGAATGCACATTTCGCTCACATTCAGTCACTGTGTATTTCCAAGGTGCATGAGGCAGTTAAGAGTTGCGTTATTTGTTTTGATCTCATCATGCCCCTCATCCGCACACCTATTTTCCTCTTTAGTACTCCCCAGCCTGCCCCGGTTATTGCTTGTAAAAGGAGGGTCACAAATCCAATAATATTCATCACAGGCTCAAATCAGATTAGTTTAATCCAGTGTAAAGCAGACGTCAAATGTAATTCTCTCAGTATGGACTATCTGAATCCTCGCAGAACAATGACAGAACTTAATGGCAACCTGTTATAGTATAGACTGATGCTCTCTGTGCTCTGTTTCTGAACACTTTCAGCTATCCGTGCAACTGTGCAAAGTTGCAACGCATTGTGCTCAGTGTCAGTGTGCTAACAAGTATGGTAGGTTCACTAGTGTGTCAAACGCTTTTTAGCAGGTGCTACACGAGTGCAAAAAAAGTACGAGCAGAAATGAGGATTGTTAAAAAAAAAAAAAGAGCTTCCTCGACACATCAGAGCTAAAAGATACCCTCTTGGCTCTTCTTTTACACCCCTCTTCCTCATTGTGTGCCAGCCTCCCAGCGTAGCAATTCACAGTGACACAGTTTTAATCACCTTGTAATATGGCCTCCGTTCAGGTTCCTCCCGACTCTGCCTGGCTCTTTACCTCTGCACAGCTTTTAATTCATCCTCAATGCATTGATTTAAGATCAAGAGTGTGGAGCGCTCCTAACGACTCTCAGAATTATTCATATGTTTATTGAGAGGGCTTGTAAAGCACGTTTAGACAGAGCTGCTGCTGCCGCCGCCGCCACACGCGGCTCTGTCCTTCCACACTTGGCAATAAATCCCTTCAAGGTTCCAGGACAGGCGATTTGAATGATTTATATCTCCCTTTACTTACACATTGCTTTAGTTTTCTTGTTAATGTAAAATGCCGTGTTGTGGCCCGGCACTTTGCTGATTGGAGATCCACTCCTGCTGAATACCTTTGCCTTGCCGGCTGTGCGGGCTTACCATTCGTCTAATTGGCAGCTGAATATCTGCAAAGTTTACAGTGGCTGTGTGACTCTGCTGGAGGCCCGATTGTACGATGGTAGTGGTTGATTATCTATACAGGGGAAAAAAAGGGAGAATTATGAAAAGCCCTCGGTTAAATCTTTAAATGTCATGCTGCGTGTACAGTATGCACTGATGATATTATGCCGCGCGAGCACACTTACATCACTGCGGCGATGCCGTTGCAGGCCGTGGAGCACGCCGTAGCATTAGTCTTGTCCTTTTGCCTCTCCGGTACCTCCACTCCAGGATGACCCCAGGGATCCCTTTGTATTTGTCTCACACAGCGTCCACTTGTCAGGAGGACGGCAAACATACGGTAATGATGCCCAGACAGGGCTTGGTAAGTGGTCAGACAGCTGCGAACCGCAAAGCAGATGGACTGATGTACCCTTTACCGAGCTGAATGTCATTGGCTGGCATTTCCCGGCGTGCCTCGCGGATAAGGCCGCTGGAAATGGCCCGCAGCGAGACGGAAAGGCCCACCTCGTCCGGCAGCACTCGGGGAGAGAATGGCTCGGGGTCGGGGTAGGACGCCTCAAAAGTTCAATCGTTTACATTAGACACTAATCACGCTACAGTTACTGGCTATGAATCACCAAAGCGCCACGCAGAGTGTGTCTAATGAGCACATGTACTGTCTTTTTTATGATCACAGTGGGGACTGTCATCCCGGCTTCACAAAGTGTAATGTCTCTCGTCCATTCAATCACACTCAGCTTCGACGGCCGTCGCCACACTTTCGAAATCACCGTCGAAATCACGGGATCTTCACACGCTTGCAGATTCCTGGACCCAAACGAGGCAAATCCATGAGAAGCTAGACAGAGAGAGAGAAGCCTCCTGCGAACTTTGTCGAGACGAGTGTTTGATGTAACCCCAACCCTAAGACTAACCCTAACCCTAACCCTAACCATCAAAAGTCAGAGTTGCGGGAATGTTCCGTTGTGCCAGAAAATTTCCCAACATTACAAAGATTAATCGCTGCCGCTCGCGCCCAAACACCACCTTCATAAAGGTTGCGCTGTAATCACTCACCGGCTATTGTACGGCGAAACTCTTGACACCGTTGACATTTGTTTGGTATCAACACGTTTGTCATTTGCAAATCATGCTCAATGGGGTTGATACCGGGCGGCCACCACTGCGCTTCCTTCAAAATGTTAACGCCCGTTTCTCGCTAATCGGTTAATGAATGCCGTTCGTGGGAGAGCGAGGCTCATAGTTGCGGGTGATTCTTGAGCCCTTGATGCGTCTATGGTAGGTCAGACCTTTTGGTTTGCACTGCTGGTATATGGAGAAAAGGCGCACGGTTTGAGTCTGCAGAATAGTGATCTCACACCCCTGGCGACAATGAGTGAAACGTCCCAAGAAAGGAAGGGGTCAAAGAAGCCGACGCGTGGACCTTGAGTTAAGTTGATCTTGCGCTACAATGTGTAGAAATGTACAGTCGAAGTGTGTCATGTCTACTGGAGCCATTCTCTCGTTTTGTGTGTTTCATGTGTACCGGTATGTGGAGACAATTTCTACTCAGAACTGTAGAGAGAAATACTGCGAGATGGACTACAAGGTCAAGATCTCAGTTATATCCCTGGCAACAATTCAGGCCTGCAGTCCTTAAACACATTCATTCCCCTCAAGGCCCAGCACTGTAGCAGGCTTCAGCCTCGTCACAGTGTGCATGACTAAACTCTGCGAGGGACAAGTCTGCAGATCTGGTGGGTGGACATTTGAAATTCAGACCTTCTCTCTGCCCATATTTGGATTTTTCTGGCCGCAGTAATTGGCAGAAAGGCCGGTAAGTGTTATATCCAATTTCCAAGCTCTCGAAATGCTCCTTCAGCAACTCGCCATCAAAAGAAAATCAGAAACCAAAAGAAATCCCCTTTCGACTCTAAATCTGTCTCGATAAGCTCTCCCCTCTTTTTTTCCAGTCAGAGAGCGTGAGCCAAATAATGCCACCTGCACGGCCGCCCTTCCGCACAAGCCGAGAAAAGTGTTTTTAACGACGAGTAGTGGAATGACGATAAGGTCTAAGTGTTTTTTATCCCCCTCCCCTCTTTAATTTGGAAACTGCCGTCGGCAGTAGCAATAACTGTAGATTAGCAGTAGGGGGATTTCTCTAGGGAGAGAGGCTACAGAGGAAATTGTTCCAGGCCGTTCCTCGGCAAATGTTTTTCTTTCCAAAGGCCAGATCTCTCTGCTTCATTGTCTTCACAGCCCCCGTATTTCCCCAAGTTTTACGGCTCTTCTGAGGGACAATTTGTGTGCTGGGCCCTGGTTTTATTTGTTGGTGCTCCGCGAAGGGTAGGAGAGGACATCAAATGAAAGCCATTAATCACCTCGCAGGCCATAAGAGATAATTGTGAAGGGAGAGCGAGGAAGACGTCGAGAGAGAGGGGGGGGGGGGGATGAGCGAGCGAGAGAGGAGAGGTGAGCGAAGGGAAGGAGTCGGGGGGGAGAGCAAACAAAATAAATCAGGAAGTGTGCTGTGGGGAATCTTACATATAACAGCCCTCGCCTTCAATTTCCTCGCTCGCTCCGGCTCCCGCCGCGCCGCGAGAGGGCTGATTGAGCGCACAAGGAAAGTGAAATATCGGAGTAAACACATGACTTCTCGAGCCCCCGCGATGTCCAATTGATGCCGCCTCGTGCCATTTGTTTGGATTACACGGCGGCGTTAAGCTGGAGTCGACTGGCGAGGGCGCACGTCTGTGCTCTATGAATGAACTCTGGGACGGGTGCGGCCCGAAACAAAGCAACGGTGAAGCTGCCACCTGCTCCAGACGACCCCGGTGCTCCCTGCCACAATCGATCCTTGGATTGTAATGGATTGGACATGAATCATACATGCATGTATGCCGGGTCGGCCGTGCTTCCATTTTTGTGCAATACATATACATGTGATTTTTTTCTTTTAGATATGAAACACTTATGAGGTGTAAAGGTACTGTTCGGCCTTAATGTGTCTGTCATTTTTTCCTCCGTCTGTAAAATGACCAACACAAAGTGGAGAATTAATGGGCAGAGGAGAGGAATTTCATCCTTCAGAGAGGAACCATGAATGAATCATGTTTTCTTCCCATCGATGGGGAGAGCGAATGGGTCACGTTGAGACCTCAAGTGAAATGCAAATGGCTGATAAAATGAATGATTCCCCAAATTATCTCATCCTCCCTTGCCATCTCTCCCTGAACTTCTGATGAACTAAAAATTTAATTTACATAATTAGTCAACACGGCAGACAGGCACATCCTGTGCAAACCCATGCAGTTCACTCAATCAACTGAAGGGAACAAAGGAGATTTTTAATTATTCCCACATGTTCAAAGATGACATATCTACAATGATTTGTGTTTATCCATCCATCCATTATGTTAGCAGTTTTATACCCTTATGGGCCTGGATGGTCTGGTGTCTATCCTCAGCTCACACAGGGTGAAGGAATCGGACAGGTCACCGATCTATAATAGGGCACACACACACACCATTCACTCTCCCATTAGCACCTAGGTTTGCATCTTGCTACGTTCACACTGCAGGTCTTGATGCTCAATGCTGAATTTTTTTACATACGTGACCTATGCGTGACTCTACGTGTCTGTGTTTTGAGCACCTGCTCTAAAAGGGACCCAGGTGGGATTTAAAGAGCTCGGTCATGAAAAAAAATCCGACCCGAGATCAGATTTGAGTCGCATTTCGCTGCCGTGTGAACGCACTTGGCATTCGTTTGACCTGAGTGCATATTTTAGATTGTGGGAGGAGAGGTACCCAGAGAGAAAGCTGACACTTAACAGAAAGCAGCACCTTTGCCTTGAATTGAGTGAGAGCATCGTCGGCCACCTGAACAGCAGAAACACTTCAGCGCCATCTCTGAAGCTCCCCCCATCTTTCGGGGGCTTTGTGCTCACTTTGGGAGGAGCGACTGTACAACGGGTGCAAAGCACACAAAGGGTAGACCGGCGGGCCTGAGAGCGCGGACCACTTCCAGGAGGACCACGTGCCAGGGCCGCCTCTTTGGGTTTCACCAGTAATTGTGATCAGAAACACTTTTATCTGCGGCGCTTACAGGGGCACCCGCTGATGAATTAAGTCCACTTCACGCTAGGAGCCGGTAAAATGTCTCTAATTGCAACCTTTAATAATTGCACTGAATTCATTGGGTCCGTCCTTTTTGTGTGTCGGACCCGAAAATCTAGTCTCTAAATTCTAATCTGCTGCCTTAATGAGGACAAGCTCATCCATTGACCGCTTCCACACACCCCTCTCTCTCTCTGTCTCTCTCTCTCTCTCTCTCTCTCTCTCTCTCTCTCTCTCTCTCTCTCTCTCTCGCTCGCTCTCTCTCGATCTCTCTCTCTGTCTCTCTCTCGATTCAACAGTCAGTCAATGGCACATTTACTTGGTGATATAAGAGCGGGTCTCCCACTTGCTGCGCGTTGTGCCAGGACGCGGCGGGGATGAAAACACGAGCCTGATTCAGACAGAGATGTTTCACAACAGAATTAGAAGGCTGTCAGCGGCTGCCAAACTTTTCCCGCAATAGGATATGCAAATGCGCCGAGGAGCCGAGGGGAGCGAGGTGCAAATGAACTTGAAATGCAACACTCCGAGGCGGAGAAAGTGTGAACCGTCTTTCGGTTCAGTTGCGCGCGGGTCGCTGCTTCTGCGTCGCTCCCATCACTCAGAGGGGCCGAGGCCTTGCAGTTTTCCGCCATTTTTATGGTTTCTATATTTATTGTGGCCCGGGTGAATTATTTCACTGATCCGGCCTCCAGAGATGTAGCTTCATTCACTGCGCGGACACTGATTTAAGGCCCAATTATCAAAAAAGCAGCACAGTTGCTTGTTTCTGACTCCAATGCATTGATTTTCAAGCCTGCTCGGGATTTCCCCTGTTCCCCTGCGGTGGGGGCGTCGCGTGCATGCGTTGCATTCCGTGTTGCTCGAGCACGAGCAAATGACTTCTCGATCATGTGGTTTCACCATATCATCTTATTAATACATTTCAAAAGTATGAAATTGATGATGGGGGATAATGGCGATAATAAAGGAAACAAATCCTAATTACGAGATCCTAATCTTGCAATTAGAGCGATCAAATCTGTCGCTAATTTCATAATTATGAGATCTGAATCCTCTACAAAGATCTCGTAATTATCCGATAGGTTCCCCCGGTGTTTCGCTTTGCTCGCAAATTCAGTGCACATCTCTACCAGCGCCGTGCGAGACTTTGTGTTTCTACGGCAATCGCCGCAATAAAACTTTTATCTGACTCGCAGTGCGTTTCTGGACCATCAGCATGCACGCCGGCTTAAACCCTGCGTAACCTTGGTCGCTGAGATAAGTTAATTAGCCGACATAAATGAGCGCGGTAAATGTCACTCTGATAACATCGAACTCATCAAAGTTAACGCGGGGGTCCGTGAGGGCGAGAAGTCTGCAGGAAACACGGGCCTCTGCTTTTACATTAACCACATGAATGTGTATAGAAATGTTCCGCGTCCGAGCCTGTTCCCTTAAAGCCCAGGTCACTTTGCTCTCCTTCCTGCTGTTGTTAGGAGGAGGTTTGCTGTGGGTGTACCACACACCTGCTGTGAGACCACCACCACCACCGTCACTCCCCCTCCATTATAGCGCCGTTCACATTTACCTTCCTCCGCTTCATGTGCGGGACGAGTCCGCATTCTGGTCCCCTCAAAGAGCGCGACGCGACAAAAGAAAGTCACCGCCGTGCCATCGACGCGCCCCGCTAACGATCCGGCGACGGGATGTTTCACGTTCGCAGAGTGTGAGACTTCGATTCCACACCTGCCGGCGATTGAACGCGATGAACTCGCGGCACCGAGTGTGCGGCGCGGGGACGGGCGGGCCGTCCCCGGAAGATTAGCCAAAAGAGAAACTGTAGGCCCGCCCATGACCCCAAAGACCGGGCGGACTGGAGTCCGCCCTAACCCTAACCCTAACCTTAACCCGTCTAACCCTAACCCTAACCCGTCTAACCCTAACCCTAACCCTAACCCGTCTAACCCCAACCCTAACCTTCCAGCGCGTGGGCCTACATTTGCATAAACCGGCGACCAAAAGAAAACAAGCAGCGGCTTTTTTTTTCAATAAGAGCATCTGTATTTCATTGAAGTTTGCAAGCAGTAGCAGGGGCAGGATTTGTCTGCGCACCCCCTACCCCCTCCATCTCTGGGGTCCCTGCTTGAGTCATGCTTACAGATACCGATCCCGCATCCACGGGCCATGGGCCTGTGACTCCTGCCCATCCCTGCTCCGCTTGAGGTCCGCGTGCCTCCTCCCGGGCCGTGTGGCGGCGGCGGCGGCCCGTTTTAAGATTTCCGTCACGTGTTCGGTGAAAGCGCCGGCGGCCGTGATTAAATCCGCTCATTAGCGTCGCTCCGCGGCCGAGCGGCGCGGCGTTGTTTCTTGCACAGGTCGGTCGGGCAGCCCGGGAGCCACGTTCATGAGAGAATAATGTCCGGCGTGCGCTCATTAACGGGGAGGACAGACATCACCGTTAATGCCCGCTTTTAGGATCGCGGCGGCTTTCTCGAGGGCCACAAGATCAAAAGCACGTTAAAGGGGCGCTCTGCCGGCACCGGGCTTTCACGTACCAGCCAGGATTTTAAAAGAAATGCCCGGCCGCCAGGCTCAACGAGGATGGTATCGTGCGCAGGTGCAGCAGCTGCTCGCCGGGGCACACTTGTCATCTCCGCTCGGCTCTAATTGGATGCGCTATCTAACCTTCGTTACGAGACGAGCGCGGAATGCGGGAGTGAGTCGTGGCAGCGCGGCGGCCCGTCGTAAATCACAAAGTGTCCGAAGCTGCATCCAATCGGCCGCACTCGCCGAGACGGAGCAGGAGCGCCATCCGTCACGGCGATGTCGTTCAAACCCGGGCGCGGAACAAAATCCTGAAAGAGGAGCTGCTTTTCAGCTTTGCAAACGGGCGCCAATGGCCACGTGGCGCGCCGGCAGAGGCGCGGGGACGCCAGGCGCTGAAGTGGGCCAGGCGTTTGAGAACGTTTGATTTGCAGCTCGCGTGGGGGGGGGGGGGGGGGGGGGGGGGGGGGGCGCGGAGGTATCTGGAGCCGGTCGGGCGATGGAGCGTACCGGCAGCTTAGGAGCTCCTGCAGCGGTGCAGGGGGGGTTCGCTCCGCTCGCAGGCAGGCCGGGAATGCCATTTTTGCTCCGGTCGATTTTGAGAGTTTGGTTGTCAGCCCAGTTGTTACCGTGAAGTCAGTCAAGGCGCCAGGTGTCTCCGCATGATCTATGCGTGTTATTTAGTTTTAATTGAAAAATGTTTTCATTTTATTGCGCACATGCAATAAGCTGGAGCATGTCGTGTTCCATGTCACGTTAGGATTATTTTCATATTGTGGGATACTGCGGGATAAATCAAGGTTCCTCTTCTCTTCTCTTCTCTTCTCTTCTCTTCTCTTCTCTTCTCTTCTCTTCTCTTCTCTTCTCCTCATCTCATCCCTCGTCTCTTCTTTGTTTCGCTCCAAAAAGCTGAAGAAGACATACTCTACCGTGGTTAGTATGGTTAGTCCTATGACTGGCAGGATTCGGGACTAAAAACACACAGAAATGAAAACAAAAGTTGCTTACGTTTCATCTCGAACTGTGGTGATGTGAGTCGAGGATTGACACGAAACACGTCCGGTCTCCCCCCCCCTCCTGTTTACGAGCGCTTCTTCATATCGGCACCTGAGGAGCGCACCAGTCTTGTACTCTCCGGGGACGAGGTGTCAGGCCGCGTCTTTCATCCGTACGTCTCACAGAGCATCTGTCCATCTCCGGCTACATCGGCAAACATCAAAGCGGACGCCGCTCACATCTCAGGCACCGAGACGGGGAGCATGAGGTTTATCGCCCACCCGCCCGCCCGCCCGTCTGTCCGTCCGTCCGTCTCTGCAGTTAGAGCCCGGAGTGATGGCGCGGACAGGAACCTGTTGGTAGTAAAGGAGTCACGCCGGCTGACAGATATATCGCCGCCGTGACCTTGCAGGGCTGCAAATCACGGAGCGGACAGGTCGCCCGGGCGACACCAGATATTTCACGCCGACGACGAGGTCATCGGATATTTATCTGCCCGCGTCCAGTTCAAAGCCCATCCCCGCGGGGCGAGCCGGAGCCACTTTCACTGTCAGCACCGCGCCATGTTTAACCGGGTGCCTCACCCACGCCGTAGAGCCGCCTCCTCCAACCCCTCCCCCTCCCTCTCCCCCCCTCCCCCCAGCCCACTCCTCGTTCCCCCACCTCTCCGCTCGCACCGAGGTTACGATCCGCCTGGGAGCGGGACACGCGCCGACAATCAATCTCCCATGTTATCGGAATGGGAGTGGAGAGCGGAGAGTGTGCCGGCGGCATTGGATGGTGGAAGAGAGCGTTCCGCCTGGTCGCAGTGGCGGCGGCCCTTCTCCATCTGTTTCAACCTGTAGCACAGCGAACAGGAACCGGAGTCTCGCCTGATGGCATCGATCTCAGCACCTGCGAACTCGATGCGCGTTCACGCCTCTCGGTTGCTTTCCCTTTCAGATCCATTCGCGGGGGTCACTGGATCCGCCCGGCGAATTGAAATCAAAAGGGGAAAGGTTTAGTTTTAAACAAACACTGGGCGTCCGTCGATATTTTATCGCACGCCGTTTCCAGCCGTTTACCTGACTGTGATGAGCCAGTAGTTCTTCAAGCACCATCCGATGGCGTTTTCTGTCAAGTTTCTGCTTGAGAACTGTGCCAGCGTTGGATCAACAAAAGCAGCAATCGTGTCAGCTTTTCGTCAGTCTGCTTGTCTCTAATCCTTCTTTTGTGGTGCCACAAACGAGGCAACAAACATTTTAGCATACACTGTCGATATCCCCGCCTGACAGAGTCGCTGCAGCTCTCGCCCAGCTGATACTCATGTCCCTGCTTCTTTGATCCTGAATGAGTGACACTGTGGATAATCTTTGAGCAGAGTTGGGCTGATGAGAACAGTCAGACTTTGGGTAAGATCTCTATCTCACCCTGCTGCTGGAATATTCATGAGCGCGGAGGATACTCCTCCTGCAATCTACACATTGTACCATTAGTACTTGCTAAGTGGTCTGACAGGGAGCGAAAGCCAAACTTAAACCCTCATGTAAAATACCTCCAAGTAGCCTCTATGGGCCTAATCAAACCTCGCACAGGCCTGAGCAGGTAAATTCATTATGGCATCTCCATAGACCGGCTCATCTAATTTCCCTCTAAAGTGAAAGCTTTGACATGCTAACATGCTGACTGCAGTCTCCTAAATGCCTCAGACTGCTCTTAACTTTGTACTCGTTAATGGTCTACATAGGATCGAGTATTGCACACTGACACCAGTGTTTGGGACGATAAAATGCTGTACGAGTTTGTCTTTCTTTGATGACAACTTATGAGTCTGCTCTGCCGTGACGTGCTGGTATTAGCATGTAAGAGCATTGTCCCAGTTCATATTTGAAATGCCAGCTTCACTTTGGCAAGATCCCGAAGAAACTTTCTTTCAAAGGCTGGCAAAACAATGCAGGATTGTGTTAATGATATGTAATTGAGTCAGCTGAGCTCACGTGCACACTCACAGCAGCACCGTGCTTCTCTCTCTGCTTTGTTGCCGGTCTGTTTCACCACTTGAAGTACTGAAAACAATTCAGTCGAGCCGCATCATCCACTCAACAACTTTGTGCGGCTGGAGCGTTAGGTGTCTGAGAATGGGACACGACCCACTTTGTCAGATTTGAGGTCTGGTGTGTGTGATGTAGCGAGGTTTTCATGGTTCTCATTCAGATCCAGAGTTTGGTTCGTCTGCTCCCTTTCACTTTCACCACAGCTATACAAGGCTCACTCTTGAAACAAACACTTTTAATTTTGGGGTGATCACACACTAATAAAAAGCATAACTTTGAATATTAAGATTATATAAAGCTTCTTTTAACAGATAATGGCCATAAATCCCATACATTGCACCTTTAAGGTCTTTTCATTGTCCTCTTGCGCAGAACCGTCTATGCTCCATGGTGCCGCAGCAGTGTCTGCCTTTACTTATGTGGCCTCTGAAAGGAGACGTACAGAAGCACAGACGTACATAAAAAATAAAGAAAGTTTTAGTGCGTGAGCACCTAAGCTCCCGGAGCTTCTCCGAATGCAAAACTTTCTTTACCCTCTGCGGGGGATCATATTTCTATTCCACCACATATCATGTAGCTGGCACCGCAGCAACTCCCCGGGATTATTGCTCTTGCTTGTGCAGTCCGCATTGATTTTGTCTCCTTTTTACAGGGAGATAAATTATTTGACCGTTTTAACAGTGGCACAAAACGGGGGCCCGGGGTGTTTTAATGGACACCGTCTTCATCCGCTGCTTTGTCAATAGTCCGCATAAACACTCGGACACAACAAATCTCTGTTTCTGCTGCCAGCCCGAGTGCTGAGCCTGGACCGAAGAGAAGGGCTGTGATAATACACCTCTGAGTCTTATCCCTCATTTTCTGCTGACTTTATAGCCAGTGTGGCTCCGCGGCAGTGTGTGGGGTGAGTCACTGTGCCGACGAGACCCCAAATTACTTTTGTCAACTCTGCGGCCATTCTCCGCTTGTTCACATGGTTTGTACTTTGTTATCACCAAAACAGGGATCGGTAATAATATGTCTGGCAGAGGTGACAGCCGAGCAAGAGGACACGCTGTACATGTGCTAACAATGTCCCCGTGTTTGGCGGGTGGCGGTTTGGGGAGGGGGGGTGGGGGTGGGGGGGTGGCGCGCAGAATCTAATTAGCCAATACAAATCCACAGCGAGCGTGCTCGCTGCAGTAGAGCTACCTGCTTCTGAGGGGAACAAGAATGATCAAACAAAGACAGCACGGCGCTCAGGCCCACATTTCTTGTCTCGTTAATTAGAGAAATGTGTTTTCCGCTCAAATAATCTCAGCTACCAAGATCAGTTGACACAGTAATGCCGAGGCAAAGGCTTCAGACAAGGATTTTACGAAAACAGTAATTGCCGATTGCAGCTCACTTGCGTTTCAGGCTACGACTCGGATTGTTGAAGAAAATGTAAGAAAGTTGGGGGAAATGTTTGTTTTCTACAACTGTAAATATTTTGTGGAGGGAGGAGAAACTGGAAAGTCTGTTTTGGTACTTACACTGTTGTCTCTTTATATCTGTTAAATGAAATCACAATCACATAGTATTATTATCAAATCCAAATGTGGAAACACTTCATATGGATGGATACTTTTGCCCCGTGTTCTGTGTATTCCTGTCGTTTATATTTCATCTGTGCTTTTCTTGGCTCGTATCCCGAAAGTAAATCAACAAAGATTTTCCTGGATGTTTATTTTGTTTTGAAAAAGTAACTCTATTACATTGCGGCTAATTAAACTGAACAAAACTCATCTGAGTTCCTCCAGCAAAAGCTGGTTTTGATCTGAAAACAGCACAGAGGTAAAACACTAAAATACCTTGCGTAAGCTAATCGATCATTGTCACCATCTGCGATCTGGTTATCTGCTTACTCTGGTCACTGGGGAAGTTGTGTACCAGTCAAACACACTTGTTTGTATCACTCCACAGGTGAGCAAGACCAGTAGCAACAGGTGAGGGGATCGTTATTATGCTGAAAGGGGCATCTTGGAAAGGCTCAGTCTCCACTGAACTGTTACGGACTATACGGTTCAATGCAATGCAGGGTGGTAGAAAGGTTGATACTGGATGGGCTGAGGAGCACTTCATTAAAGCTTTTCTCTGTAAGCACAGTTTGTTATGCAAATGATTGCACTTGTTTTGTTTACTACTATGGCTCTGCACCTGCAGTGTAAGTGCTCTGCCTGGGTCAATGCCTGCGGCTAGCCGCATGTATGCTGTGTGTCTGCAGACTCCCGCATCCCATACGTTTCTGCATGGAAGCCAGTCAAATGCACAGCGCAGTCCCCACCAGTGAGAGGGGCACATGTTTGAAACGATGCATTTAATAATGAGCAAATAAAAACATTGTGACAGAGGAATACAAATACCCTTATTAGCTGAAGATTATCTTCCAGTAGACAACATTCAAATAGTTTCCCGGACTGTGCTCAAAGTGATGCAACAACATCCACGGGCAAGCTATTAAAAACACTGATACACTTTTTAGCTCCGCCATTGCTACCAGGCAAGGGACACAGGAAATTCATTTCCTTGTTATTGCAAAATTATTCAAATGAGAAAAGCGTCAATAACAAGATTCCCACAGAGAAAATACCCCGTAACAGGTCCAGAGGGATGCGAGATTCGATAAGAGGCCTCGTCCCACCGGCGCAACGTTATAAAGGAGGCTTTTTAGAGGCTGACGGGTTCGGTGTCGTCGATGCCGGGGTCCATGATAGATGCAGAGGAGCAGACCGCCTTCGCGTGCATCTCCCCGCTTTTTAATGATGGCGTTAACAGGCACACGGCGCCAACGCGATGATTTGCTAACCCTCACCTCTTCAGTCACCATTGACAGCCCAATTTCCATAAAATATAATCTGGCGGTTTAACATTTGCGATAAAAGCCAATGGGCCACAGACAGGTACTGTGCTGCTTTTAATTATCTCAGGATAGCCCCCCAACAGCTGCTGCGCGTCTATTTGCCTCTGCACTTAAAAAGAAAGCCGTCTATTCTCTGGGAAGCCCCCCCCCCCCCCAAACTCTGTCTCCCCACGGACACCCCGCTGTCACAGTGTGGATTTTCTTAATGTCGTCCCTTCCCGTTTTCTCGGTTTAACCTGCGAATGAAAAACCAAAAAAAAAGCGAAGCAGCCATTACGCTCATCATGCTCGGCTTGCAACTGACCCCATTGTATCACGTCGCCGGGCCCGCAGGCGGGATTGCGAGGGTCTGCGATGCCGGATTGCAGATTCTGTTGTTGCAGCTTTTAATTGGTGTGAAATTACTTTTTTGGCTGAGGCTGAAGTATCTGACTTTGTCGGGAATAATTGAGTGTGATGCGTATGACAGACAAACCCCCCCCCCTCCCCCTCCGCCGCACCCCGGGAAGGTTTTCCACAGTCGGAACGCGCCATCGGCCCGACGTAAACAAAGAAACGCCGGCAGATTCCAGGGAGGAGAAGGGGGAGGAGGGGGGGGGGGCTGTCTGCCCACCCAGACGGGCTGTGTGTCCCAGCACATGTCTGCACAGTCATGAATACTTGATCATATGTTCAGCCTGTGCGTGCAGCAGCGGCAGCAAGAGCGGCTACGCAGGGGCTGAGCTGTGGCTGAGGCTGGGCTCACTGTGACTGCAGCCTGTTTGTAGTGAATGTCATCTTACTGTCACCGGATTAGCAGGGGCCGCCGCATTGATCCAGGCCGAACATTTGTGAGACAGGCCACTGTCTTCTCCGAGAAGGCAAAATCACTGCTGCCAATGGTTTGAGGTTAAGTCACAGGGGGAAATAGCTCATTAGCTGTAATAACTCTGAAATGTCCTGCTTATGAGGCGGTGTGTTGTGTTCTTTCACAAGCGGTAACTTTCCATTCAGAAAGTTTGGAATTCAGTCGCCCCCCCCCCGCTTTTAGGATCGGGGAAGTCCGTACTTTTTAGAGGAAAAAAAATGTTTTATACATGGAGAATAAAATGCCGTACGATGGTTCAACCAGACTGACAAATGAAAGGGCAGAGGAAGATAAAGAAACTTCTGAGCAACAGTGAAATAAGAATATAAGACATCACCAGGCACTGGGAAAAAAGCAGAGCGAGAAGAGGGAGCTTCATCAGGATCTGTGCAGGCCTCGGTTTCACGGTGCACAATCGTGCCATTAGCAAGCTGGCACTTGCAGCGCCTTCAGCATATCCATTCATGTAACTTTAAACTATCAATAAGATGGTCCAGGGTTAGCCCTGTTGGGAAAGAGCACCACTCTCCATTCGGTTTTCTCAGTTTAACCAGCGAGTAACGTGCCAACAGCCCAAAGGAAGAAAAAACGGTCCAGCCGCCTTACTTGTCTTTGAGCTCGTTTGTTGTTTTGACTAGGAGTTCAGATTCAAAGGGTGTTTGTGTGGAGAAAAGATGAATGAAAGTTTTAACCATTGAATTATTCCCTTTTTGTACTGCCAGTAGTTTGTCTGTCTCGCAAAAATCTAGCGTAACGGGGGAGAAGAAAAGCAACTGCGCACCTCCAAACTTTGGAGTTCCTCAAAATCACGTCTTTGTTGCGGCGTTGAAAGTCTGTCACGTACAGGGGAAGGACGCCTTCGCAACGCGGTAACAAGCCAATGCTTCGCTCTGTTCGTACCGCAATAACCGGCACTGGCCTTTTCCCGTATTCATCGCCTCGCCTCCTGGAAGTTTTGCGACGTAAAGTTGATTCAGCGCTGTCATTATCCGAGCGAGAGAGTGCGGCGGAGCGTCCCCGCGATGGTGTTTGCATAGATTTGTGCACTCGGGATAATGGAGTGGCCTGTGGAGACGTAAATAGAGCGAGGCGTCGGGGGAGGCCACCTGGAGGTCTGTTGGGCTCGCGGGGAAGGGAAACGCGGCGCTCCTGCTGCTGCACATCACAGCACTAACTAGCAGAGGAAACACCCAGCTGCTAATCAAACGCCCGGTCCAGGTGGCCAGCTGTAGGTTACATTTACTATCCGGGAGATCCTTTGACACCTTTAAATAGGACCGGGTGTGGTGAGATGCCGAGTAATACCAGCGTGCGCTTCAACGTGCTGATTTACTCTGCGTTCCCTGTGCGATGCTTTTTGAGGGCCTTTTGGCTTTCAAATCGAGAAAAACAAACACGCAGAGAGACGATCGAGGCGCCCGCGGGTTGGTTGACTTGTCCGCAGCATTAGCTCTGTTCGCCCGTCCAGACACATGCAAGCAGCCACACTCCGAGAGGTAACTCACTGGACCTGTTAGCACCGCTTGATTTAATGCAGGGATGCGAGTTAAAGATTCTACTTCATTGATTGAAATGAAGGTTTTTAAAGCACCCCCCGCCCTCACGCGACGTGCCTGGACTGTTTTATGTGCAGTCAGCAGCGTGCAGGTGGTGTGCAGTGCGCGAGGTGACCTTCGGCTGCTGTTCCAGCGTAGGGCGAGATAACCAGAGGCGGTTAAAATTAAAGCTGTTTAGGGCGCGGGCACCATTAAAGAATTATTTGGCTCGATCAGCACTTATTTATGCAAATCTGGCACATTTAACTCTGTGACAACTCTGCGTACCACTAGGTGCTTTAAGAAGGGCTCCTATAGCATGGGTTAGACAGTTTATGCATTTTTACAATATTTCAATGTTTTGATACTGATTTAAAGGTACAACACTGACATAAACATACATTGAAAGATTGTTTTGAAATCACTAATATACTGTGGTTAAACTAGTTAGAGCAGCTTATTTTTAGGAGTGATCCACTTAAAAACTTGTATTTAGACTAACAAATATGTAAGAGAGTAATCTTTGGCGGTAGATGAAAAGGTTAGTTGATAAACATTAACCCAGTGTAATGTTTTTTGTGGAACAGTGTACTTTCATATTATTTTGTGGGTCAATGAAAAGACGATACGGAAATGATTGCATTCATTTCGAGTAAACGTTTTCTTTTCAGAGTGTACCATGCAAATGCCTAACATGCCTAACTAGTCATTAACCCTTCGTCTACAGTAATGTGGGCTTTTGACTCATAGACAGCAGAGATTGACCCTCTGACCTTATAATAAATCGTCTAATGAGCTATCTCCTGTTAACTGCAAATACGGAAGGGTCTTTGCAACGACTGATGGGCTTTTTTTTTGAACCCATCTATCTTAATTTGCCACAGTTTCCCAGAGTGACTCTGGATTTTCCGATCTGTTGCCTTTCAGTCCACCGCAAACCTTGCTATTAACTGTTTAGACAACACGGAGGCAAGTGTGAAAACAATCGCAGTGGAATGTGAAGCCACCCGGGCCTGAAAATTTCACTGTGATGACGACTATCCACAACGCACACCTGTCTTTGTCCTTGTCATCGGCTTTTGATGGCCTGATACAAGTCTGTATTTGACATGTAGGACGTCAAATGTGGGATCAGCTGTACAGTTGAATGAAGACCTTCAAATGAGCGCCCCATTGGTTGCACCAGAACCGGCAGCCGGAGTGCGGAACAGACCTAGCACGCACCCGCTTAGCAAAGCCTTTTATCTGAGTCCAATCAAAAATAATTGCCTCCTCCTTCCAGATCAAGCCACCTATACAGGGAGAAGAACCTTAAAACACCCCGATGGTTGGAAGCAGCGCATATCTGAATATGAATATATTGATGTTAAATAGCTGCCAGAGATTCCACACAATGCGCACTCGGAGACACGCACACACACACACACGCATACACACAAACACGCTCGCACAATCAAAAAGGTCCACCTCCTCACACCCACTCCAGCCTGAATTCCTTTCTGAGCAACATGAGTCAGTCAGGTTGGCTTTTCATGCCGCTGCAGCTCTCCACATCGCCGTCCTTGGACCAGACTCAACCAATCATGCCTGCAGAGGGAGGAGGATGGAAGCCAGCCGCAGTCATCAGCAGCTGACCACAAAATGGGACGAGGGAGGACAGCCTGACCAGGGGCTTTGTTTCTCCCTGGTAATTGGCTCGGTTTGAGATCTTAATACATTCAACAGATGTTTGCCTGAGCCCCCGGCCATGAAACAGCAGACTGTGGAGGAATTCGCCCTCTGCGCCGCGGTGTCCTTGTTCTCCGCCGCTCCGGCGGCCGGCCGTGCCCGGCCCGGGCGGCGGCGCGCATCGTGCGCTATACATCACGGTCCAGCTCAGCCGCGTGTAAGCTGCAGCATAATGGAGCTCTTTGCCGCTAATAAAAATGATGATTATTGCAGCCATTCCAAAAGCGGGGTCTTTGGACTCGCCAGAGGTTTAGTTTGAACTCAGCGGAGATAACAGCTATTTGATGAATGACAGGCTAAAATCTCTCCTCTACAAAATGTCCTAACACATCCGTTGCCTGATGCCCTTATATCCACAAAGTAGCTTTGCAATTTCACCAGTCACTGGTGCATTTGGCATCACGCTAAAACATATATATTCTTAAGGTATAACACACTGTGATCACACTTTGATGGAATGGTTTTATTTTTTTTCCTGCACTGCTGAAAAGTGGCCATTTCTGAACGCACCAAATAACCATCGGAGTTAATGCAACCTTGCAAAGTGGACAATGTGGACACCACATCCGCCACAGACGACAAAGCTCCACCCACTTTATATATATTCTAAAAAGGTAGAGTCAATACTTTCACTATGGGGCTTTTTTTTCCAACTGAGCTGGTGCGTTGAGATCTCAGTGCTAAAGCAATGATATTTCCAAGTGCTCGTGGAATATTAGCCACAGTTTTGGGGAAGGCTTCTCCTCCAATAATGCTCTATTTGCCCAAAATCATGACCATCAAGAGGTTCTTTGTCCAATACAAAAGATAGACAGACAGATAGACATGATCACATGAATAACGGATTTAAAGGGGGCCATAGTGTGCCCCTTTTCTGTGCCTTGAAATGCTAATGAGCATGCTCCACCACCTCTTCTGGTGGTAACACGAGGGCCCAGAACAACAAACTGCAGTGCAAGAATAAACAATAGCGGTCCGACCGCTGCGTTCAAGAATAGCAAATCCTTGCACAGCTAGCCGTTATGGTACGGGAGGAGATACCCGATGCGGGGGCGGGATTATTCAAATCTGGGTGACACTCCAGTGGGCGGACAGGCGCTCCAGCCAAAGTCCCGGAAAAGTAAACTTTTTGTTGAATTACGGACGCCGTGATGCGGAGCGGTGCGTCGTGGAGGAACCGTTTCGTCCGGCTGGTGATGGAGCAGCAAACCCTTGAGAAGGGCGGCCGCCGTTAAAAGTGTGGCTCTTTTTTTAAAGCCCCGTAAACACTCCCACTGGCAGAAGACGCGGCTGTTTTTTTCCCCCTCAAACGCGGCCCTTCTCGGCTGTGGGTGGTAATTAATTCTCCATGAACGACACACACTTTTTAACGGCACCTCAAGATGCATTTAACAGCGGCACGCAAATGGAGTCCGCTTATCAACGGTGGCTCCTCGTTTCTCGGCTGTAATTGCGTTATTTTAATGACAAGCAATTACACGTCCGGCTCCCTGCTCCGGGGACTCACCTTGATAATCTGGGAGTCCTTTGATGTCCACTGGCTTTGGTTCTTCTTTCGCCCCCTCCCCGGGCTCCCGCCCGGCGCCTCTCTCGTGACCTTGAAGACGTGTGTTCCGTCGCGTCGGCATATTCCACGTCTCCTTATCAGATAGCGACGCTCGGGTACGGCCGTGGCGATCGTGTCCGCGCGTAATTGCCCTCGAGAGCGCTAACCCGCCCCATTAGCGGCGACTCCAATTTCACCGAGGCCAGTCTCGTCGGCCACTTTTTTATTGAATTGTCTCCACTCGGGATGGAAGCGCGTTCGGCTTATTTCGTTTATCGCGAGCCCGCAGCCTCCGCCCGTGTCCGCTTTCCCTGCAAACGCCCGTGACGAATTGGAAAAACCCGTTTTATCCGCTGCAGAAAGTAACACCGGACTGCACCTCTAACTGCATTATTTAAGACGCAATTAAAAGCTCGTATTGTGTTGCGCGCAATATGTAGAACGTATTTATGGCAAGTAGAGATATTTACCATAATTGCCCAAGAGGGCCGGGTTCGTCTGGCTGCACAAATATGTACTCCCTCTCGGATGCATTGTCTGGCGTTGCAGTTCAAAAGGTTTTTGAACTATTAAATATTCAACAACATACTTTATATTTTCATTGTAGGAGAGGGGCAAACTTTTTATACTTTCATGGTGCATATTTAAACAAATCACTTTCACATTTTGCAGAAATTCAATTCTTCCACTCATGCCAGTCCTATCACAGAGGTCCCCGAAGGCTGCGGCGTAGTGGAATGAAGCTGAGAGTGTCCCGCTCTCCGCATTTAGATTTTGTAGATTTTTCCTCATTATTGCAATGTTGCTATCAGATGTGGTGCCCGGGGGGACATTTTGTTCCCGGCTCTCGTGACGTCCTGAAGTTGTGACCTCGCGTGAATTCCCAAGACATTTAAGAGGCCTCCGTTCACCTGGTTGGCCGGTAAGGAGTTCATGACCTTCTTTCTGAAAGCAGCGCTGAGTTTCCTGCTCCTCCAGGTAAACCTCTACCTCTTGTCGCAGTTTTCACATGCCATTAAGCGAAAGCAGTTTCGCGTTCCATACGGGGGCTCCAGGCAGCCAGTGGCTGTCAGGGGTTAAGTGCCCACGTGCCAGAGAAAACTTCCCAAGATCAGTGTCGTGTAAAATGTGTGATACAGCGTCGGTTATAAACAGCGTTCTTCCTGATGAACGCCTCACAGCAGCCGTTTCAAATCATTGTGCAGTGGCCATTAACATCCAAACTTCTAATGAGTCTGCCCGGGCAGATGTCAGGACGTCCTGGCTTGGATGAAAGTGCTGGACAAACAGACTGGCATCTGTGCCCACACAATCTGCCACATGCAGACCAGTACCGGCAAAAGGCACCGAGATACCTCTCTCGATAAACTCTCTCTCTCTCTCTCTCTCTCTCTCTCTCTCTCTCTCTCTCTCTCTCTCTCTCTCATCCCAGAGAAAGGAGAAAATGTGTACCAGTGAACCTGAAAAAATAATCTCTTGCACATGTCAAAGTCTGGTCAGTAGCAAAAAAAGTCACAGACAGTATGTGATCTCTTTATAGCAAATCAATGTTCCCCCACTTAGGTGCAGGTTACCTAGAGGTGAAAGTTTTCCCAGCTGAAACGCAGCCTGTGATTCATCACAAGGCCTCTATAATCCCTATTTAACCATCCATTTCTCACCGTGGCCATTACGGCATTAAGATCAGAGAATGACCTCTGCAAACCCCTTCACAGGAATAAAACTTGGACATGATGGAGTGAGGCCATTCAGCATGATTCTGGGCGACTTCTAATGGCACCGGGGCTTCTCCGGAGAGCCATCTTCATTGTGCAGCCCGAGCTCCTTAAAATCTTAAAGTGATTCATGGTCGAGTCTCAAACCATTCAAAATTTTTTACTTTAGGCAGGCAATCGGTTTATGATGATTCAAAGGGGAAAAGGAAAAAAAAGACACGTTTGGAAAACTGAACACGCCAGACTTTCAGTTCAGGCCCGGCTGTGCCAATCAGCACGATTTCGCACAGGAAATTCTTTTTGTCGGGAACGTGTCAACAAAAACTCAATTACTGTGCTCCACGGACACCAGAAACTGTGGGCGTATTCAAATTTGAAGCCTCTCGGGGTGAAGTTAAATACGTGACGCCCGCAGCAGCTCCATTCAGCGTGCGGGAGAAAGGAAGCAAAGCGTACGGGGGGGGGGGAGAGAAGAAGGAGCAAAAACAAAACATAAATCAGGCCCGGCGCTCCGTCACTACTTGGTTTAATTAATGCGCTCCCTCCCGGGGAAACGGGCCCGCAGAGGTTTATCTCTGCCCCGGAGGCATTTGTCTGAGGATCGTCTACTGCTGGACTGCACACTGGAGGTGTAAGGCCCTGGCTTTGTCACACTCACTATCCTATAGCTGCACATTCTGGTGCTATATTTTTGTCCATCAGTTGTGCATGTTGATGTTTTAAAGAGGACCTAGAATGGTTGAAGAGACTGAATATACCTCCCTAGTCCTAACACTCATCTAGAACCTAGATACAGAGGTTCAGGATTTGCCGGATTGTAATGCTCAGACAAAGACGGCGACATTATCAACCCGAGCCTCCGCTCATATTGGGGGGGGGGGGGGAAGCAGCACGTACCGGGCGGGACTCTATGTAATATCTCTCCAGCTGAGTGTTACGCAATGACAAGTGTTGTTTGAATAACAAAATCAGGAAGGAGGAGGAAAAAAAAAAAGGGAAAAAAAGAAGCAAACAAACAAACGACGCTCCTGGTGTCAGCGTTCCCCTCGATGAGGTGCTTGTGCTTCAGCAGCGGTGCTGTGGGCGGATGAGTTGTGCTCAGCTGTTGCGTTACCAGAAGGAAAATACCTCTTGTGCGCATCAGAGTTCGGGCGTGAAAGGAGGTATGGGTCCTCACCATCTCAGTATTGTTCCCGCTCCGGCTCGGCACATGTGGGTCTTCTCCCCTCACCCAGATTATCCGACTTCACTTGAATGAAGCCGCTGAAACAGAGAAGCAAAGCTCACACTCCTTCATGCTCCAAACATTTGATTGAACCAAAAATCTTTACTTGAAATCATTATCTCAAATGTACATACATGTACAGATATTCATTTTCTGCACCCATACTATACCTATTAGTGTCCCGGGGTCTGCTAGAACCTTTTCCAGTGCTACACCCAGGGCAGGTGGCCAGTCCATTGCAGGGCACACACACACACATGTACACACACACACACACACAAAAAGAGGCAAAGACAAATCTACTGTACTGCTGTTAAAACCTCCAGTCCTTTTTAACGATTTCAGCTAAAGACCTGGGAACAAGTATGTGTCCTGGACACATCCACGAGGGGAAAAACCCTCCGATAGATTCAGCCGGAGTGGGGGACAGATTAGCCGTGCTGACTGAGCATTAACGTACAGTCCTGAGAACGCTCCATGTTGCTCTGTTGAGCAAGTGCGGCTTCAGCTCCCTGTCCATCATTGAACTTTAAAGAGAGACAGAGGAGCTCTCGTTCATCAGTGCGTTTACGTCGCAAGCCGTCTTCAAATCCGACTCCCGAGATTCGATTTGTTCCCCGCCGTGGTCCACGATCACTCATCGCGTGCCAAGGTTTTCGGCGGAAAACACATCAAGCAATCAAGACGAGGCAGGACGACGGCGTTTCTAACAGGAGGGCGTAAAGCGGTCGCCACCGAAGAGTGTAACTGACGACGAGGGCCGCGTGAAGAGAGCGTAGGTGGCCGTAAGTGAACTACCTGCAAGCTGACGATGGAAAAGAAGAGGGGCGCTCCCGCTTCACGCGAACGGCCTCGGCAGATGCACCACGTGCCCCCCCCCCCCCCAGGTGACAACCGACGCATCCTGCATTTACATGCGAGGGGGGCCTCATCCGCTGATTGTCTCCCGCTGCCGTCTCGGAGGGTCCCGACCCGGTTACTCCTCGCTGAGGTCGTTGGCCAAACCTGTGTCACCACATCAGGTGTCTACTGCCGGCAGAATGAAACGGAACGGCAATCAAACCTGAGAACCCACCCCCTCTCCCCAAGACGCTCGCAGACTTCACATAGACTTTATCTTGCGACTTTATCTGCAGCTGCGTGCCCGACCCGGACCGGCTCACGCCGTCTCATTGAGCTCTTTTTCATTTGTTTTTTTATTCATTCCGCACAGTATGGGCTTCATTTCACAGAGATACCCGATCCGACGGCGAAAATGGACGCGTTATCCACCTCGGAATTATCCCGAGGAGCTCTCCCGACCGCCGTCTCTGTCTCCCTCCATTTGCCCTCATCGGAACGGTGCTGCAGGACCTCTAATTTCTCGTTACCGGCCGAGCCAAAACAAACGGAGCACTCCGAGGGGAAAAAAAAAAAGGTATGCGACGTGGCTGACAAAAAGCAGCTGTTGTGTCTGTCGACTGGGGTTTGCCTTCACAGACTGGCGGTAAGGTCCATAACGGGACTTCTAATGTGTCATCAAGCGGCCGCGTGGATGCACGATACTGTAAACGCACGGATGGATGCATGATTCGAGCAAGGGAAATACAATTATCGGAGCTCCTTTGCCGCGGCGTCTCCCGGAGCACTTAACAAGGTCGAGCACTCCCGCGCGAGAACAACAAGCTCTCATCAATAAGTGGCTGCTGAAGCCTTTCCAAAATAACTTTGTTTTACAACGGGCCCGACCAACAATCGCTCATTAAAACTGTGACTGTGGCTTGGATTGATCGCCCGCGCAAAGTGATTGATGACGGGGGGGGGGGAGAGCGGATGTGCGGCTCTGCTAGACATCACGACGCAATTAATAGCAACTTGAAGGAGAAAGCCGGGAGCAGACACAACAGGCTCGTAGCTCGGGAGGCCCCGTGATCACACGAGGCTGTGCATGTTGAAAGCCAAGTTTGCGGTGTTGCTGTTACAGTGCCAGAGTCAAAGATGGTGTGCCAAGACATCTAAACTCAAAAGCAGACAAAGGTTTTGCGCAAGAACCGATGCTCTTTCAGTTTTTAGCTGAAAAAAGCTCAATCAAGCGGTATGCTAAGGCAAATTTAGACCGAAAATGTTCTCTCATGGAAGCAGATCAACGCACTAAATGGGATCTGACATACACTAGCCTTAATGCACGGTTATCATAATTCTATATGTTAACACTCTCCCGTGTACACCGATTTATTTGCTTAAGCTGACAAGAGACGCAGCTTTTTTTCTCCCGCCGCTTGAATAAGATTAGCGGGAAGCAACAATGTCCAGGTGTCGGCAGACACTGGCGCAGGTGGGCGGTATCGTACCGTGTAGGCGCGAGTAATTTAGCGAGTAATTTAGCGTAGGGCGCTACGCTAGGCATCAGATGGAGGGCGTCTCGAGTCAACGGCATTTCACCTCTCGCGCTGTGTTCGCTTCCACACGTGATGAAACGGAGTTTATTGGGAGTGGTGACTGAAGGGTCGCCCCTCAGACCCCTCGGTGAGCTCATTTCGGAGGGAACATGTTGGATCCGAGCCTGCGCTTGAACTAACTGCGGACGTCGCTGTACGTCCTCCCTGTGGCAGCACAAAGGCGTGCAGGGGAACGCGGGCTGTGCATCAAGAGGGTGAGCCCAGGACGGCTCAAAACATGACTGTTAAATGTCTGAGAATTTCAAAAACAAGCTCTGAATTTGGTGAAAACCAAAATTCCCCGTGGCATTCTCAAGCCAGTGGGAACTTTCAGGGCTGCATGGCAGTGCAACGCATCCGCGCAAGGACGGAGAAGAATTTTGGAGGCATGTCACATTGTTTCTGTGTCTGAAAGAGTGTCTCAAGTATGTCAGCAACAGCGCCCAAAATACATCAGAGGTAATTTGGAAATGGTGTCATCGTTGCAGATTTGGACCACCAGATGAGGTTATTTTTAGGCAGGAATGGTGCCACCTCTGTGGTCCAGGTTGAAATTACTCAGCAGCTTTTCTTGACGGATTATCAATCACGGAGGTTTATTCAGACGATTATGGTAGGGATCCTGGTTTCATCTTGTGCTACGTTTTTGGCTGGTTGGGTCTGATAAACAGGGTGACGTGGCAGATCAGTGAATCCAGGTCAGATTGCGTGAGTTTGCGCGCTCTCCCATTGTCTGGGTGTGTTTTGATACTTGAAGACACTTCCCGGTGCTTCCCTCCCACAGTCCAAAAGCATGCATGATGTCGAGTTCTGTGTGTATTTCCCGCCCTCGTCCAATCTGCACTGGAAAACAGGCACGACCCTGTTGTGTGCAAAGTGGGACGGATAATGCATGGACGGACTAACAAACTGGGACAACCTTTGGTCAATTGCCATCAGATTAAGTATACATCTTCAAACAGCTGCGGACACATTTCCCTCCTTGCTGTGGAGTAATATTCCTCTACTGAAATACGTCCATCCATCACTTGTTGGTGTCATCTTGAATTATCATCATTGCATTGTTTGTTTGTTCTTCGGTGTCGGCCTCAACCCTCGGTGCCGCTTTGACTCTTCCCTGTATCGACCGGACTGAACTGAAGTTACACAATAATAAATCAAGGGATTGTATCACTAATTGATTAAACTAACTCATCTCTTTTCACGTTACAGCATCTTTCCTGGGCTCCCCGAGGGCATTATTATGTGCGGGAGTCTTCTGTGATAAGTGACAAGCCTCCTGACAACTTCGTCAAAAGGTTTCATGCTTCCCGGCTTGAGATGATGCACACAGTCACCGACAACATGTGTCATCACGTAGGGGCGACTAATCGGGTTCACCGCTCTCTCTGATTTCTGTCTGTTTTAGAAAACCGTCTTAATCAAGAGCCAGTCGATGCGCAGATAAAGCAGGTTCATTAATGAGGACTGTTGAGGAGACAGACACGGGGGGGAGGGGGAGCCGACACGCGCCCGGCTGCAAGTGCTCGGGCGTCACAAACTTTTATGAACTGTCAGCGCCGACAGGGAGGAGTGAGGAAGAGTGCAGCTGAGCGTTAGAGTTGCAGGTGGCGAGAACAAACAGTGTGCGGAGGGAGCCGGACGTCGATGCGGCAGCCCCCCCCCCCCCCCCCCCCCCCCCCCCACACACACACAGTCTGGCACTCGAGCAAAAAGCCATTTATCTGTTAAACACACCCTCTGGATTATTTATGGCAGCAACCATCCGCTGGATCCCCCCCCCCCCGCCTCCCACCGCCTGCTCCTCCGCTCAGGTAAATCAAAGTGGCTGTTTCACTGAACGAGGTATGTAAAACCATTAGGGCAAATTGCAGGAAGCGCCGGGGCCCGCCGCCTCCCCCCACCCCCCCACCCCCCGTCCCGCGAGCGCTGTCTATCACCGGAGACACGCCGGGCTCCGGGGGGGGCGTCCGTGCCGCCGAGGCCGCCCGCCGCTCAGGAAGCTCCGTATTGAAGTGTGAGGCCTCGGGAGAGGCCCGGCTAATGGCTCCGTATTGATGCACGTCCACGTGCCTCGCCGACCTTTCGCCGCCAGTGCCCCGCGCGAGGGCGGCCCGGAGCCTCATGCATACCCGACCGCGCTTACTTGAAGAGCGCTGCAGACGCCCCCCCCCCCCCCCCCCCCGCCCCCCCCCCCTCGCTCCGCGCGTGGGCTTAATGGGGGCTCCACCTGAGGAGGCGCCGCTCGCGAGGAAGCCAGAGGGGTCGCGATGGCGCTCCTTTTAAAGGCCATTTAAAAGCGCCGCGATGCAGAGCTGCCCACCCGGTGGCCTTCATTAAGCCCGCGTGAGGCGAACCCGGGCCCGTATGCGCCGCGCGCCAAACACATACAAGGTCAGGGGGACCTCCAGCCCGCTTATAGTAATTCACAGAGTGGTTACGTGGCTGCTGTCGTTCCACATCGGATGCATCGGAGACCTTCGGCGGTTCAGAATCACTTAGCGGGTGCTGCATAAATTGCTACGCTGGCCTGGTCCGTACGGAGCGCTCCTCGCCAGAACAACCCGCTCGGCGCGGACTGAGCCTGCACAGACAAAGAGAGGTGGATCCCAGCAAACATTGTTAGGAGGCGATCGAGTGTTATCCTGCAGCGTAGCCTCGGACGGGGGAAGAGGCGGTGCAGAGCGGACAACGGGGCGCTCGCTCTCAGGTGAGACGGGCCGTTTCCCCACAGATACGACATGACACAACACTACGTGATGCCATATGACGTGTGTTAGTAGGAGGGAACATGTTGGATCCAGGCCCGTGATCAAACGCAGCGCAAACTGGTGAGTTCAAGGGGAAAAAATGAAGTGAATGAGTACACACGCACAACATAAAGTCTCGGAATGAACAGCATGGGTTTCAACTAACACACTTTTGGAACCAGTCACTCAGCTGGGTTTAGGCTTTTTTCCTGATGAAAGCCTTTGTATGATCAGATCAACCAAGCACTGCTGTCAGCAGCAAAAGATGCGGCTAAGAACTTCCAGAAGTGAAAACTTGACCTAAATGCCTGCCGAGAAGACCAAGCACTGTACTGTTTTTTAAAGTATCAGGATGCACACTGAGCGTGTGTGTGCGTGTGTGTGTGTGGTGTGTGTGTCAGTGAGAGAGGGAGTGCGAGAGAGACAGCGAGCGGTGTGATCGTAAACACAAGTGCCCCGTCGAGTGTGTTTGTCAAGTGTTCACTCTTGTTTTGTGTGGTCTTCCAGTACCCTCGAAACAAGTTTGATGCAAATTGTTATCTAGACGTATTCTTCGTATCGATCCCACCAAGCAAGCAGAGCCCGCAGAGCTGTTTTCTCACGCATTCGACCTGCGACGCATCGGATAATTTTGAGATGTAATCTCGTGTGAAAGAAGCTTGAATGGAATGGCAAAAACATCGGCCTGGCTGAGACTGACTGAGACGTTCACCGCGGATCATCCGATGACCTCCACATGACTAAAACGGCTGTTTTCATTCACGACAAACAAAGCTGGAACGGAGGGAAGATTTCTTTTGACAGAAATCAAAGTTAATTGCAGCCAAAGCAAATCTTCAACCAAAACGCAAAAAGGAGGGGCTGGCGCAGACACATCAATGACTTTGAAGGACTCGTTAAAAATTGAAAAATTAGCTGACAAAACTAACACTTGTGCAAAGCTGCCTAATCTGTTTGTTAAATCCATAAAAACACTGACGGGTAAACATAGCATTTCACTGTTTTTCAGGGATTAGGTGCCAAACTATGTCTTCGATCTGAGCTGTTGCCAGGCAACAGAGACTCCGGGAACTTTCCGATCACAGTAAAGGATCCACCAAATAATCCCTGAAAATCACCGAGGCGATGTTTTTGCGCTTTGCATTTTTTGCGGCGTAGATGGGCTTCGCGTTCATGGACAGCGGCACCAAGCAGGTATTTTTACTCTCTCTCTCTCTCTCTCTCTCTCTCTCTCTCTCTCTCTCTCTCTCTTATGCTAAACTAAACCGTGTAACCTTGAAATTAATGGATGGATGTGAAAGCGTCGTCGACTCCGCTCATAGAGCTCACGCACCAATTTAGAGTCTCTAATCCACCTAAGTGTGCCTGTCTGCACACGCGGGAAACGCGCAGACTCCCTCTCTCCAGCCTGTTGCCACGGGCGATGATGTTATCTACCAGTAGGGTGGCGGCGGGAAAGTCCAACCTGAACGGGTTGATGTCAGTGACGAGTGAAGAAAGGGGCTTGTTTTGTTCTTTCGTTGTTTTCCTTTTTCCTCGAAAACCGCAAACGTGCGAGAGAGCAGCGGGCCGCGTCTCTTCCTTGCGCTCATATTTCCAAGGCGTCTGTGACCCGAGGGCTGCGCGAGGCTGCGAAGCGCTCCGTCCTCGCTGCCATTAGGAAAAGGTCCAAGAAAGCGGGCGGGAGGGGGGGGGGCGCGTGCAAGCGCGCTTTCTGTCGGATCGATACGCGATTGCTTCCAACAAAAGCACGGACCTGCCTCCACAACCCACCCCCCCCCTCCTCCTCCCTTGTCTCGACATGTCCGCCTCGGCTCGCTCTCTGTCGGTCCTTACGGAGTGGCTCCCCTTTCTTCCGCTCCTCGCAACGCCACCCCCGACGGGCAGCGCCTCCCTGTCCTACAGACGACCCCCTCCTGCGGGAGCCGTGCCTCCTCCTCACAGCGGTGGCCATCCCCCCTGGTAAAAACCCCAAAAAAAACAACGAACGCACACATCCAGGCACGTTGGCCCCCCTCGCTCCGTACGGCACGGCCGGGGAGTTGATCGTCGCCCCCCCCCCCTCACGTCCCCGCCTCTAGTTTCTTCGCTCTGGCCTTAATTGCGGCAACTTCCGTCCGAACGGCAGAAGTAGGGTGACGACGCGGCCGTCAATAATTCACCCCGAAGTTCCTCCTCTCGGCGGGTGATGCCGCGGGGCTGTATTCCAGCGCTCTGCCGCCGCCTCTTGTCTCACTTCTGAGGGTCGAGGTAGATGGAAATAAACAAGATGCGCCAAGCCGGAACTGTCCTATTACCCGTCTGCCTGGTTGGCTGTGTTCTAAATGTAAAACCATGCAGATGAGACCGGAGAGGAGGATGGAGACGGAGGGGAGGAGAAGGGTTTCCATGTCAGTAATTCCTCTGTTGTGTCTGCGCTTTGTTTCTGTTTTTGTTTTTTTGGCGCTTTGTGTGTGTGTGTGTGTGTGTGTGTGTGTGTGTGTGTGTGTGTTTTGTTTTTTTCCATGGCTACCTGTCACATCCACTTAGACTGAGGCGAGGCGGCCGTGCTTTCTGAACCAAAGTGCCCTTCAGTCTGCTCGGGCCAAGCATTCCCAGGGAATAAAACCGAAACCGCAGGCTTCCACTCTATGAAACAATTCTCTCTGCCACTCCTCAGAGATTAGCCACTACAATCTATTGAATCTCAAAACTGGCTGGCAGGGAGACAAAAGCTCAGGGCCTGATGCGACGTGTTTATCCTGGGTAATGAAATCTAGATTGTGGCGAGGTCTTTGGTCATTTGATCAATCCCCCGAGTGACTTTCTGCGGGCCTGTCTGCACAACTAAGTCCACCTTGCGAGAGGTGGAGACCCCAGAAATAACCCGTGCGGTTGAAGGGAATGAGAGTGGGCACGAGTTGCCTAGTGGGCATTTGTGGCGGGGAGGGGGGGGCCAGGCCCTCTCACACTGACCCGGAACACTTCCACCGGCTCCAAATCCCAAGTGGCTCACACGCGGCAGTGCTCTCGCGTGGGAGGACAATGCTGCGGTGTGGGGCCCGAAACGGCAACAGAAACACCCCACGTTGAACGCGATTTATCGACTCCGATTATCCGGCTCGTTCCCGGTGCAGGAAAACGCCGACGAGGCCGAGCGGGGTCCCGCGCCACCCCCCGGCGGGCTGCCGGGAGCACGTCCGAACCGCGCGCGCTCCTCCTCCCCGGCTCCGCGGCGCTCCTGCGCCTCCGACTGCCTAACGAGGCCTTATTAATTCAGATCGGGGTGAATGATTACCTCATCATTCCCGTTCTCCGGAGAGCTTGCCTCTCCCCCTCGCACCCTGCCCGGTAAATTTACGGCGCGCTAATCCGGGAAGTCTCTCTCTCTCTCTCTCTCTCTCTCTCTCTCTCTCTCTCTCTCTCTCTCTCTCTCTCTCTCTCTCTCTCTCTCTGTCCCTGTCTCTCTCCCTCCCCCCCCCCCTCTCTCTCTCTCTCTCTCAGTCTCTCTCCCTCCCTCTCTCTCTCTCTCTCCCTCTCTCTCTCTCTCTCCCTCTCTCTCTCTGTCTCTCTCTCTCCCTCTCTCTCGCTCTCTCTGTCTCTCGCTCCCTATCCCTCTCTCTCTCTCTCTCCCTCTCTCTCTCTCCCTCTCTCTCTCTCTCTCTCTCTCTCTCTCTCTCTCCCTCTCGCTCCCTCTCTCTCTCCCTCTCTCTCTCTCCCTCTCTCTCCCTCTCTCTTTCTCTCCCTCTCTCTCTCCCTCTCCCTCTCTCTCTCTCTCTCTCTCCCTCTCTCTCTCCCTCTCTCCCTCTCTGTCTCTCTCTCTCTCTCTCTCTCTCTCTCTCTCTCTCTCTCTCTCTCCCTCTCGCTCCCTCTCTCTCTCCCTCTCTCTCTCTCCCTCTCTCTCCCTCTTTCTTTCTCTCCCTCTCTCTCTCCCTCTCCCTCTCTCTCTCTCTCTCTCTCCCTCTCTCTCTCCCTCTCTCCCTCTCTGTCTCTCTCTCTCTCTCTCTCTCTCTCTCTCTCCCTCCCTCTCCCCCCTCTGCCGTGAGACTTTAATGGGCCGGGCGGGCGGCGAACGCCGCGAGTCGGGACAGGGCCCCAATGTGAACAAGTCATACGTGTTCCTGCGGGGATTGGGCAATTACCCGGAATTGTCTTAAGTCGACGCAAACGGCTGTATCTGTTTTATCTATTTTTAATCTATTCTCTTTTGGAGGGGCTGCACTCCTACCAGCAGCGGATCTCTGACAGTAAACACCGCGCGCCCTCCCCGTCTCCGCGCGGAGAGACTAGTTGCCTAGCAATGAAGTCTCTGATTTTATGGTCTGTGAGGCTTACATACACAAGAAAAGGAAAAAATCCATCAGGATTAGATTTAGAGAACTGTAACAGCCAGGCTCTTACCGTCTCTCTCTCTCTCCCTCTTTTATTTTTTTTCTCGCATGTTTATGTGGACGACGTCAGGCTCGGGGCTCTTTGGAGAGAGAGCGCGCGGCAAACAGTGAGCCGACCGCAGGCCTAATCCTCATCGCTCATTGATCCGGCTCCGAGGGTGACACTGCCCTCACCGTCTTTTTGACAGAGTTGATGAAATATTAAACCAAAGTTAATCTCCGAGGGCCAACGCCGGGTTTGTTGTTAATCAAATTTGCAGTGATTGAATTCGAAGCTGCCGAGAGAGGAAGGGGGAAGGCACGGCTCTGTCTATTATTCCACCGATCCGCCGGTTCATTTCCCACACGTCTCGGTGGAGGTTAATATTTCCAGGATATTGTTGTTAACAATATGACAGCTGTATGTGTGAGTCAGTGGATGATTGATTTCGGTCCTGCTGTCAATATCAAATGATTTAGAAGCGGGGAAAACCCAGGCACTGCCGCGTGCTAACAAGGACCTCTTCTGGCCAGTCCCGTTTTTTAGCCTTTCATTTCGGAGGCAGCGGAGGAGTAAACAAGACGCGCTTACGCCTCAATCTGTGATGCTGAAGGTTCCTTGACAATGACTGAACGGCCCAGGAAGACCAAGTCTCTGCTGACCTCCAGTGGGTTAAGTGCCTCCTCAACCCTTAGCATGTAGGCTGTCAGACAACGCTCTCCGTGCGATGTCTCCCCCTCCATTTCCGAGGAGTCATTTTGTGTCCGTGGCTTGCAGATGGAGGGTGAGGCTATCATGGCAGTGCAAATTCGAGAACACGCAGAGAGGCGGGGGGATGGGTGGAGCTGAGGGGCCCAAAATGAAACCCTTCACCCTGATTGGCTGTCTTGTCTGCTGCCCACAGGGAAGACCTGACTTAACGTTACTTGCTAAACAATAAAGCTTAGCACCTTTGTTTTAACTGAGCGGTAACTGGGAGCTCCACTGCGGCTATGGAGCGTGATCACGTCCAGCCTGATATGTTGAACGCCGGAATCACAGGAGGAATCAGAGACTGAGGGTGAACCTGGAAAAACTTCCACCAAACTGCTGCCTCGAGTTCTGTCTAAAAACATACCTGGACAAAGGCAGGTCCATGCAAATTGTTAAATAATGCTTAATAAATGCTTAATAAGGAGGAGTTATTATAAAGTGCTACCTAATAATCTTGTAGATGGGATGGTTTATGTCACAATATATAACAATGTGTCCGTTCAAATTCACCTGCAATTAAGCGGCAACTTCAATATCCAGTGGATTCTAAAAATCAATGGATGGACGTGTAGTTCATCCATGGCCACGTCACACGTTGAAGTCCCTGCACCGACCCACAGGTTAACAAGGGCAGCACACGTCCAGGCATCCGGCCATGTTGCTGTTGACCCTAATTACAACCCGACACCATCACAACGACGTGAACCTGACCAGTCACGCCACGGTTTAGTGGCTCAGAGGCAAGGCCGACAAGGCACAGGACTCTGAGCGTTGCACAGGGGCCCGTTTCAAACCAGTAAATCACACGAACATACTCCCAGTCTAGACTGTGAATTGAAGGAGGAAAAAAAACACACAGTGACAAATAACGAGTGAACCAAGTCTAAAACGGAATTGCGCCCAAAATAAAACGGCAGCTTCCAGATAAGTCTTCGACCCAGGGACCACAAGGAGGAAAGCTTGGTGCCATTTCGCCGGCGTTCCGCCACTTTGATTCACTTCCTCACCGTTGGAGTGCCGCTCACGGAGCCACAGCGACGACGTGACGGCAGATTAACCCAAAGTAGGCAGCGCGGGTCATCGCGAATATTTCAATAATCGGCCGGCAGCCCGGCGGGCTTTAAGGGATGTGTTTGTGTGTTTGTTCGCCGCGCTCACTGCGTCTTTAAGGCTTGGATTTAATCGCCGCTGGAATTTTGGGAAACCGCGCGGATTCATTTGCGAGTCAATGAGGTTATTTTTGGACCTGGCTGGTATTCCTAGAAGTGACAAAAAACAAAACAAAAAAAAAAAACGCCGGAGAGAAGGAGAAAGAAAAAAAAAGATCACGAGCCAATAGAGAGGTTATGTCTCTGGAGCTCAATTTAAGAAGTTTAAGGAGAAAATGGATAAAAGCTCGCGCTCGTTTTGGAAGACGCTCAGTTTGTCTTTGGAGTTCTCCAGCCCTCTGGGTGATCAGCGAGTAATCCACGCTGGAGCTCCGAGCCCACCAGAGGACAACCGTAAACTTCTTTGGCAGTGTTGGAAGTTCCATTTCACATATATGAGATTATGCCTCTCAGCCGGGCCGCTTCATATCATAGTGACAGCTGCCGAGGGAGTCGAGGGAGGCCGGCGGCACGGCGTCCGGGCCTGGGGGGGGGGGGGGGGGGTTCACCGCTCACCCTGGTCCATCCTGGTCTTCGCGCTCCACCAGGCGAGCCCCCCCCCCCCTCTCCGCCCGGCTCTTAAGAGATGCTCCTGCACGTCATCTCCTCCCAACATCATCCCAGGCAGCAGCTGGCGTGGTCAGCGTGTCAGGCCCGGGCCGCCGCGGCCCTGACGCATTTTGAGAGTGCGCTCCACGCAAGCGGCGCGCGCCCGGGGAGAGGGAGCGTGAGAGCGCCTGCCTGGAGGGAAGAGTCCGCTGATGTTCTCCTGCATTTTTAATTAATTTCATTCTTGCTCCTCACCCCCGCTCGCATCTTCCCAGTTGCCAAAGCTCCTTAGCGAGAAAACCACTGGGAGAGATGCTCCCCGTCACACAGCTCCGGAAAAGGCTGCGAGACGACACAGCCCCTTTAACTGGAACTGGTGAAATTACAGGCAGTGGTGCGTGTGTGTGTGTGTGTGTGTGTGCGTGTGTGTGTGTGTGTGTGTGTGCGTGTGTGCTATTTGTGGTACGTCTTCACCAATGAGCAGAAAATGAAAGAATCCCCTCACGAGAGGATTAGGACCTTTTTCATGAAAACTATTCTAAGTGGACACATTGTTTTTGAGATGTGTTGCAATGACTCCATTCTACCGTTACCCACCTTATACTTTGCACATCTGCGTCTCTTATTGATTTTAAATTGCATTTCAATGTCTGTGTTTTATCTTAATTTTCCAGTGTATTTCCCTGCCTCTGTAAAGCACTACGAGTTGCCTTGCTCTTTCTTGCCTTACATGCCCCAGCCTATCAGTGACAAAGTGTGGACGTGATCCAATACTGCTGACCATTTATTCAAGTGCTCCGAGGCACATCCCTCACCATGATAAAGAATAGAGCTGTATATTTACCAGCCATACTTTATCTATGCTGTGGAGCTGCTCCGTCTCCTCCTTACGGTCTGTTTCTCTTGGCAGCGCCATGCGTTCAGCTGTTTCAGCTCAGACTTTCTGAGTTATTTACCCGGCAGCATACTGTAAGGTTGTAGACTGAGTTCTTTCCTCCCAGGTGTGCGGCTTCATCTGACACCTCAGCATTACTTAGTGTGAGGGGGAATTAAAATCAGAGGGATGGGGTTTTTTTTTTTTTTCGTACCATTTCTCCCTCCAGCTGGGATTTCATTTTCAAAGACAGATCCGTGCAGCCTGAGCAGACAAACTGTCAACCGCCCGGATCAATTATTTTGTTGAATTCAAACATTTTTAACTGAAAATGAGAACTTTGCTTTCCATCCTGTGCCATACACACTGTAAAATGAATCCTCAATTTTCAACTTTCCCCAAGCTCGAGACAATAAGCAGCTGACTCAGTGGGTCTTGATATTGAAATTGAGTTTAATCGGGACTAACAAGAAAGGTAAAGGGAGGTGCCTGAAGGACAGGTGAGCTGATCACAGCCCTGCAGGATGCCAGGACACGTGACCGTTTCATGGTGAGTGAATGGGGCTGTGGGCTGGGGAGGGCCCGCGGTGAGGAGATGCGATCACATTCAGTGGAAAGCTCCCGTTACAGACGCCGCGTCTTGCACTTGAAGTCACTCCCTGTGAGTCCGTGATCTCGAAGCGCCTCAAGTGACTTTTAGACACGGCCAGATCCCTACCGGGAGGTTGTGTAATGGCGGAGGTGGCGGTGGTGGGGGGTAAACGCCCCTGCGAAGTCCAGCCGTGCGGAGGCAGCTGCTGATGAGGTTGATGTAATGATGAATCTGCGAAGACAGGGCAGCGAGGAGGAGGAGGAGGAAGCGCACGCAAAGCCACAGCAGGGACGCACGAAAGGCAGAGACTGAGGGAGGGAGTGCTGTCTAAAACCACAGCCGTGGCACGATTGGCTCAAAGCGAGGGCGTGTCACGCGAGATGGACGTGATCGGACAGCTGATCGTTCCATTGACAGTGCGAGGGAGTCGAGGCAGTGATTGGCAGTTCCCAAAGTTTCCGGAGAGACCCGTTTCAGGTGGCAGAGGAGCGAGGATGAAAAGAGACAACCGGGAAGCTGCAAATTATCCTCGGACCGAGTTGCAGTGTGTCCCCTTAATTCATACAGCACAGCGTCTCGGCAGCGGCGAATCACGTCTGGACGTTGGGATCAGGCTGAGCTGCCCAGGAAACTGAGAGCGGTCTGCTGAGGAAGGGGCCCACCTGACGTGAATATCGGAGAGAGAACGCACACACGCTCACTCTCCGAAAGAGAGGATAAGAGGACATTACAGCGGCATCAGATCAAATGACAGTTTCCTCTTGAATGCGCGCGTGAATGGTTCAAGTGAGGAGAGGCTCTGTTGTTAACAAAGAGAGAGAGACTGAAGAAGGAGATGAAGAGCGACTGCAGGCAACTATGAACTTGGGCTGGCCTGGCGGAGCTTAAAGCTGCACTAAGCTTCTCCCAGCTACCGGAGGGTGACATCGGCCGCAACACATTTGTAAAGTACACAAAAGTTAAAACTGCAGCACCGCCGAGTAAAAGAACAAACTGTGCAGAAAGGCGTCGTTTGGAGTGCACAAGAAAAGGATGTTGTGACCGGCACTGAGCTGGGGAGAAGACGAGGAGGAGACGAGTACATCTGGGTCCATCACTACGACTATGTAATTGCTGAAAACTTCTGAAATGGAAGAGGTCGTTCAAATGATACGTCTCGAATCAGCCCAGCATGATGCAGACAGATCGGCAGAACGAATATGCTGATGCCTGCTGTTAATTTTTTTTTTTTTTTTTTTTAAAGAAAATCCGACCATGATGGATCCTCCTTGCTCACTGTATCATTTTATCAGGTGGGCACAAAGGCAGGGTGTCCGTGAATCATGACCAGACGACCCGGTCTCAGTCCCAGTCTCTGATTTTGCCACCGCTCTGGAGAGTCCGAAGTCGAAGACGAATGTCGGAATCGCTCTCGCAGAAAGCGCTGGAGTATGCGGCGACAGTGAGCGAGCGGCTGGCTTTCAGCGGGAGGTCTTCATAAGTCAAAATACAAGGTCAGCTGTGCGTGAGCCTCGACGACGCCGTATTATGTCACGTGAGAGCGAGCGAGCGAGCGAGCGAGCGAGCGAGCGAGCGCGGGGCCCGTCGTCACACTGCAGTAGATCCCCGGGCGGCCGAGGAATCTCATTTCCTCTCGGCCAAAAGGCTGGGGGGTGAATTGATGCGCCGAGCCGCTGGACCGTGTAAAATTGACCGTGAAAGTCGCTCAATTCAGATCAAAGTCAATACAGCCGCGCCTGCCCCGCTCAATAGCCGCGGTGCTTTGGAGGCCGCGCCAGGGAGCTCGGAGGGCCCCCTCCCCGCTCCCCCGGGGGGGCCCCCGCGATGCTAGGAAAACAGCGGTGATGGATGGCCGACCGCCCGGTATCCGTTACGCCCGCCCATTTGGGAAAATCATGACTTATCATGCGACTGGCTCCAGGAGGCAACATGTAGCTTATCAAACAGCGCCCAGTGTCCTTTAGTCCATTTACAGGTGGCCTCGATCCGTTTCCTGCCCTCCTTTCAAACACCGTCCTTTCCACGTGATGATGGACGCTGGAAAACACGTTCGCTTCGAACCGGCCGATGCACATGTCCACCTGCCAGCGTTCCCTTTCCCGGCCTCTTACTTTATCATGCATGCATGTATGCATAAGGTGAAGAAGAGCATCAGTGACTAAAAAGCGAGATTGACTGACAGCTGCAGGACAAGAGGGCCTTCTCAACACATGCATCTGACCCCTGTACGCAGTTGCACATATTGTGCATGCATATTCTGAATCTGAAGTACCGGCATGTTGTTATGCAGACTTTGTGTGTGTGCGTCGCAGAGGCTGTCTGAATCTGGTCCTCACTACCCTTACTCTTGCTGTGTTTTCCTACAGTCTGCTTTGCCTCCTGCATTTTTGAATATCCTTGGTGACAGAGATGCAAAAATGGGGGGAAAAAAAGTAAATGTTGCTGATAAAAAAAACATTAACTTGCCTACAACTATAGAAGGTAAACATTTAATGCAAAAGTGAAAAATGTAGAAGTGTGAAACGTGCTATCTGCAAATCTACAAAGAAATTGCGCTCTTAATTAAACATTTGAGGAGCAGCGGAGGAGCGTCTTATTCGGCTGGATTTCAAAGAAAAGTTTCATTGCAACAGACCGAGAATCACAAAATATTCCTGAGGGTAATGGAATCACTTTAGAAAATGACGTGAAAAGCTGTTAAAATTCATGAATGTCTCAAACGCTGGCTGAGGCTGGGAGTGTCACTTGGAAGGCAGACGTGGCGCGTTGAGCTCAGTGTGCGGCTCCGTGCAGAATGTGAAGTTGTCATATTTGAAAGCACACAATGGCCCTCTAAGACTCTGGGCTGCTTTATTGAACTGGAGCCTCTCCAGGTTCCCGCATTTGTGCTGCACACGCGCGAGATGAGCTCAGACTTTTGGCCAGCAATTAAAACGCAGCCGTAAGAAGCGCCGCGCCTTAAAGGCCCGAGATATTTCGCGTCGAGGCTGAAATCTAAATAATGGGGGGGGGGCGCTTGAATCCGAGGCCAGCTAATTAACTCGAGAGTGTGAAGATAGAACTCGTGCCCGTATCGATGCGGCAAACCTGCCTGGATTTGGGCCGCCTCGGAGGACCCTCCCGAAGCAGCGTGTCGGTAATGCCTGGCTGCTCCCCGCACTGCGCACAAACTTCCTTTCTGCGCCGGTGACTCAATCAGCATTTTGTTTGTTTTCGGGCCGTCCACAACATTAAACAGGAGGCCGGATTGATTAATGGCATTTCATTTTTCCCAGCATGCAGCGTGAGAAACCCTCGAGTCCTCTGATATATGTCCTCTAATTAGAGCGGGCCGGCTAATGAGCCTCTTTTGGGCTCGGAAAACTAATAAAGGCAAAAACTAACGCAGGGGTGATGCCCTGCGGCAATTAGGTAAGTTACTAGACAAGCAGTATTCTTCCCGGCGCTACCGGGGGCGCTTCAACATCAGGAAAACGCTGTTAAGTGTCTTTGTTACCCGAGATGGATTTGTCTGTTACAGTCCTCAATTGATCAAGATTGATTGGTCCGAGGGAACTTGTGCCAGCTGATGAAAGCCGGCCAGCCAGCGTGCTTGACTCATTAAGAGCAGCCTTGTTAAGAGGTAAAATAGTCCCCCTCCATCTGCAGTATAGAGCTGTAGCCGACCTCCTTGAACCCGAGTGGCAATACAGATGTTGAGGCTATCCACTGGTTGCTCCCTCGAGGTCTTCACTGGGTAGAAAGTAACTTCAAATACACTACCCAGATCACCTTGGTCTTCATATAGACTGTTGACTTCTACCATACGGACACCGCATTGTCAACACCTACGCGTCAGCTAACGGACCACATGATACCATAATATCGTTTCATGTGTGAGAGTCAAGTTTATCATTTCTGTTTCCCGGGTTACCAGAGCTGAGGGCTCAGCCACAGGCACAAACAAGGACCCAAGGCGGCCAGACTGCAGCAGCCACATCGCTGGGGTGGAGGTGTAAGGGGGAAGGGGGGTGGGGGTTGTTCTGCGGCAGAGACTTCATTTGGAGATTTCTTAAGGGCGTGTTTTTGTTTTACAGTTTTGTTTTGTTCCATTGTTAAAATATTTAAAGTCGGTCTGGCTGAGCCGGGTGGAGAGGCATTCCGCAGAGCAGGAGGGAGAGGTGGGGGAGGGGGAGGGGGGGGGGGGGGGGTGAGAGACTAGGTGGATTTGTGAGGGAGCACATTACAGGGAGTAGAGCCCTGAAGGAAAGTGCTGCTAAATGCTGCAAAATTATATACTCACGAGCAATTAGGGACATGGTTAGTGTTGAACAAAGTGGAGCCTGGCTGCTGGCCACCCTCAGCACATCCTCACAGCCAGCCTTCTCAGCCAGATCGATTGTTTTCAGAAACTATTAAAAGTCACCAGCTCCATTTAATCATGTTAGGATGGCGAGCGGGAGACGCACACGCGTGGAGGAACTATTCTAATTGATTTAGCTGTCTGCCGGGACAGACACCAGCAGACCCCGGTGACACCATAAGCCACGGAGCGGGTCAAGCGCCAGGTTATTGGTTGTGAGCGTGCGACCGACCCGGGCTGACGTGTCACAGGTGCCGAGGCGCGGGTGTAAATAACGAAATGAATGATGGATGGGTCCCTCTCCGCTCCAGCTAAAGTGCCGCTGTCGGGTCCGGGTGTGGTGCACCTTGTCACAGGTTAATGGGACGCTTAGAGCGAGTGCAGCCGCCACTGATATCATCAGTGACACCTTTATCGCTGAGGGAGAGTGCAGCCCAGGGCCAAGAGTCAAGGAGGTCAAGAAAAAGGTTGATTAGGTTGCTTCAACAATTGACCCCGGTCCACCCCCCTCGCTGTGCATATGGACTGCATCCCGCTGACCAAACTTTTTCCAATCTCCAACTTCCCCATGTTACAGCCACAGCCGCAATGAAACATTCATTTACTTGCATTCATGAGGTGTTTTTTTTGATGTCTATTGCTGGAAAAATCAAACCTTCAGGACAAACAATAAAGCAGCCCGGATGCTGCTGAATGCTCTGCATGTGAAAACACTCGGCAGCCGAACGTAAGATATTTGACTGTCTTGGAACACATCAATAGTAGAGAGAGAGAGAGAGAGAAAGAGAGCGGCCTGACACACTTCAGGTGGAAGGAGTTGTTTCAAAAAAAGAGGAGGAGTCTTGTGAAATCATCCACGATAATCCTCTTTAATCTACCTCCATGTGTCTCTGCTTGGGTTAAAACCTTTCTTCAGGGAAGCACATTTACTGTTTCTAGTGACAGTTCCAACTCCAACATCTCTTTTAGACCTCTTTTTGAGCATGCGTCCTGGTAATGTAACATGCAGACCATTCACATATTTTCACTTCACAAAGAGGCACTCGCATACAAATAAACTGATGGTATTTAATAATGGATTAGCAGATTGACATTTTACATGGAACAGAAAAGGACAGAAGAATTGCTGGGAAAATGAAAAACCTTTGATATATTGGAAGCTATGGTACATTGATTAAACAGGAATACCTGCTATCTAACAAAACCTTTTACAATACAGTTATTGGTGGGGGACATTATCGTCCATTTCTGCGCAGATCCATTTTTTTTACATGCGTTGGTTTCACGTCATTCTTATCATTCTGCCATTCACATGAATGATTATGTGGCTTTATCTTCCATGCTAAACAACAGGGCTTAGCAACTTTGTGGTAAAGAGTGGCAAGGTGTTAATAGAGCTATGGCGTGTGGATACATGCAGCCTTATATGTGAGAGGAAGAAATAAGAGGAGGAAAATGGATACTGTGGAAGAACCATTAGCATGTACACTGACATTGCACCTGAAACTTCATTTAACTGCCTCCTCACACCTGGGGTTTCTCATTTACTCGAGTCACATAAACAGAGGCGGGTGCACGCGAATACTTTTTCGGGTATGATTTACACTTATGGGGCGCAGACTATAAAAACACTGAGCTCACTTTTCTCACATTTCATGTGATGTGGAATAATTAGCAACAGGGTTGAACCTTTTCTGCCGTCGTGGGTTGATTATAAAAAAAAGCCCTAGCAGAGAAACACTGTTTGCGGTGCCTGTGTGCAAGCTCAAGTGGATTAAAATGAAAACTGTAAGTGGGCTAATGATGATGTAACATATAGCCAGGACGCACGAAACGGATAACGTTGGATGTTATGAAACCCACGCCGCATCAATAAGAGCTAGCGCAACCTTAGCATAAACTGGTGCTAGCATAAACTATGCAAACAAGATTAGCATAAACTTAAAATCATGATGCTCATTGGACTAATTATGTTGTAGTTTATAGCGAACAATAGTTACAGTTATTGAGTAGCTGCCAATGACAGTGCTGATCAGATGTAGTATCGGCTGACCTGAAAGGGGGAAGGGTCTCCTCCTCTAGAGGAAGCTAAACGCAAATACGTTTATGCATGGAGTGGCATCTTTGGGATTTCAACAAGCATATTTTGCAGACAAAAAAAAAAGATTTTTTCTAGTTTTCAGAAAAACATTTCCTGAATTGACCAGACCATATTAGAAAATATATATATATATATTTTGTCTTTTGTGGCTTTAGCTGCTTTTTGGGATTTTGGGGCTATTTTAGTAGCTGTAGTTGCTGGACCATTGGTCCAAAAGTTGGGGGACATAACATGCTGAAATATATTGTCATAATCCTGCAAAGGTAAGTTGAATTTTAGTTTTCATTCTTACACAACAGACATCCATCTGTGTATCAATACATTAGTTATAGTTGGTTTTAGTTATAGGTTCCTGCATCACAGGAGACCAGCTCCAGCCCTTTCTGCGGTGAAGGTGAAATTTGACCTCAGGACAACAGCATAAAAGGTAAGACAAATAAAGCGTGGGTTTGGTTAAACAAACAAAAAACTTGAAACCATCTCCCGTATCAGAGGCACCGTCCACCCCCGGAGGCGTTGTCACGTCAGCTCAGAACCTGCTGGCCACGTCACTCCGCATCCTCCGATGGACTCGCAGTTCATGTGCACGAGTGGCCAGCGCCGCGCTACGCTGACGACACTGACCTTTGAGGCAGCTGGGGGCCACGTCGCTGCGTCATTTACTTTTATCCGAGCTCCCTGGCCGGCGTGTGAGCCGCCGCTGTGCAGACGGTGATGAGACACGACTGGATACCGTTGCAGCGTTTTGAAGCATCCTGCAGGTGACACAGTGGCCTGGTGAACAGCGCCGTCGCCTTCGAAGCAGGAAAGCCAGTGGTTTGAATCCGTGGAGTTAGCGTGTCTCCACATACTCCGCAGGCAGTCCAAAATATGCGTTAGGGTCAACTGGAGCCCCCTAGAGAGTGAGTGGTGTGTGTCTGGAGGCCCTATGTGTTCTGGGTGAGGCTCCTGCCGCACCACTGGGTACAAAGCATGTAAGATAATGGCTTTAGAGCTGAAGACAAGGCAAAACCCCTCTTGTTATTATACCTGTGCCTCTCTCCGGTGGGACTGCTGTGGTCCTGGACAAACATTGTCCCTCTCTTCTGCCGCGTTGCCTCCGCTTCCTGCTCGTTCCTTGTCAGAAAAATGTAAACACGGGTCACTTCACGTGCTTGACCGGAGTGGCTGGCGCTGTCATTTCTCCCGCTCCGAGCCCTGACTCAGACGGTGGGTGAGGCGGCAGGAGGGCGCTGTGACACACCTACTGTAGAGCCGGGAAGGATTACCGTCACAGCTTTGGCAGCTCTCACATACCGGGCGACACCAGCAGAAAAGTCCGGCTGTCTCAAGTTGTGCTGAGGCTGATGCTAAAGCATCCTGAACTGATTGCTGCAGGGCTGGCTGTTGCTCAGCCGACGGCAGCCAGGGACAGCATAATCCCCTCACTGCCGGATGACTCAGTGTATACTTCTAAACGTGTTTGAGTCATAAAAATAATGGTCACAATGTACGGCCTTCTGTGGCGTTCAATTTCATTTGCTCCGGGGCACAATATGTTGTATGAGAAACGCTGACTTCTCCCGGCACCGCTCTGTTTTCCCATCCTCGGAGCAATCACAGTGCCTCTGTAATTTCTCCACATCTGTTCCTCTCGCTGCCAAACTGTGACAGCGCTGTGGAGGAGGACCGCCGCAGTGTGAAGTTTCCAAAGGAGAGAAGTTTCGGTGGGAAGCTCGCTCGGATACGGGAGCGACTCGGCCCGTCGTGGTGGCCAGGCTGCTAAAGCGATTCAGTCCCCCGCGTCCTCAGGGGATGGACTCTGCATATATTGGAAGAAGTTGTATTATGTATTTTGCTGCTCAAGGGGAAGCTGCGCAAAGACTGATAAAAGTGATTTGACTTGACTCAATTTAAGATTGGATCTAAACAAAACTGGCAAAAGGTCAGAACGGCACGGCGAGGCTTTAAGCTGGTTTCCATCTTGTCGGTAGTATGCAAAAAAAAAACAAAAAAAAAAAACAGAGCAACAGAGAGCGTCACTGCTCTTCCTCCAGGGCGGCACAGTGACTTGGCAGATAGCGCCCTCATTTCACAATGAATGTCTGCATGGGTTTTCGCATAGGACTCCTCCCACAGTCCAAAATCAGGCCTGCTCCGTTGATTCCAGACTCTAAATCATGCGAGATGCGAGTGTGTGTCCTGCGCAGGGTGTGTCCACTGGGATGGAATGCAAGGAAGGAATGAAACAACAGACAAAACGTAATCCAGAATTCGCTCTCTGTTTAGCTCGTTTGGTTTCTATAGTCTGTGTGTGTGTGTGTGTGTGTGTGTGTGTGTGTGTGTGTGTGTGTGTGTGTGTGGTGTGTGTTTGGCGTCGGGTGGGGTTAGCGCGATGTGATGGTCTCTGTTCGGTCGTGCTGGTAAATATCATTGGACGTTATCATGATGTGAACATGAGCGGATAGGGGATTAAAGATTAAAACAGTGGATCTGAACATTTCTCTGAAACCGAACAATTCTAGTGAAAGCGACTCGCACGGATCTCTACCTTTTCGACTTCAGCGTGTGAAAGCCTGAGACGCGGACTTGGCGGCTCACCTCACATCAGTGCCGTACTAATACTCCCCGCCAAGTGTCATGTTTTAAGTATCTAATTATGAACATGAAGATAGACCGACGCTGATTTGAATGAATGCCCGAGCGAAGTAGTTAATGCAGTCGGCAGACACTGGACACGGCTCCGAGCTGCCTCACCGACACATTAATGAATTAAACAAGCAACAATGGCGAATCGCACGGCCAGACGAGACGAATAACAACATGTAATGTATTCATGTTTAACTAATAAGGGCCCTTGTCATAATTTCATAATGATGGCATTAGGGCGATTAAACCTCATTACCATTAGAAGTAATCACCGGGGGTCTGGTGAATTCCAGCGTAATTACGCGGCCCGCGACGCGGCCACCTCTGCCGGTGACAGCCGCGCCGCCAACAACAGACCGGCTGCCGGGAGACGGGGTGGGCGACGAGAGAGGGCTGGACAACACACACACGCGCGCACACGCACACACACACACACACGCACGCACAGCCGCTCTGCCTTTGACAGATTACCGTTTTATGTCAGTGGAGGGAGCCTGGTCGTAGCCCGGCCGGCGTCACGCTGCGGTTTTGTTGCGCTGTTGCCAGGCGACGGCGGAATAGCTGACGACCCGCTGTCAGTCACCGGGCCGGTCGCCGTTTACTGCGCCGGGTCAGTGCGATCCGGCCACGCGACCGTTGCATAAAGCAGGGGGGAACGGTTACAAAACGGCCCTCGTTCGCCTCCCCGCCCGGAGGGCCTGTCCCCTGCATTAAGCGCGACGGGTATGAGCGAGAGACGAGCAAAACAAAAACAATGAGCCGAATTGCTGTATCCACTCGGGGGAGTGGGGGGCGGGTGTGCTGGAAGCAAGCTTCCAAAAACGCAACGTGCCCCGAGCGGAGAGGCGCTGGTGCACAGGTGCAGCGCAAGCCCGGGGAGGGCCCCCCCCCCGGACACGCGGTGTCTGCCGTCACCGTGCACATCGCCTCTCGCGCCTGCAGCTCTACGCCCACTGCAGGAGCGGAGACTCAGACGTCCCCCGCCTCCCGTGTCGAGTGCAACTCCTGATGTGGGCTCCAACGGGACGATGCGTTCCGTCACAATCACGGCAAGGGAAGGAAGGGGAAGAGGAGTCGCCGTCGTCATTGCCGTCCCCCGGCATCATCATCATCATCATCATCACCACCACCACCGTCATTACCATCATCATTACCAGCTCTAATGTTGCTGCACTAACAACGCGGCTCGCTCCTGCAGCAGGTTGCCTGGGAAGGGGAGGAAAGGAGAGGAGCGGCTTGCTGCTTTTGGAAATTCCTCCACATTTTGTGTCCTGCCGCTCTGTTAGTTGGGATGTTTGGTTTGGTCTGTCAACCAGCGCTCTGGTCCAAAGCAGCTGTATCAACATCTGGCTGGATTGATACGGGATGTGGCATGAATATTAATGGTCCCGCAAGGCTGGCTGCAGTGTGATTTTGATAACCCGTCCCCTTTTGATCAAAACTTCACTGCAAGATGGGGCGGAATCGCAGCAAAAACTTGGAACAATGTCACATTCTCCATCGGACAAAGACACCGCTCTGGATGCCAAAATGCCTCGTCTGGATACAAAAGCTTTATTCGTGGAGAGAAGCTTGTAACTGAATTAAGACCATTTATGCTCTCAAAGAAATGTACATCTGATTTTTTTTTCAATTCTATATCATTGATGGATCAAGCAACCTACGATTTCAAATGGGCAAACAAATCCTCCCCAGGCCCCTCTTCCTCCCTGTATGCCGCTCACATTATTAGCCGAAGCATCACCCCCTTCTATTTTGCCTTTTAGCCGCTCAGCAGCAGCAGCAAATGTCTCAAGTACGGTCTGCCTGGGCCGAGAAACTGCAGGCAAACGCAGAGTAATTGCTGTGAACTCGGAGGCTGTGGACCATTAGCGGCCAGAGAGGCATTAAAGTGTTATGCCGTCTTGGTCTATATGCAGCTCAGCCTGAGGAGGCTCTGACCTCAGCCCCCAAACTCGGCCCGCTGTCAGCTCCGAGCCGTGGAAGATGGGATCACGCTGCACGGGAGGGTGGCGGGGGCCTCGGCCAAAACAAACTCCGAGGAATTCTGCTTGCCCCATCACTTCGGAATCAAAGCCACGTAGGTTTTAATTCTCTCTCAATCGGCTTATCCTCCCGTCCCCCTCCCACCTGGCTGGAGCGCAGGTTGCGGGCAGAAAAGAGTGCTGGAACGGAATCTGCTTTAGATATCGCCGAATAAATAATTAAAAGCCTTGGCTTCACGCGTCAGGAGAGGGTGATGTGTACATCGCTTTGAACAAGCTGGAGAAAACGAATAAATACATAAATTGTGTGTGTTTGTGTGCGACCGCGCGCGCGTGTGTGTGTGTGGCACGCAAGCAGGGGAAGGCACCGGAGTGAAATTATACATGTGGATGAAAGCGAGAGGTAATTTTAACATAAAGCGGGAGCTGGCGGGAAGGGCTTTTTTTTTTTTTTTTTGACTCCTCGACGGTGCAGGCTCAGACGGGGCGTTCGCGACTCGAAACGAACCGTGCCACAAAGCGAACTCCGGAGGTCTGCGCTTTGCTGTGACAACTGCACAAATTGCATTTAATAGCGCGCTCACGCCCATATCAGGGGGCAGCGCTGAAGCACTTCAAACGCGCGGCAGGGATTTTTTTTTGTTTTTCTCCCAGTGGGGGGGGGTTGCGGAGCCGAACGCGCTCGGAACGCGCCCGTCCTTCGCTCGGACGCGAAGGACGCCAGGCGCCGGGCCCTCGCGTCCACGCTGCACCTGTGTGGCATCTCCACAGACGAAGTGCCCGCGCCCAAAACCTTCGTAACGGCCCCGCTCGCGATTGCGAAAAACTGCGAAAAACGAGGCACCCGCAGCGTCCTTTCCACAGCTCCAACCAGACGGCTTTGTGCGTGTCTGTGTGTGCGTGTGTGCGTGTGTGTGTGTGCGTGCGTGCGTGCGTGTGTGAGCAGACAGCCACGTCTGTGTCAGTGCCTGTGCGTTGAAGCGTTTTGTTGCAGTCATTTGGCTGAACGGCAGATAGCTCCGCGCTCGCTCCCTCCCTTCGCGGCAACTTTCTCCCGCTAATTGGCCGCAGTTCAACTTTGTTGCCGAAGACGGTCTGTTCTCTCTGTCTCCAGGTCAAAGTTTCTTGTGTAATAACAAGCTCAAAGTGAAGATTTCTTTCTCTTTTTTTTTTTTTTCCCTTTTTTTCCTCGCTCAGGAAAAAAAAAAAGGGAAAAAAAAAGAAGAAACAAATTGCCCTGCAACGACTTTCCTCTTGAGTTCCCTCGTACCTAATGAAACATGATAAAGTTTGCAGCCTAATCCAAATAGGGCTGGGGTGTTATTATGAATAACTGCATTTATTCACTGTTCATCAATTGTATTTGCAGCAGTGATCTCGCTAAAGGAGGTTTCGGCTGGAAATATATGCTGAGCAATTCATTTTCCTTGACAGGGAAGCAAAACTCAAACTCCTTCAAAAGAACATAGACACACCAGTTTTCTAGTTCAATTGCACACATGCGCATACAGTACACACACACGCACACACACCTAACTTTAAACGAGAGTACAACTGAGGCTGCCTTAACTCTTCCCTTTCCTCGAAGAAAATTTCATATGGACCAGTGTGTAGTGTCTGCAGCAAAACAATATTAAGTATATTATTCAGTGTGTGCAATATGTATGAAGGCATTGCCGCTTAGCTTGTGGCTACTGCTAGTCGTCTTCATTGGGCTGAAATAATTTGCGCTGGCGAGTTTTGGAAGTCTCTGTGGTCTTCTTAAGCTGAGAAATGCCGGACTGGATCAAATGCTCAAGTTTTTAATTGGACCAACAAAACTGGAACAGACACAGGCAGCAAACACAGGAGTGTGGAACCATCCCGGGTGAGAGAAACAACTCCTACGCTGGCCGGGCTCCCATGCACAGCGATATTCCGGGCCAATAGTGGAACATTACCATGTAAACCGCGCTCTTACCTGAATGAGGTCATGTTCAGAATAAGCCTTAATGTGGGCAAGACACGTGGAGTATTTCAATTTTACTCGCATTATGCAGACATGCCCTCATTTAGCGGCGTTTATTATGCAATTTTGTTTCAGACTGTTTGATGATACATGTTCTGAGCATTGTCCAGCCCAAGATGGAGACAAGGAAGAAGTTGCACTATTGGCATTGTCACCCCTCCGGTCCCTAGGTGTGAATGTGAGGCTGGATGGTGTGTGTGTGTGTGTGTGTGTGCGCGCGCGCGCAATAAACTGATGGCTTGTCTCCCTTCACCCTGTTAGCACTTGGTTAGACTCCAACAGTCCCTCCCTGACACCGTTTGGCCATAAAGAGAGCTTAGAAAATGAATGAAGGCTTTGGATGGCCACAAACAAGGAAGTTGGGGTGTTTTCAATGAATGACAGAGGCGGGAATCGTGCTTGCCTGAACAAGTTGAAAACCACTGAAACATTGTAAAAAGCAGCTGTTATATCGTATAAGTGGCTACGCTCCCTCTATTTTCCCACATTTCCATATCCTCAATGACAGGATAATGAACTACACGTGCATGGTAAGGAATGTAAAGTGGGCCTGTGATTAAGCTTTAATCCTACTGTACTCTCTCTGCCAGGTAAACCAGAATATTAATCAAAGTCTATAAGCAATCCATGTAAACTCCAAAATCCATTTATGGTCTTATTATTTTATTGCCTTGTTTATTGTCTGTAAGCACAGCCATTGAAGCCACAAACACAAGAACAGGAGGGAAAGTGAGGCGGGAAAGGAGCTAATAGGGCCGAACGAGGGCAGGTGCAGGGAGGACAAGGCAGCACGATAGTTGTTGAAAACAGAAAAGAGGTGAAACGTAAGCTGGGAAGAGGGGCCTCTGAAGACGAAGCAGCGAAAAGCACCAAGACGATTAATACACAAATTACAAAAGATTAACCCCCGAGCCTAACCCTGAATCAGGAAACCGGCAGCGACAGCTCCATGATAAGATGCAGAAGCAAGATTAAAAATACTAATAACCAGTTAATTAGCACCGCAGGCGTTCCGATCCCAGAGCAAAATATTACATTGGCATTCCATCAAAGTGTGGTTATTCTGTTGTAAGTGATTTGATTATTGTTCACAGACAAAAAGTGCAAAAGGCCAAGTGACTAACTCTTACCAAGCAGGAGCTGCCATCATTTTTGCCCATTCATCCATTTCTAATGTAATTTTGCATTGGTTGAAGTTTCTTTTTCTTTTTCCTTGTGACTTTTTCTTCCCATCGTGACACACCGGGCACAGTTTTGTGAGCCGTACAAAGCCTTTTATATTTCAGGGACATTGCGGTGGCGGTCAGTGTGGTCGTTGGTCGGACAGCTGTACAATACAGAGAAGATGGCTGCGGAGTTCCAGTCTGAGCAGAGCTGTCCAGTCTGGGTCGGGTTAGGGTTAGGGTCAGGGTTCAACCCCTCCACTTACAGTCACCTTGTTTTCACGCCGTCCCGACTGCCATACTGAGACGGCGAGCAACTTTCCTCCCCACCAAATTAATGCTGGGGATGAACGCTACACCAATTTGAGCTCACGTCTCGGACAGCTCCCCGTGGATTTGTTTCGTTTAACCTACTCTTCGACCCACTTTCAAAGAGATTAGTGCTGACAACGGAAAAAAGTGGGGGGCGGGGGTGGGGGGGGGCGACGTGACACCTCACATAAAGCGAGTCCATCGGGCTAAGAAGCCGTTGCTCCTCTGGTTCTCTTTTAATTCCACCTTGTTCGCGCAGGCATCTGGTGTACAACAAAGTCAAGGCCAGGGGACTGTCTCTAACAATGTGGTGGGCCTGTCACTCACCGGCATCCGAGTGGCTCCCCGCACCCAAGGGCCCACCTCCTTCCATTAAGCTGAATAAATGAGGTGCCAATCAGGCGCTGGAGGTTTTGACTCCACGCGGAGCACAATGAGTGCCTCTGTCTGCTATCTGGTTATGGGGGAACCTTGTCGGGAGGCAGGCCGGGGGATTCACTTCACACTCCGTGGGAGCAACACACACACGCACAGGCGCAGGCACTCTCGGTTATTGCAGGCAGGGATTTGGGGCGTCTCCGCTTGTTTCCAGGGTGAAAGGGTCCCGAAACTGAGAGAGGCAGATAAAAAGCCAAGAGAATAGAGAGAGGATGGTAGGAAAAGGCGCACAATAACCATAGCCCACTGCACGTACAAAGGCAATGTCCCTCTCGGCCATTAAGAGTACCAGTGAGATGTTCTTTCAATCCAGTGTGGAGGTAGTGGGTGCAACGACAGGGCAAAGCTGGAAAAGACGGAAATCCAAGTGGAAATTTGTTGCTCGGGCATAAGACACACACGCCATTCACTCTTACTTAGAGTCTCCAATAGGCCTAAACCTGCATGTTTTTAGACTGTGAGAGTATGGATGTTGAGAACATGTGAATACCACTGAGAATGGCTTTCAGTCCAATCCACTCAATCTCCTTCCCTTCAACCCCACTCGAATCCACAGTGTTACAGAGACACACAAAGACATCTGATGTTTTTGTGTCCTTGTGTGAAGGAGATGCAACATCAGAATCTCTTTTCAGTGCATGTGAAGACTTTCTGGAGGCATCTTTTGAAAGAATTCCTTTCTATCCTTCGGCAGCTGAATGTTACACGACAACCCTACAGAGAGCCCTCTGAGGACAAGCAACGGCTGGCTGTCTCCTGATAGTGTGCCGAGATTGCATCCCTGGTTGTTATATAGGCCTAATCCCGGACAGATTCCAGTGAGCACAACAATAACCCAAGTTCCCAGTACACTTAACATGAGGGATGGCGAGATAATCTCTCGTCAGAGCTGCAGGGGGACCGCTTCGCAGGCAGGTGACGGAGGGAAACGATGCGCGGCGCTGGATGTGCCGTCCGCCTGACTCCCACCTCGGCCCGGGGCTCTCAATTCACGGGGAGCCCCCGCCGAGCTCCTCCCCCTCCGACAAGTGGCTGCGGCCGCGCAGTGATTAATGCGGCTGTAAAGCCGGTCGGCCAACTTTCGAGCGTCGCACTAGATCACCCGGCGGGGGAGATTTCACAGTGTGCACCGGAGCGACGCGGGAGCGGCCGCATCGCAGACAAAGCCCTCGTCAAGCTCATCCCGCTTGACCCGGAGAGAAAAGACTCCACTCCGCTCTCTGAGCCGCCTCTGACGGGCTCCGTTGCCTCCAAAGTGTCAGGCCGCCGAGGTAATGTCTGCGGTCCGCAGTTCAGCTCTGTGGTGACTCGCGCTGCGTGTTTTTAATTGCAGTTCGTGTTTGGTTTTTAAGGGGCAGCGAGCGAGTCTTTCGCTGTCCAGCGACACAGCCGTGTTCGCGGGGTGTGGGGCCTGTTGCTCCGCTCCGCTCCCTGTGGCTCGGAGATGAGTCAGCCAGGAGCCGAGGCCATTTTCACCTCTGTTCTGGACTCTGAATACATACAGCGCACACACACGCACATCCACTCAACCAGGGATTGGAACCATTAACCACAACAGGAAACAGAGGCGCACGCACCTCTCCTTTACTACGACTGACTTCATATTGTACTTATGGCATACGAGACCCCTATGGACAGCTTGTTTGATGTTTCTCAGTGCGTCCGTGCTATTTTGACATCCTAAGTGAAATGTTTCCCACTGCACTGTCAATACATACAAGTGGATCCTGTACAAAGAGTGGAAAAAGAAAACACATCCTCCGCCTCCGAAATCAGCAGTTGGCAAACAGAAAAAAGCCGGCGACGACGGGGAACAGTTGCACTTGGTCATGTAATTATCAGCAGGTGCGCGGGTTCCAATTAGCGAAGACGACGTGACGGCGAGTGACAAGGAGAGGAGACGTGGATAAAAATATCGCCGAGACGTGGTTGCGCTGCCCACGGAACAAACGGCAAAAGGCGCCTGGAGTGGACGAAGGGTTTCCTCGCGGCGTCGGAGCGTCCACGTGAAAAGAGCGGTCGTGCGCTTTGGCTCGCGGCGTCCAGGCGGTAGCCGCTCCTCGCCCCGCGGCTCACGGACCTGCTCTGCGGCTATGCTACAGTCGTTTGAATCGCACACAGGCGGAGGGTCCCCGGGCGTCTCGTCAGGCCGAGATTCAATGGATGGAAATGTTAGCGCTGATCCCTCACCGTTTGTTCCTTCCGACTGTCCTCGCGTGGCCGCGCCTCGCTCAGTGTGAAGGCGGGCGGGGGCGGGGGGGACGGGGGTGGGGGTGGGGTGGGGGGAGCAAAACTAGCAGCGCTGATGATTTCGCTATATCCTTTCACGGGCGGCAATTATTAATGTGCATCCTCCCCCTCCCTCCCTTCCTTCCTCCTCCGAGGGGGTTAGATAGGCGAACGCAATTATTTGTTCAGAACCAAAGGATCAGCGGAAAAAGGGGGTCTGTGCTTGCCGGGACTGAGCCACCTCGGCGGTGCTGGGGACGCGTTCAGCGAGGAAGCGATCCGCTTCCACGCCGCTCGCCTTCCTCGTGCTCGGACGGACGCCGTAGTCCCACCTGTCCGCCCCTCCCCCACCCGCCACCGCTCTGGCACGTTCACAGCTCTGCGCCGCCCTGCTCGTTATCCGACGCCAGACGATCTGTTTGAACAAAGTCTCTCGCGTGTTGGATTGGTGGGGGGGGGGCCGGCATTGACAGTGACACATGAGGCCTGGTGTTGTTTTCCATTATGCGTGCGTGTTGCGAGCGGGGATGGACGGGGGATGGGCCACGTTGCTGGAGCTGCCACTCTCTCCCTCTGTGCCTCTGCCCTCTCTGTTCGCCAAAGCCACCTTCAAAGACATTTTCCAGCATGTACCTGCTAACCTTGGGCATCAAAGCCAATCGCTCACCTCCAATTTGAGCAACAGATAGTTGTTGCAGTGTGCGCATCTGGAGCATTGCACTGCGGCCCCGCTCCAATGCTCGACCGTGGGATCTGTGTACAGCCTGCACGGCCATGTAATGTCATGTTAAAGAAATCGGGGCGTAGCAGACAAGCCCCTCAAACCCATTAGCTTGTCAAATTGTTTTTGACTGGCTTTGAGTTTTGCTTCCACCCCCGTCAGTCGCTCACCAGGAGAGAGGCGAGGCTGTTATCAGGCAGTGGATATGGAAATCAGGTCTCAGTCCACAAATACAATTGCACGGGAGGCTGTCTGAGTGGGGCATAAAGAAGAACACTCTTTATCAATTCTGAGTAAGTGGGTTTCAAGGACAAGTCCAATAATACCCGGGCGGCACATTAAGAATGCTAGGACTGAATTCATGCACACAGATTATTTAGGTTTTGCACTTCAAGGCCTTCTCATGATTTTTGCAGGAGGTTTTTGGGACTTGAAACTGCGTGGCTGCACTGAGAGAGGTCTGTGAGGTTCGGCCTAGCTTAGCGCACTAAGTGGAAGGAGAGGGCGGCTGTTCATTTGCAAATGAGTAACGTTGTCACTTTTCAAGATAGGAGTTCACATGCCCCGCGTTGAAGCACAGTAACTGTGGAGAAATGGGCGCCGACCTTCGACAGGAGGTCCTCGGGTCCAGGTGCTATCTGGAAGCCATTGATTTATTTAAGACGTAATCTCGTTTCAGACATCGGCCACTTGTCATTTTTTATTGCGATCTTGACTCGCGGTCCCATTTATTGGTTTAAAAATAGACCCTGTGGTGACACAGTGGATTGGTAAACAGTGCTGTCACTTTATAGCACGAGGGTCCCCGGTTGGTTCGCCAGTCTGACCCTGTCCTCCTCGTTCTCGTGCTCTTGATTTGCTTTTGAGTGAGTTTGAATCGCGTCTAAAGTTAGCTCCGTCTGTTCGTCCCCTGGTCTTCTTGGCTATAGTTTTGAGTTGTTTTCTTGTTTTGATCTTTCTCTGCCCTGTATATATTACCCCGGCTTTTTTACTCCGTCAGCATTATTACGCTTTAATCGGGCTCGTTTTGAGTTCAGTTCAGCTTTAGTTCCCTTTAAACCCCGCATTCACAAGAAAACTGTTATGATTGCGACTCCGGAGACATTCGCTTGTTTCCTTGACTCCAAGCCAGAAGAACAATCGGCCGCTTCATGCTACATTTACTTTACATTTGCTCTTTGTCTACTCTGGCCGGACTGCAGCCCTGTGCGAGAGGCGCTCTGCCACGCCGGCCCTTTCAAATGGACGTATCGCCGAGCTGTTGTTCAGTTACCTTGAGGACGTGCACATGAAAGCCGCGCTGCGGCGAGGCCATGGTCGGCTCGGCGATACAAAGCGCAGACACGACCTGAGACGGGGGCTGCGTGTGCGTTTCAGACGACGGAGGCACTTTGCTAAATGGCGGCGGGGGGGGGGGGTGCGGTCTGAAGCCACCGTGGCCTTGTTTCAGCATTGATCGCTGCGACGTGCGAGCACGTGAGTGTATTCACACGGCAAAAGCCTTGTCATATTGTCAGGGAGCGCTGCGCGTCGACATTCCTGATCTAAATCGATGCGTGGTAGCTCTCCGAGCGCACATTAAGGGGAGTCTCCTTTTCGCTTCATTTTCTGTGCGGGAATGTTTGTGCACAAGCAGAATCTCCAAGAGGCCGCGTTAGCGGTTTGTACCCCTTTTCATGTTTCAGACGGTTTCATTTGAATAATTATTCAAGGCCAAGAGGTAAATGCATCCAGCGTTTCGCAAAAGGCAGAAATTAAACACTTAGCTGAACAAATGAAGATCTCTTGTTGTTGCTCTCCTCCTCTACCCTATGCAGTGCATTTCCTGACAGATGCCGGGATTTAACCCCGACTCCGGGGACCGAGCTGTCACCTTGCCTGAGTCGCCGTCTCACCAAGTAAACTGTGAAATGCTCTGCATTGAGTATTGCGCACCCTCCATCAGAGCGCCGTGTCTGTGCGCTACTTGGCCACTTCAAGTGTATCCAGCCGCGAACACTTGTGTACATTTACTTGCGCTGCGTTTCCGATTCTTTGCGTTCTGTTTCATGTTGGATTCTGAACAGATTAGACCCGGGATATCAATTAGTGAGCTGTAACCGCTAGGTGTGTTTTCTCACTCAGGACCGGAGCCAGGATGACAGTCTGCGAGCTAAGCTTGGCAAATCTAGTCATTCATCCAGATTAAATCTTCCCCAAGACTGACACAGAAAAACCGACTCCCTTTTGATGCTGCCATTGTTTGAGCCCGGGATGAAACCGGTCTTGAGGAAACAGGTTGTCCAGAACAATGCCTCTCCGCATGGTGCCGAGCTTTCCTTCACATGGTCTGTCCGCCATGCGGGACGCTTCCATTGCGACAGAGAGCATGCAGCACGCTCTTCGTGCTGCACTCCTGTGCGGGCTAAGCTGTGCCTGTTATGGCTTATCCCACTATCTACAGGCTCAGGGACACCAGGGGCTGCATGGTGCAATAACAAATATCCTAATTTGTAAAATATGTGTTTATTCTCTGAATCAAGCCTCTTCCCCTCACCACTAACCCACTTCCTGAAATAGATCTGCTCCATTCACTCTCTGAAGTGTTCCAAAGAGAAAAAGCGCTTCTGGCTGCCCATGTCCTACATAATGCAATTATGTAAACCAAACCAGGAGAAAGATCGCGCACGCCACACAATCTACCACGCAATCAATGCCACTTAATCACCGAGAGGGGAGCTGCATTGAGGCGCACCACAGTTGTGGTTAAATACGGTGCTGCTCCCCCCATCCCGGAGACGAGGAGAGTCCTCTCTGGCAGGAGAGCGAGCGCTTCGTTGTCATTCATGGATAAAGGGATTGAAACTTCTTTAAGCACCGCGAGGAACATGTAAGAGAGCCCTGCGCCGCATCGCCTCGCATAGAAAATTGTTTTCTCCCGACAAAATGGCTGGCTATTTTCTGTCCACCCAACGAAACCGTTTGACATTTCGATCTTTATGAAATGCCTCTTGAAAGCTTTGCTCATCATTGTGCGGTCGGTGGAGGACCGCTGGCATGATATTCTCTCACTTACACACACACCCACACACACACATACACACACACGGAGGGAGTCTCCACATGTAAGGTCTTCATGTAGCAAATGATGAGAAGAGCTGAGGGGGTCTGAGTCCAGGAAAAGCCAGCAAGAGAAACATAATGGGGCTCTGGGGTTGAACAACGTCCCGGTACGTCTTATCTGTATTGCAGCATGTGTGTAACACATGTGCCGTTAAAGGTAACTGGCTCTCATCCCTCACATCGGTGACGCATCTATCGATTACATCGACTCGCTTCTTGCGAGACTGCTCGGGCCATTACAATGTGGTTTAATCTGCAAGCAGGTCTAGCACTCAATTGCTCCCTCTCTCCTTCTCTGTCCATCTCCTGCTCTCTCTCTCTCTCTCTCTGTTTGTGTCTCTCTCTATCCCTTTTTTGAGATGTGGGTTACATACACACATACACACACACACGCACGCACGCACACACACACACGCGAACACACACACACACCAAAGCCTATTGGTGCCATTAGAGCCAGGGGCAATTTCCTCAGCTAAGCTTGTCAGGTCAATGAAGACACACATAAAGTGAAGTGAAAGCATTTTTCTCACTATTGAGCTCTCTTTTTGACACATTACATGTTCACATAACAGATCATGTCACAAGGCTCACCTCCGTCAGAGACACACTGCGTTTCTCCCTTTTTTGTATTTTTTCACACAATGTCTGGTTTTCTATGTCTGAGAGAAAGGCTCGATTCATATGGAGTGATGTACTGTATCCGTGTAGTGCCTCTATACCCAGGAGCATTCACTATACAGTGCCCACTTGCTGCTATTTGCAAGATAAATCAAAGTGACAAAGACAACTCTCTATTCCTCTCAGGTTCCCGGTCAGCAAGTGCCAGATTTCATTCTGCTTTTGCCGCTGAATGGATATCAAAGCAGCCACATGCAGGAGCTCAGATTCGTGTTGATACATTCTGCCGCACTTTGTGGGCAAGATTAAAAACGGGGGGCGGGGGGGGGGGGGGGGGGGGGGGGGGTGTTATTTTCCCGTTTAGCGCCCTGTACAGCCACGCTCGTGTAAACAAGGAAGGGAAAAAGAGAGAAGGTGACGGGCATGTGTGAGTGAGTCAGAGGCAGCTGCACGTGCTGATGCAGAAATAACGACGTTTAGATCGGGATATTTTTGTGCGCGCGTCAGGTGGAAGCGGTGTTGACAGGGCCGATGTTCGCTCCCGATTGGTTGGGGCCGATCCTCATAAGCACGGTGGCAGGAAATGAAACCGTGCGGGCTGATTATCAGCCCAGAGGAGGGGGCTGGAATCGCCCGGGGTTCGACTCCTTGGGAAATCTGATTCCCTGTGTCTGGATTTTGACAACTGTAGCGCAGCATCAAAGCAAAAAAACCTAGCTTTATCTGGCAGCGATGGCTAATGAGGTGTTGGTTGTTTGATTGACAGGTCCCTGAGCCTATCACGATGTGGGGTTACAGATTGAGGCTCCCCTCCTTCCTCTTTGCATCTATTTTTGCGGGGTTGACTGATGCGTGAGCCGTCTCTGCCTGGCAGTGCGCGAGGGTTTGTTGCCGTTGTTGCTTTGACTTTTATCACCATTAACGTTTCAACCACAGGCCAGGGAAACCAGCAGGGACGGCCATTTGGATCCGGATCCATTCGTATGTGCTCCACATTTCTTCTACATTATGTAAGTTTGAGTTCAACTTGAACCACTGCCTGGTGTTGCAAACTTTGCACCCACCATGAATTTTGCATGAAAGGGGGAGTTTCTTACCAACAAAGAGCTGGCGGCCCACGCTGGTGAGACACAGTGCAAATGAGTCAGGAGTAGCCGCTCTTCTTTTTGTCGAGGACAGAATTAGGACAGCGGCATCACACGGTGGGAATATTACCAGGCGTGTGGCTGAAACAAGCTCTCGAGCCGAGATCAAAAGTGTGTTTGTTCATCAAGTGCACTCAACTGTCCTAATTATGCCATCCGTGCCGTCAGACAGTATACTGCATTTCCTTAGCAAGGGCTGCTGTCCCGACATGGCCTTGGCCTCCATGACCAGAGGCCATGTTGTAGCTAGGAACTGGGCAAAGTGGCAGCTCTCCCAGCACACAGAAACTGGGAGATGGCGGAAAGGAGGAGGCCAATTAATATTTCAGCCACAGCTCCACTGTGGCCTGAGATTGACTGGCTAAACTGCTAGCTGTCAGAGGAGTTATCTCCAAAACAGCCGTGTGGGTAGCAATTCAGCAGTCGGGCGCAAAAAGGATTTCATATTCGAGGCTCGCGTTTGCCCCGCTGCGTAAAATTCTGTCACAAGCACGATTAACGCTGGAGCGAAAAGGAAAAGGACGTAAACAAGACTGAGGGACAACAAGCAAACAAGATCCAACACTGGAGGGGCTGAGTGCAACTTTGCTTCGCTCTTGGACCGGCCCAAACGATTTCTGTCATTACTCATTATGGTGGATCTTCACTGTTCAGTTTATCTGTCCAAGCTATCGGCCGGTGTTGTCTTTCCATGCGGTTGAGGTGGATCCAGCGTCTGGCCCAGAGCTCCCAGACTGCTCAGCAGCCTCCTCGTCCACAGTTGTCAGGTCAGCCGGATCCAATGCGCGGCTAAGCCTCCAGCGGCAGCTGCAGGACTCCAGGGTGGAGGACCAGGATCCTGATTCGGCCAGGGCCAGATGTTATTTGAACTGCTTTCTTGAGCCCATTCAACTAACTTCCCTCACACTAAGTGAAGTATCCGTCCATCTACCTCCGCTCTGCGCCGGGTCGGAGGAGCTGTGGTGTGATTTTAATCCTACAGAGCTTTCCCCATTGTCGTGTAAATACGTCTATAACACGTATGTAACACGTCTCCATAGCTTAACAGCTTGAGCAGCGAACGTATCGCTCCCCACACCGGCCCCCGACATCCATCTGAAGGCAGCCTCACGGCGCGTTCTGAGACGCCAGCTCCCGCGCCGCAGAAGGAGAAGCAGGGGGAGGCAGGGGCATTTCGTTGTCTCATCGGTTATGCCGCATTGTACGCTGTGATTTTCGAACGGAATCAGACATTAACGGCGTCCGGACGCCACGCGTGTTGACTCTGTGTCGACAGCGTTTACTGTGCCGGGGCAAGGCAGTCACGTCGCGCCCTGATCCGGTGCGGCGAAGCTCGTTATTTTGCCATCCGTGGGGTGAGCTGGAGCCGCCTGTCAGAAAGTTGCAGGATGCGTTTGAAGTTCGCCTTTTGTTTTCACACCCCCCCTCCCCGCGCGCGGTAACATTTCCGCGGCGTGTTGACGGGTGCGTCTGTAGGATTTGGAGGCTGATGAGGCGCACCTCGGCGTGTTTGGACTTCCTGATTAGTTGACACAAAATAGGGAAATTGTGGCATGTGGTGAACACACTCCGACGCTGTCACGGGGAACGCACCTGCTCGGGTTGAGTGAATTTTTTTTCCTCCTCCGGCGCTAAGTCTCTCCCTTCGATACGGCTTCCACAGCCTTCGGGCCCTGTGGGAAACGTCAATACCGCATTTAGCTCTCATGAAAAACACAATAAAGAGGTACACGTGTAAATAGACCAGCAATGCCTTTGTAGAATTCATTTTTTGGGAAACTCGTTGGACTTAGCTCATTGGAAGTTGGCAATATAGCCTACTATCTGTTAGTATCTCCCATCATAAGAACTGACCCTCATCTGGCATTGCACTGAGCACTCAGAGGAGTGCATGGAGGGCTCTCTCCTGAGCACTTTTTGTTAGGTTGTGTTCAGGGAGCACCCTTGATAGAGGTAGAAAGAGCCTAAACATCCATTAGATGCTCGATCCTCCTATTCTCCAAGGTTGTCGGCGGCATTTCCTCTCAGAGAAACCAGCCAAGGCTGGATGGGAGGCAGGCGGCTGCATACATGGCCTAAGGGGCCCCAGAGGAACTGGCTCCACTGTGTGGCCCTTGGATTACAGCAACTTTGAGGAAGTGAACATGAAACACCATGACTGTCACAGTGTTTTTGAGTCAGATATTTATTGCATTCATTAAAATGAATTCATTTTAACCAGGCCTGGTCCGTTTATGGTCGATTTTGAAAAGATAGACCCCAAATAAAAGTGGGACGACTCACACCTATGTTGGGTCGTGACAGCCGTCTCATGGCTTGGAAAGCTCAGCAGCCACCAAACTAAATGTGCTGGAGCACCATGTTGTCACTGGGGGGAAAAAAATAACAACAAAAAAAGAGCTGGTGGTTGAGTGCATTCAGTATGACTAAGCCTCATCACTCCAAGTAAATGATATGTTGTCAGCGATCAGTCATACCACTCTGTCCTCAGAAACATGATCACATCGAGCGCTTTCAAAGGTTCAGCGGGAAATGGTGCCGCGCGCGCAGACCTCCACGCAGCTTAATGAACTGATCTAATCAGGGATGTGTGAGAAACGGCGCTTAAGGAGCACCTAAAGGAGGCCGCGCGAGCGGATCCTCTCCTCCGTCGGATGGCTCGCGAGGGTACATCCATGTGCAGTGTGAGTCGCAGGCTTCGAGTTTCCACGCTCTCCTCCTTTCTCTCCATCTATGTAGGGCAGCCCGCGGATCAGCTGACATCCCCATCCTCCCACATGCCCACACAATCTTGTTAAAGCATGCAGTTAATCTGAAGAGGAAAAGCACTCTCTTCACAAGCGAGCGCCTCTTTCATCACCCTATTGTATTGCCCACATCACATGTCACAGGAAGATCGGAGTCGCCCAAAAACATAGGTGCTTAGAGGAAGCCGTGGCCTGTTGGCTCTGCGTGGTGTCTTTCTGCCCGGCAGCGGCTTTGTAAATTGGGCATTATCCAGCACACAGGAGCATAGACAGCATTATGCTGCTGGAAGAATGGAACATCTCACTGTGGGACTCTCCATTAATTTTTCCCCTCTTCTCTGTTAAAAGTTGGCCTCACCATCAATAATTTAGACCCAAGTGCCGCCACAAGGATAAAGCGCAGGAAATAAAGTCATGCTCTCCAGCAAAACCCTCTGGAGGTAGCCAACAGTGGTTGATTTAGGAAATCTTGCTCTCGTTTCTTTACATTTTTATAATCGGGCAGAGGGAGGCTCTTCTCCCCGTCTCCGGCGCCTCTTGATCCCACTGTCTTTCTTTCATTGCGAGCTTAGCGACAACGGCGAGTCCCGGCTGCGTTCACAGCCTCGGCCGAGATCTTCATCTCGCCTGCCGGGCCAAGTGCAGCAATTTGATGGGGCACAGATAGAGCGCGGAGCGAGAGCGGCCCCTGATTGAATCGCTGCCACTTGGCGCCGTCGCTCGCCCGCCACTGCCCCTCATTCCCAGGTCTGCCCAACATGGCGTACGCGACTCAGAATGAGGGGGGGTCATCCATAAACGTAGCAGGGCTACATCCCGGGCTCTCGCCTGACAAGAGACGTATTGTCTGGACTGGAGGATGTAGGGTGGGGATTTGTGGGGAGTGTGGATGGGTGGGTGGGTGGGGGGCTCCACCTCGCCTCCATGGAGTGGCTGGAAACCTTGAGAGGCCCCGAGCTTCAGCTCAAACATTTCTGTCCTTGTAGAGCCCTCAGAGAGACTCTTGCTTTTATGAGCTGCGGAGGAATATCTCAGAAGCACCTATCTCTCCGACGAGAGAACGTGTAAGCAAATCATGACGAACTCCAGCGACTCCCACATAATCACGAGTGTGCTTTTTCAGACATAATAAAAATGCATTGAGCTCTCCGAGAGGCTTCCAGGGCCTGATTGTGCTCGAGAGGAGAATGAACTTTGAAAAATGAGGCAGACCTCTCCACTCTCCTCCTGCTTCGTGTGCTTTATGAGCTGTCTCTGCGCCGACCACATTACGCTGTCCATTACATGACCGCTGCCTCAAGGTGACTGCCGCTTTCAAGTCCATCTTTCACAGGCCGCGCGTCCGCACAAAGAGACCGTCGGAGGGGATTTCACACCGAAGAGCAACAAACGGCGGAGTTCGGCGTTGCAACTGTGCTGCTTTGTTGCTGCCTGGCCCTTGTTTTCCCATATAGGTTGCACGCATGTTCCACCAAAGACAACACTGTATGTTCATGCGGGGCCTTGGTCGACTTGGCAACACTGCCATCTCATGGTGGCCAGGGTAAGAAAACACTGTGCACTGGGGTTTTGTTCTGGAGCGTCTTTATTGGAAAACCTTTATTAATTCGGAGAGACATTATCGCCGCCACAGTCTGCCGTGTTAATTCGACTCCTATAATGTTGTCTCCTGTCGAAGCCATCAACATCGCCATCATTTTTATGGGAACGCGCACGCACAGCGTAATGAAAACACATCATCACCTGCTGCTGATAATTAGAACAAACTGTACTTGGGTTACAGTGGAAAGCACAAAGCCACGGACGCTTGGATTCAGTTACCCTGTTAATTCCAATGTGTAATACTGGGTCTGACAGGTGATGTAAAACCTGTTGAGGTAGTTCTCTTCCATGGAGAATCCTCCTATGAGTCATTTTTGGAAAAAGGTTTGATCAAAGGGAGTTGCATAAATTCATCTCTGATCTTTCCAGTGGGGACCTATTCTGCTGTGGTCTATTTCTAGTCACGGAACCTCCAGAGAGCCCAGGCTGTCTCCGAGTGAGGCTGAGATGCGGGAGATGGCAGATGGGTTCGACTTTTCTCTGGCTGTGTGAAAGCCATCCCCCTCTGAGGGCACTAGTCATGCCTCACGGCATTTTGAGCCTTTCTATACCTGGACACCTCTCTGATCCCCCCCCCCTCTCAGTGCCCCTTTGTGTGTCTGCACCAAGGTTTTGCTCTCCACACACCTCTCCAGCCGCCTCCTCCACCTCACCCCCCTCCCCAGCCCTCTCGGTTCGATACTGGAGCCCCGGAGCATTGCGCCTCTCAGACTCTACCTGCCTGTCCGGCTGCTCACACAGAACCACAAAAATCCTATACAGCTCCAAGAGGACAATGAGGATGTTCTTGCAGGTGAAGAAGATCATCAGCTGGTTGAGCACCTGCTCCCGGAGCATGAGGTAGAGGCGGTAGAGCAGGAAAGGGCCGTCCTGCATCCCCACGGTGAGCAGCAGGCTCCACACCTCACTGGAGCAGCAGGAGGTGGATGGACCCCTGGGGCAGCCGCAGCTAGGGCCTGCACCCCCGTCTGGAGGCTCACCCTTCGGGGAGTGCGTCTGGGTGAGCACCAGAGGAAACTGCATGAGCGCCCAGGAGAAGAGAGCCAGGCCCACGATGACGACCAGCCGCTTGGTCTTCACCTCGGGCTCCCTGAAGGTGTCCATTATGTCCAAGATGTCCGCACCCAGTCCCACGTAGACCATGAGGAGCTGGGAGAGCTGGTCCCGAGACATGTCCCCCTTCGGCATTAGCCATCGACCCACGACCAGCACAATGAGCATGGTCTGCTCCAGGCCCGCCACCCAGTTCTCTGGCTCCAGCTCCTCGATGCCCTGGGAGAGGGAAAGAACCCAGCAAAGCGTTTTCTTTTTGGCAGAGCAGATCAGTTACTTTGACTCTGGCTCTGCCCGATAACTCTGTTCTCTTTCATCAATCATAAATAAGCACCCTGACCAAGTTATACCGTGGTGCGTGATGAAGTTAAATGTGTAATCACTCATATCGGCAATCGAGCGTACAGCGTCTCCTCTGAATCGCCTGTATAGTTCTGATGAGCCGTGAGTCCGCTCGTCAGTGTGTCCTGGTTCATTGGGTCTCTGCTGACAGCTCCCCTAGACAGTTCACAACTGAGACGCTGCGTCTTCAAGTTTCAAAAGCTGCCACCCAGCCTCGAGCGCAGCCAAGGGGCGAAGAAGCTCTAACATTCCACATGAAAGACACTGCACTAAAACCAGCCCAAAAGGGGAGAGATCTGAGAGTTTTGTCGAGCCCAGACTATCTCAATGTGTCGATTACACGTTTCCTGCAACCCAATAGTTTATCTGCCCCCTCCCCCCGCCCCCCCGTTCTAGATGTGAATCTTATCTGACATCAGGTGTTGCTTTAATGCGGCCGCGTGGAGGGTGGAGCACGGAGGGCAGTTCTGCGCCGGGACACCTACCGCTGTGATGGGGATGTGAGCCAGCAAACGGAGCTCGGAGCCTGAGGAATTGTTGACAGGCGGCTTGGGCTGCAGCAGGCTCAGCTCCAGAAACCAAATGGCCGGGATGACAGTGCTGAGGTAGAGGAAAACCATGGGGGAGAACCTGAAAGAGGACCACCAGAGGAGAGGGGAGGTGAGGTGGGTTGCGCTGTAGGTGCTCGCTGGTTATTTTTAGTGTCGTGCTTGTTTTGTTTTGTTTTTTTTTTTACCTCTAAAGAAGAAAGAGTCCCCCCCCCCCCCCCCTCTCTTTTTTTCCCGAAAGAAGCATCGAATTTCAGACAGGCAATTATTCTCATCATGTATGCAAATCCCACTTGACAGTGCAAAGCCTTCTCTGTGAGGAGAGAACTTCAAAGTAAGACTCAGGGAGAAAGAGAGAGGCCCGGAGAAAGCTCGTGTCTGAGGATGTTCACTGCGCGCGCGTGTGCGTGCGTGCGTGCGTGCGTGTGTGTGTGTGTGTGTGTGAGAGGCGGCAGCTTTTCAATGTGGATGCGGCTCGGTGTCGAATGAGGTGCGACACTAAACGCTCGTTTCTCCACAAAATGAAACGGGGGGGGGGGGTGCAGCTGATCACAGTTTGTGTTCATGCGGGCCAAATTGGGAGAGAGGGGGGTGAAAAAAAAGAAAACCAGCTGGTCAGAAACAGCTGGAGCCAGCGGAGGGATTTCACTCGGCGAGCGAATGGAGGGAGCTGTGACGGGGGGGGGGGCGCGATGGCGGGCTCAGAGCGTCAACTCAGGGGGAGACAGAGCGGCGAATAGGTTTGTTTCTGATAGACAGCGGAAGGGAGAGAGAGCTGCGCGGGGTAGAGGAGAATTTAGTGGCAGGGGGACATTACGGGCCCGACACACAGCTCTGGGCAGACGGCTCGTAAAGCGCTCGCAGTTACAAGTCCGGGAGTTATGTAGTTATGAACCTAGCTGCCGCGAAGGCGGCCGGGCGTCTCCTGCGTCTCCCGTCAACCAGGAGGGCGCTTTGTACACGTTCATCCGGCCCAGGTGAGAGCACCGCTCGCGTTTGTTTGCTCCGGGCCTCTCAGCGCGAGGAGGGGGCCCCGTGAGGTTAACGAGCGCGTCGCCGTCATTTAACCGCTAACCGCGCAGCCTCGGCGGTTCAGCCCGTAAAGATGAAGCGCCTCTCCGATGCTGCTCGGGTCGCGAAAGGCGCCGTTGACCTTTGGCGGCGTCTGCGGAGATAGACAGATGTTGGCATTTAGCGGGCGGGGACGGCCTAACGGCGACAGGCGGTCGAGTCGCATCGTAGGAAAAGGAGCATCCGGCACTTTTGGGCTTAGAGACTGGAGGTGAGGATATCTCTGTGCGCAATGCTCTCTGTGTAATGTTACTCTGGTAAGCTGGAATCGAAGTGGTGCAGGATGCTACTGTACCTGCGCTTGTTCGTTATGCTGCAACACTTCCTTAACATGCCACGCACCGAACCATTTGCTTCTCATTTCCCCTTTCGTTTACATGCAAAACGTGGAGCTCCCCTTTGAAGCTGCTTGAGTGTCTTGCTCAAGGACACTTAGAATGGGCCACAGGACGCAAGCGGCTTCGCTCTCGGAAATCACGCGTGTGCCGCCGTTACCATTTCCACTCGGCGTTGCGGGTGCTCCTCAGCGTGACGGCCATCTCCAGGCCCAGCAGGGCCACGCCGGCCAGCAGCAGCCAGCAGAGCGGCTCCCGCTGGACGGCCACCACGCGCCCCACGGTCACCGCCCCGTGCGCGGCGAACAGGAGGCGGCTCAGCGAGGCCAGCAGGAGGTTCAGGAGGCGGCACATGGCGCGACCTGTCGGGGGGGGAAGCGGCGCAGAGCAGCAGCCGGGTTACACAGTCGGCAGGCGTCCTCGGATTCCACTCTCCCCCTTACGCTTTGCGCCTCTGGTGGATGGGCGCCGCTTGCTCGCAGCACTTGAAATGGTGCGACATTAAACCTGACGCCTGGAGGCATAGCGCTGTTTGCGAGCTGTGTTTGCTTTCAGACGGATCACTCGGGCAAGGTTGACGAAAGTTAATGCCGATTCAGCTCCCCATATTACATTCTTGCTCGGGCCGCGCGCGCGCCGGAAAAGGAAACGGGCAGAGGAGGAGGCCCGCACAAAGGAGACGCGAGCCGACAGTTTCGTAGATGAAAGTGATTGCGAAGGTGCCCGGAGACGGAGCGAGAGCGCGTCGGGAGGGAGCGGCTTCGCGCCTTAAGGTTTTCGCCGGCGACGTCTCGAAAGTTGAAACAGCAGGGCGCTCTGAGGCGGATACGCCTACCATGACAGACCTGATGCCCAACAGGAAGGGCCGTTGGAGAGCACAGGTTGGCGTCAGATCGACGGTTCGTCGGAACGAGTCTGAGGAGTGAAAAGTGCTGTACGAGGCCCCCCCCCCCCACACCCCACCCCGTCAGCCAGCCAATCAGCAAGATCGGCCATGAGAAATTAGCGAAAGCCCCTGTTAACCGCCTCATCACGGCCACATTTCGGCTTTTATCACCGATGGCTGTTGCATGATGCCGTTCCTCGCTGTCAATTAGCGGGCGCCATAAAAGCTCCCGAGCTGCCGGGGAATTCAAAGCGAGCCGTGATTAGCGAGCAGGAGTGAGAGGAACTGGCCCGCCGTCAATATTAAGGGACTCGAGGAGGCTTTGCACCGGTTTGCTTAAATCTGACGCCTGGCTCTCGGTGGATTGTGGTGACGACGGCTTGAAAGCGGTGCCAAAAGCGCAGGGACCCCCCCCTCTGCCCATTGGTTGAGTCGCACGCCAAATGTGCCCGTTTCGCGGACAGGGATTTCTGTTTGGAAGTCACTTCCCCGACTCATTCCCCGCGCTTCCCATTCGCGTCGAGGATGTCGCTTTCAATCAGCGCACAATGCTGTTAGCGTCTCCCCGTGAGCCGGTTTTTACAAGAGGTGTGAAATGTTGGTAAATCATTAATGAAGGCCACGCAATTGTTCCTCGGATGCTGCGGGAGTCTCGCTCTCTCATGGAATTCATTTGGAGTCATTATGTCAGCAGTAAATGTCACTTGCTTTACACCCTCTAATATGTGAGCAACAAGAGTCTCCGGGCCATCGTCGAAACCATCAAGGCTTTTTACAAGAACACATCGGTCGCAAATCCATCGTAGGGTAAGTGCAGATATTTGAAGAGCTAAAGGGATCTATAGGTAACCCTATAGCCAAGTGTGACATTTTTTTTCTTTTTTATCAGGACGCAAATAACTTTCCGTGACGGCTTTTTGACGTGGGGTTGAATTAAACATGAGTCCGACTCGGCTCTTTCTATAACTTTTATCTCGTGTGTCAAAAAGCAGTCGGAGTGCTGCGCGTTGTCACTGCGAATACTGATGCGCCCCGAACGCAATTCATGCAATATGTATGGTGCAAAGGCGTGCGGCACAAACCTCCTGCCTGGGCTGGACTCCGCGCCGGGACGGATCGCTTTCCTCGCGGTGTTACGCCCCCCCCCTCCAAAGCTCACGGAGGGTGATGTGCTGTTGAGGAAAAAAACCTGCCCAGCGACGCGGACACACACACACACACGCCGACCAGACCCGAATGTGACTTTTAAACGACTGCCGCTTCTAAGTGACGCTGCGTGTGTGTTCAGTGGGGAGTGACTGGTGTTCAAGTCCGCTGGAGTGGTGTGTCAGTGGGCTGTGGTGTGCTCCACAAGTGTATATGCGAGCGTGTGTGTGTGTGTGTGTGTGTGTGTGAGCGCGTCCCCTTGGTGCCACTGTGGGAGATAATGTTTCCTGCCCTCTGCACCCACATCTTCATTGCCATCCGTCATGATGTCATCTCCCCTGGACCCAGAACAAAGCTATCTCCCTGGGAGAAGCCGGCGCTCCCCCGCTCGGAGAGGCGAGAGACGGGCCCGGCCCTGCCCCGCGCCGCTCCTCCGCGCTCCCACCCAGGCCTGCTCTGCCTCTGCCTGCCCCGATAACGGCCTCGCCGGACCGCCCTTCGCAAGGCGGAGGGGGGGGGGGGCAGCAGCAGCAGTGTGTGGGTATGCGGCCGCTGTTGCATCAGAGCGAGGATGCTGCGTGGGCTGACGCCGCCCGGCGACATCAATCCACGAAGCCCCGGAGTGGAACAAAGACAGATGACTGACAAGATGCTTCATGTTATTTTTATCAGCGGGTAAATAATCAACAGCGGTCAGATGTCTGAGGGTTTGTTTTCTTGCCTCCGGACGATTAGGGCTTTAACATGCAATACCCGGTATTTTTTAGCAGCTTGCAGTAAGTGGAAACAGGCCGTGAATACACAGAGGCATCGCCATTTTGCACTTGACGATGGGAGCAGCGTAAGCGTTCCAGTATGCATCTTTATCCGGGTCCAGTATGGAGTCTGCTTTTTAGTCGCGTTTGGTTCTGCATCCTCGGCTCCGTGGAGCACATCGCACATCTGCTCAGCAGCACGTTGCTGACTGCATGTGACAGCCTTAAGTGCCGGGCACCCTGTTAGAGCAGAACACCGTGGCATGTTTAACCAAAGTGCTTCCTCTTGTTTTGGCACGTTCTATCTTGTGAGTGTCGCGTTAGACAGCAGGACTCGTTTAAGTCAGCACTCGGCGTCTGCTGATGAGGTCTGGTGAGCGATATTAAAGTTAACGCCTTCGTGTCTGTAGCGCTCGGAGGCGCGTGATGTTGACACGACTGAGAAAGGGGGGGCCATTGTTCTGCTGGGAAACTCCTGTGCTTTCTCAGCCCTAACTTTCCTGAAATCCATTTCCAGGTTCAGATAAAGGACAGACAAGAGTCTAAAATGAACAACCCAGCACAACTCTTGACCTCTGCCAGCTGGAGACAGAGAGCGACTATCAGAGCCTTTTTGCCTTCTCGCTTCTCTTTTTTTTTTTTTTTTTTAGCAGATCAGCGATTGCTCGATTTTAGCTTGATTTTCCTTTTTCTTTTCTCTCTTTTTTTTTCTTTTTGTCAGCATTAAAGCCAGGAGAGAGACACACGCAGGTAGTGGAAGAAATCATTTAATGGTGAGGAAACAGGCAGTACTGGCAGAAGGAGATAAGAACCTCCAGACGGTGTCTCGAACGAGAAAAAAAAATGAAATGGAAAAAAAAAAGGAGATGGGTGGAGGCCCAAAGGAGAGAGGAGGAAGGGGTGGGGGGGTGGGGGGGGTTGGGGGTGATGGCAAGGGGAAGAGTGGGTGTGGGGGGGGGCGAGTGAGTTATCAGCCATGCAGAATAGTAGTACACCTCATCGTGTTATCCTCTGGTCTGGGCGGCGCTTTGCTTTTGGAGATAACAGGCGCTTCACTTCAGACTGCGGCTCTGAGCCGGTGAAGCTGACTATGCTTGTTTGTGTTTGCGAGACGTGAGCTTGTGGTCAGGGCGGCGGGGGATCCGAGCAGGGGCGATGCGTGCGAGTGTCCTGACTCGAGTTCACATGACAGGACGATACAACAGGAAGCTGTGTTCACTCCAGCAGGCGGCACTGTCCCCTCGCCTTCCTGCGCACAATACGCCTCCGTGCCTGCGCTGAAATAGATGGAAGTCCTGTGTACATTTTCATAAACTCGTCGTCGCTATTCCCGTATATTACCGTATTTCCATAATCACAGGCTGTGAGGGTTGGTTTTTTTTCTCACTGTGCTGTGCTCTGGCTGCAGCAGTGTGTGGGGGGTGGCCCAGCTCTCGGCAGCTTCCTATATACAGTCCCGGAGGGCAGCCGTCCACACAGGTGCCCCGCCTTCCGCCTCACATGGTGTACGCCACCCAGTAGATCACGTTCACCACGGCGAAGGTGAAGGGGAACACGGCCCGGGCGTAGATGTCGATGGTGTCGGCGTCGATGGGCTTGCACACGCACTTGGAGCAGCACTTCTTCTCCTCCTTGGCCTCCTCGGTCTGCCTGGACCTCCTCCGCCGCGGCTCGGCCTCCTCGCTGCCGCCCTCGCCGGGGATCTCGCTGCTGGAGCGCTGGCTGCGGCCGGTGCGGTTGGAGATCATCACGCTCTGGTTCATGCCAGTGACCGACAGGGAGAACAGCACCATGGCCTGTTTGCCGTTCTTCACGATGGACTGCAGGGGGATACGGGGAGACGCGTATGAGCCTTTTCCCGGGCGGAAAGATAAGAGTCATTCAGCATCGCATAAAGCACAATCACTCATCTAGAGACTGAAGTCAGAACGGATTGGTGAAACCGAATGTTCAAAAGCAAAGAACTGGACTGAGATAAAAAACAAGCATGTACACATCTTACACCACCGTCAGCCGTAGTCTAGTGGTTGAGGAGATGGGTTTACAACCCACAGGTTCAAAGCCCCTGAACAAGGCACCAAGTCACCCCAATTGCTCCACAGGGAACCTACCTAAAGCAAGACTCCCCAAGAGTTTATGGTATAAATAAAGTATGAGTTTTTCATTATTCTAAATGCCCACAGATGTAACAGTAAAACCATAGTTTGGTTGGCACGTGGATAAGACTTCACTTTCACTTCACAGCAAGAAAAGCTCAAGTACAACCCCCTGGTCACAACAATGACCTTTCTTTTGGCACAATACCATGTTTTCTGGTTTCCTCCAACTGAACAAGAATAGGCACGTTTAGGCCGATTGGAAACTTCCCCAAGCTGTGAGTGGGAGAATGTGACCTGTGACCGCCTGGTGACCTGTCCAGGGTGCCTTCTCTCCCTCCACTGTATGTGCACTGGAAATGTACCCTTTGAGGTACGAAGTGGGTCAAGAAAATGGACGATTAAACTCTGTTTATTGCATCTTGAGATTTTGCTTCGCGATTGGTAAAATCGCGCAACCATTGCAGTTTTATTCGCACCAACAATGTTTCAGTCCCTCCGCTGCCTTTCAGTCACTCCACTGCCTCAATTTCACTCACTTCACTCATCTATTCACATCTCTGCCCTCATTTTTCTTGTGTTGTCAGCACGCCGTCGGTTTTACTTAGTATTTTTCAATCCATTTGGCTGTTCGGTTTACAAAGAAATCCCGTCCAGTCAGCATATCCCATTGTGTCGAGGCACCTGCCGAAGTGAGATGTATATCGCCGGCAGAGGCAACAGACAGCGTGATGAGAATCGCCACGGCTCCCTGAAGGGAAATCGTGTAGTTTTTATGTTCTTACAGAGATTCATTGTTTCGCTGAAGGTCAGTGGGATGGGGGCGCTTGTCAACAGCGCGGTTTGAAAGACTGAGCGCGCGTCCGAGCGACGCGCTCATTACTCAGTGCGCTCGGGGGGGGGGGGGGGTTGATGCGCGTACCTCGGAGCTGAGCTTGTTGGCCTTCACCTTGGCCTTCTCCTTCAGCCGGTAGTCGGCGTTGTAATGGGCGAAGGCGTACTCGATGAGCGCGGCGAACACGAACACGTAGCAGATCCAGAAGTAGACGTCCAGCGCCTTGATGGCCGAGGCCCGGGGCAGCGAGGAGCGGGCGCTGACCATCAGCGTGGTCATGGTGAGGACAGTGGTGATGCCTGGACGAGGGCAGACACAGAGAGCACATCAGGACAGTGTGGGCGGGTGTGTGTGTGTGTGTGTGTGTGTGTGTGTGTGTGTGTGTGTGTTCCCATGCTACTGGCACGGCTGTGTGGGTGGAGGCACCGCAAGAAATGGCACCAGCAGCAGGTCAAAGTGGCGCACCACTGTGCCAAAATACACAGCCCCAGAGCTGCTGTTCACAGACGGGCGCCAGCAGCATCTTCAGGGCAGCGTGTCAGCTTTGTCATTATCATGGCGGGACGCTGCAAATATCACGCGTTTTGAGATGACCTTAACTCCAGTGCCATCACCAGGATAAACCTACAGTAAACTAAGCTGTTCCACTGGCTGGAGTAAGTGGAGCGAGGTTGTCTGTTTGACTTTAAGCCATTCATCTGTTGATGATTTGAAGCAACTCAAGCCACAAGTTTCAACCATTCTAAAGAATGGATGGATCCCAGTTTCAATGCAACCCTTTTAAAAGTCTGATTTTCAAATGTAACGCAGATGTTGTCTAACTGATACAAACCCAGAGTAACACGAGCGGGGACTGCTGACTGGCTGATCCAGAAGGACACCCAGGACATGGCAACCAGTAGAATGGAGGGCATGTATGACTGGATGATGTAGACGCCTCGATTGCGCCTCAGCTGGAAGCGAAGACTGAGCCTTGGAAATCGTCCCGCTGGGAATCAGAAAACACATTTTTCATTGGATTGCTTTCCTGGCTTCAGTAATTATCCATAAGAAAAATAACCAGTTGGTATTTGAAGATGCCGGGATCGCGGCTCTCATGTGCTCAGCGGTGGCCCTCGTGGCATGAAGCTTTAAGATGTAAGGGGTAAACCTGTATTGCATGCTACATTCTCCTAGCAGTACATTCTATCATCTCTTTCACCTCCCGCCTCGCTCAGTAGCGAGCCTGACTTGATCCATTCCGTCTGTGCATAGAATATGACCACAGAAAGTACCTGAAGTCAAAAAATAAAAATGCGCTCTTCAAAAGGAATCTGCAGAATCCCTCCAACGCGAGAGCCGAGTCCGAAAACTCAAAGTAGTACATGATGCATAAAACACTGAAGAAAGAAGCACGCAAGAGGCTGTCAAAGCTGGAAAAGGGAAGAAAGGTGGAAGGAGACGAGACGGATCCTCACCCGATTTGAAGTTCATCATCTCGGTGACAAAGCGGTAGTCGGTGATGGTGAACTGGGAGAGCTCCAGTTTATCCAGGCCGTGGATGTGTCTCTGACTGTCTGACCAGTGGTACACGATATCCTCTGAGGAGTAGCCATCTGCAACCAGATACCTCTCATCAGTCCAACATACTGTACAAGGCGGCCACAACGGGTTTAATCCCCAGCATTAGCGCCTAAAATAGCCTAAAAGGAAGTCGCTTTAATGTGGCGTAAATCCATCAAAAGGATGGAAGAAGAATCTCGACTCACAGCTTTCCAGGTCCAGCATGCACTCCTGCTCATCCATTGGATATTTAGTCAGGTCCATGTCACACGCCACTGTTGAGGTGATCCTAGGGGGTAAATCAAAATGCTCACCATTACACTGCAGTAACGATGATGCTTTACCAAAACCTTTGGATTTTTGCAGGAAAAATAGTTTGTTTGAAATGTCACAGACTCCGCCTCACTGGCAGTAACAGCATACGTCGTTCCCCTGACAACTCAAACAGATCCACCGTACCGTCTCCTCCTCACATCCCCTCATCATCTCCCCTCTTCTCTCCTTTAAGTGCGTTAGACTTGTTAAGCGAGTCAGAGAAGAAGTGTTTGCTCTCGCACACCGGTGCGGATCAGAATGGATTTCCATCTCCAAAGATGACAAATAAGAGATGCCTGCGCCCTCAGATGTCTGAGCTTTGAGGCGGAGTGGCGAATGTAAAGAGGGTGGAATGAATGGGAGGGGAGGGTCAGGACGAGAGCAGCTAGGTCCACGGCGTGCCGCGGAGATGGAGAGGCGACCGGCCGCCGTACGCCGTTATCTCTCTCTGCCGCTCCTACCGGCTGCTGTACAGGATGACTCCGTTGGGCTGCAGGCGGATCAGCTTGTTCTCCACGGTGACGTCGTGGAACCAGGCAGATTTGGCGTTGACGATGAACGTGTCGGGCAGCCACAGCTTGTCCACGAAGCGGCTGTCCAGGCCCAGCGTCTTGTTGGTGTGATTGTAGGACAGGCGGTCATCATGCCAGCTCTGCCGCAGGAACACGGTCATGGTGTACTCCTGCCAGGTACACGCACACACACACGCACGCACACACACACACACACACGCACACACGCACACACACAGCCTGAGTCCAACCATGAGCAAACAGTGTTTGCTGAGATGAAATGACCGTCTAGAGCAACTCTAGAGCTTTTGTAAAACAATGACAAATTTTCTTAAAATCAGCCCAATTAATCATGAGTGGTTTGATACTAAATATACTGAGGGTACCTGGGAAGAGGGGAGCATCCGTCTAAGTTATTCTATAATAGTCTTATATTTATGGTTTTCTTTACTTCACATTCTTCTGTTCATTTAAAATTGTCTTTGCATGAGAAACAATGACTAAAAGGGAGTGTAAAACTGCAGAATTGCTATGGCACCCTTGTATTGCTGCAACGTAGTGGAGCAATACCTTTGTGAGCCAAAATCTTACATTTCTTTTATTGCAGTAATTTTACTTTGCCCTTTTGTTGACAGCTTAAACTATAGTGTATATGAACACGCTCTAAACTGAAGTTTTCTGTCATTTATAACTTTCTGTTACTTCTTTCAACTTCTATTACCCTCTCAGTTGATCAGCATGCCAGCCCGAAATGTAAAAGCTTTACATTAGCATTTAACATGTAAAATGAAAAAAATATTTGTTTGTAGGATGTACAGATTCTTAGTATTGATACTATCCATTATCACCAGTCTATCTGTATGTGGGCAAGAATGAATGAATCCAATAGAATACTTATTAGCCAATGATAAAGCAGGAGAATTATCCATTTGTTTGGAAAAGAATCAGGACCACACTCATAATGTGAAGCTTCCCACTAGATTTGGTTCTTACCGCTCAAAATCCATGAAAGTATCAAATTATCTGACAACTCAGCCAGTGTGTCACACATGTTCACACTGAGTACTTTCAAACCCTGAAGTGGGATAAATCAGGATTATGCAAATGGCAAATCTTTGATCTGTGCTGCGGCAGTGAAGTTGAGGGATGATAGAGACCCTCGCTGTAGGAGGAAGGAGAAGCTGTTTACCATGTTGGCTTCAGAGATGTGGTCAATGCTGGCCACTTCAATAGCCATGGCCACGTTCACTGGAGGACCTGTGGGGGGAGAAGTGAGAACAGAAAGCAAACGGGACCCCTCCCCACACACTGACAAACACACGCACACACGCACACAGACCTCCTCTGCTCATTCCGAATGCATCCTCACTCCATCACCAATCTGTTTCTCTCCCACCCACCATCCTCCCACGTCTCACACACTCCTACAGTGCATAGAGATTAAGCATTATCCAGTTTAACCATGCTAAGTGGCACATCACACTGTGGGCATTCATAAACAGAACTGGGCTTTCATGGACTCGCACAGAGTGAGCTTCTGCCAGCGCTCGCACACACACACATATACACACGCACGCGCGCACAGTAGCATTTTCACTCAACACTTATGCCATATGATTAGCATGGAGTGTGCCTCTGTGATCGGATGCTCCGGGGCACAAACTGCAGGGGAGCTCTCCGATGCGGAGCAGAGAGGCTATTTATACTGAACATTAAGGAATCATACATTACCATTCCCCAATATTCAACACCTTCCCCGCACAATTTCCGGCAAATCACATCCTATCGGGCCGCACACTCGATGTATAGCGTGAGATGATTCACAATGGCGTGGTTATTGTGCGGCAAGGTCAGGGGGAGAGAGCCGGGAGGCTCTCACCTGATGCACTAACAACCGTGGTTCACACCGCCTCCTCCAGGGTAGGTGCATGGAGGCGCTCTGATGAGCAAGGCGTGTATGGTATATACACTGTTTACCGGCGATTCAAAAATGGAGATTTTTTTGTTTTGTTTCTTTTGATCGAATAGTCTCAGTACTGGAGCGTCGGCATGGCGCTCATTTTTGTTTCGTTAAACATCAAATAAACAACATGAGGAGCACGCAAACCCAAGAAGATTCACAAATGTGTCCAGTGCCGAATGAATGCAATAAAGCTGCATCTGCAAATAACGTTCACAGACGTGTTTTGCACTCTCCAAACCCTGTTGGTCTGCTTCTTACGCTGGAGGTTGTTCAGAACAAGTAGGAAAAAGATCAAATGAAACTGAAAGAAATATGATGTGAATTATTATTATTATAAGTATGAACATGTGGACTTCAGAAACGAGAAATGTTCTCAAAGTACAAACCAATCATTTGCTTTATATTTCTAACATATTTCGTATTAAATGATGCGTGTCTCACTGCAAGGGCCTTTATTGCCCCCGCAGTCCTCCAAAGAAAGATGATTCCAATTCAAGGAATATCTCTGTGCTTTCCAAGGCAAAGGGGAAAAAAAAGAAAAAAGACCAACAACTTTCGAGTGCAAGGTCACATTTGCGACTGTTATTGTATGAACAAGGAGCAAAGCATATTTATGAATCCTTTGTTTTGTTTTTTTTATTTGCGGATTTATTTGATGTTTAACAACACAAACACACAGAAAAAGGGACGTGAGTTGAATGGAGGGGACTACTCCGAAAAACAGACATGATTCCCCAATGGCCACTATAATGTCACATCGATAGGAATAGCGTCACCACATGATGTCGCGTCATGACTGCGTAGGCACGTAGCGTGTGTTTGTGTGTGCGTGTGTGTGCGTGCGTGTGTGTGTGCGTGTGGTGACAGCGGTGCCCCCCCGCTCGGCATTTTCACCTTTGCTCAGCTGAGTTAAGCTGTGAGATTGAGAAATCTATCGCTGTGGTCATTGGATGTTTCACATCTTGCAGCCATTCTTAGCAGAGCGCTCAGAGCGGTGCTCATCGTTTGCACCACTCCTCTAACCCTCTCGCCCCTGAAGGGCATCGGCCTCAATAATCACTCAACAGAGCCGCTCTTTACTCTTTTTTTTTGGTGGGGGGGGGGTGATTTGCCTTCCTGGAGAGTCACAGCGGGCGTTTAACATCGGGTTAATATGGCTTCTCCCCACTTCTCATACAGGAACGGAAACAGAAGCGTCTTCCTGGATAACGGAGCCGTGAAATGAAATGCAAAGCATCTACATGTGCCGCTACTGGACGTCGCTGGTCGATGCTAAGGATGGCTGTAAATGTGAGGGGGTGAAATGCAACCCAACGCCACGAGCATTAGATCTCATACTCACCTCCTATCCCAGGGCGAAAATTTCTGGCATAGCCCTTCATTAAATCATCCAGATTAGGTAACCAGGATATTTCAATGTCTGTACCTACATAGTCCCCAATGTCACTCAGCATGGCCCTAAAGGAGACACACATCAAAGACAGCAGCCTTCAGCGGTGGTGGTCCAGCCACGCCGGGCGTCCACAGGAGAGCCTGGCACAGCCTCAGACGCTTTCAGGAACAGACACATCACATCAAAGCACGACATGCATGACAGTTTCAGGTGTCAAGTGACTGTTTACAGCAGAGGAAAACGCTTCGGAGGCCCTATATGGGTTACCAGTCCTACGAAAACCTGCCATGAGACTGGAATCGAGTCCTCTCTTAAAGGGGCAGCATGCAATGCTAACTACCGGGAGACGACTAAAAGTCGCTTCCAGCAGACGTTTTTGGGCAGTTCTCCTTCCCCCTTCCGCCAAATTTGAATCCAATATCATCAAATTTAAATCCAATATCGACTCTTTTTTCTTTTTTAATCTGCTTCGGTCTCTCCCAGATCCAAGTAAATGTCTCTTTCTCTTAGGCTCCAGCTTTGTATGCATTTACAGTGGGTCTGTGAGAGCCTCTCCACTGAGAAAGCTGCCTACTCGGGGAAATCTGGCCGATGGAGCGGTGAACCAAAACAATGAGCTAAAGGAGGCTGAAGCTCTGCCCAGAGCTGCACCTTTGCAATTAATCTCAACTCCTTCTTTTTTTTTTACAGTATACTTTGAGATAAAGCTAGTGCAGCTCTGAATGCCTTCTTCTCATTTTCTCTTGTCATTTTTTTCATTTTTTACTGAAGAAAACAACAAAACATCCCTGCACGATAATGCTGAATATGGTTGTCATCGTCAAGGAAAGGTAGATTAGACATACAGTAGTTGTTCAGTCGCTTAGGTAGATTTTGTACCATATATCATGTAGTTTTTCACGAATTGTAAATAATTAATCTCCAAAGAAGAGTCTGTGGTCACAGTTGCTCCATGGCAATATAAGGTGTGGTTAAAAGTACAGACATACCAAAATATTAGAATAATAATAATAAAAATAAAAATAAAAAGAAGAAGAAGAATGGACCAAAGAGGAAGCGAGAACAAGAATTTAAGTAAGTATGAAACTTAATTTACCTTTCTTTAAGCATAGCAATATACAACAATTATCACCATGATAAATATAAAATATTATGAACAATTAGACTTCAATACATGATGTGTTTTTGTTGAATTGTGCAAAATCCTCTTTGTATTTTTATTGAGAATGTAAATCTATACTTTAATTTTAATTCATATTCAATCTGACATGACACCGTGAGAAGTCGAGCTTAAATTCATTTTCCTTAACCTATAGCATCAATAATAGATAACGTGTGCAACTGATAAAACTGCTTCATGAAATATATAAAAAGATCTTTTCAGATGAGGAAAAAAAATCTGTTTTTATGGTTACTTTACTTTTTAATGTAATTCATAATTCATATATACAGTATTATTCAATATTTTATGTGGCAGTCGCATTGAGCATATGAGATGTCCGTCGGAAGGAGAATGAAGTTACGAACTACTCCATCCCGTCACTTTGAGGAAACCACACGTCAAACACCTGGTCCTGCATGAACATACCAAGAGCACACGAGTCAAAGCCTATTTGGGAGATTTTGAGATCTTGAGAGACATAAAGCTGCCGGATCGGACTGAACATCGTGCCGCGGCTCCACAATGTAAATATGTTCCTGCGCGACTGATCATCGAGACCCTTCGTCACGGGACGCTAGCGCCTCGTCATTTTGTAGCTCCGCTTCAGGATGCTCTGCCGCTCCTCTAACCTCAGAACAGGAGCCCGAGCAGCCCTGCTCACACACCACCACCAGGGGGCAGCTTTGTACTCTGAAACGGAGAGCCTGGGCGCAGAGACCGTGCAGATGGCGCCCACAGATACCGCGGATGCAGACCTGGATGCCTGTGACTGTAAGTCACAGGGAGAGAGGGAGAGGGAGAAGGAGCAAGAGCGCTGCAGGGCTGAGTGTATTTTGAGAGACGCGACGTGGAGGGACACGTTTCTGAGGCGTCATCCCGGGGTGGAGAGAGAACGTAGCGGCGAAATAAACGGGGGGGGGATGAAACGTTTCCTTGACATTCAGAGCCACTGCTGGACTTGATAGGGAAATGGAGCATAACGGAGGCTTGATCGAACACATTACTATTGACCAGCAATGAAAAGCCACCCGGCGACCTTTGAAATAAGCGCTGACATTTGAGGAACGCCGACTTCCCGGAGCGAAGCGCTACAGCCACGGCGACAAGGAAACGTGACCTCGGCCACACGGCAATACGTAACCAGAAAGCACCTGCCTGTCTGTGCAAAAGGCGGGGGGGGGGGGAAACCAAGCATTTCTGCCCTGTCGTTTCCCCCCGCGAATCCGTTTTGCGGCGGCAGATGTATTTTTAGTCTGACAATCGCCCGTCACGTCTGAAACAAATGTGAGCGCCGGGTGAATTAATTCATCACTGCGCGGCTGCTGGATTTCGCTAATTGGCAGTTTCTAAATGCGGAAATGGAAAAAAAGCTTCTCCCCCCCCCCCCCGCAACAAATCCATTAGCGCTGCAAGGTCAAACGGCACGAAGGGATGAGACAGTGTGCGTGTGTGCGTGTCTGCGGAGGACAAGTCCCCACTGTGATCATCCGGAATGTTCGGTCGTGATTCGACGAACGTCCCTTCAACGCTTCGCTTTCATGATACGGCGTTCCCGATCCAGACTATCACAGTTACTGACCCTCGAACATCTTGTAAAGAAAAGCAAAAAAAAGAAGGCCTCCGTGTCAGTTTTTCTTCTCGGGGTGTCTCGCTCACTCTGACTCCCTATCGAGGCCGCCTCTCCTGTTTGTGCGTTGGCCATTTACACCCAACACATCCGAAAGCGCGCCACTATTCTGACGATCGATAACCGCCGAAAGCCCGAAATAACAGGCGTTCAGAACGTCACCGATTGCTGGCGTAATAAAGCTCTCCGGTCCTGACTCTGTGAGCTGGTGTCGGCCGAGGAAAAGCGCTCACTTCCCCGACGGGGAGGACTTGCAGCTCTCCGGGGAACAAGTATGTACCACGGGACACAGGTATGTTTCGCATCGGACGTCCGCCAGACATTTGCAGCTCCCCCTGTCACACCCTGACAAACAGCCGAGAGCGCGTTTATTCTCAGACAGTGCCCGTCCTCCGCCACTTTGCTCTCCCCGCGTATCCCCTCCGGAGGCCGTCCGTTTGTGAGCTCACGTTAGACAGATGGGAGAGGAGGGGGGTGTGGGGGGGGGGGTGCAGGAGGACAACAGCCTCTCAGGTTGGCGTCTTTTTGGGGAACAAGACCGTCCCCCGGCGCTCCGGGCACTTTCCCTTCCTGCCACCGATCCGATGTGGGAGAAAGCGAGACGTTGTGAAAGGACGGAACGTCGCCGTCACTCAGCAGCTGCCCGGCCGACGACAGTCACAAATAGCGGCTCTCCGGCTCACGTCCTTTTATTGACTCCATTAATGTGCCGCTAATGTCTCGCACCACAATCGGGAGTCCCGGGAGGGGACACATTTCACTAAGTCGTTATTCGATGTGTTTCATTGACGACCGTCCTCGTTTCTATTCAGCCGCGTGATTAAATGGGCCGAAAATTAATATTAATGTCGCTTTGGTATCAGTCTCCGTCTCCCCTAATTTTTAAGTTTCCTCCCGAGTTGTGATCGATGGAGATGAGATGAAATACAATTTCCCAGCAAATGGACAGCAAAAGACAGAAAGGATTCTGGATTGCGTCGACCCTGACAGGTAACCCAGAGCTGCTTCCCAACTGCCAACAACTCCTCCTCCTCCAGGCCAGTGGAGGGTAACGCCACTCCTTCATCCGGGCCGCGGTCCAACATTTAGCTGCACTCCATCACTCAGACAAAGAAGCCCCATCCTCCTACTGTACAACCCTCTCCATCACTCCACTGTCCGGGCCTCACTGCCCGGCCTTCAACTGGCTTAAATGAACTATCTGTAACTATCTGCAAGCTGAGGCGTGTGTGATGCGATGAAGCACGCACATTTAATCATTTATTCGTTTCCCATTATCCACATGCTTTTCATTCACGGCACAAAAAACGTGGGGTATCTGGCGAGAGGATATGAGGAAATGGCAAATGGATGAATGATTAGACATTAGACGGCACCACAGATGACTCTCTCTCATGTACCACTAATTTGGATAATTGAAGAGTGGGCTGGGTTTAACTGACTATGAAGATGTACTGTTCCTGGTGTCGGATGTGGAGGATGATTTCATGCCGACTCCATCAGGAGGACTTTGTGGACATGCCCGGGAACTACGCCCATGCCGGCCTGACTTTGCTGTAAATCGTTATCGATGAACTGTTTAGGCCTCGCTCGCTTTCACAGCACATGACAAAATGTCTCTTTGCTCCTTTCCCAGGGATCAGCGGCAGCTTTGTGCGTGTCACACACAAGGGCACCCGAGCGGGCGTGTGTGCCGCGTGTCGTTCCCTCGTCCTCTGCTTCATTGGATGGGCCGCTTTCCAAACACGAGGCCGCCCTCCCGTCCCGATAAAAACCAGCGACATCCATAGTGGGATCTGCTGGATAGATGCAGCGGGCGGGATGCTGCTGCCGGGCCAGCTTTCTCCTCATCGGTGGGGGTGGGGGGGTGCAGGTCAGCCAGAGTCCTCTGCTCCTCCACATTTAAATGAGGTGACATTTGTCCTTGGAGAGCTTACATCACCTTTCATACGGCAAATACACAGCATGCTTCATTTTGACCTAGGGATGTTTCTGGTTCATTGTGGAGTTCTGTGGTTTTGACTCCCCTTAGGTATTTAGAAAGAATGAAAGTAAATGGGGGATACGACAAGTCACCATGCATCCAGATGCTCCTAAATCACTGCGACTTTAGCAGATTCGTAGTTTATAAAGTGTTCAGTTCAGAGCATATCTCGGATCCAAGATGAAAGTGGAGAGCAGGAGGGAGGGGAGCAGGTACAGCCACGGATCTGTTTGTTCCAGGCATGGGTTTATCTGACCGGTGCAAATCTCCGTCACATAAAGGATCGATGAGCCTGACGTAGGTGACTATATGTGCAAGCAGAGCAGGGGGTTCGAGGAAGGGGTGGCAGGTTAATGTGGTGCTGTGGTCACTGCGCTAACGAGACGAGGGACGGTGGCATTTCACCCCCGGCACGCCTGAGATCATGGACGCAATCAATCAAATGGTCCAGTTGGCAAGAAATAAATTAATTACATAACTAAGACACATCAGTCGTGTTTCTGGATGATTAAACGTCTGCATCGCTGATCGTGTTTAAGAGCAGCAAATATTTCTTGGTATAACAACACCAAAATGTCATATGAGGACTTCTGAGGGTTGGCTTGTTTGTTCGCCTGTTTGTTTTTTACCACCCGGGTCAACGTTTGCTTTGGGCTTTCAGGAAGGGATGTGTTTGCCCATCATATTGCAAATAACTCTCCTTTTTTTTTATCCATTTTTGATGTTTAAACGACCATGAGGTCGAAACACCGTGTCAGAGCTGTTTCCAAATTCATATTCGTGTTCGTTTCAATACCGTAAGGGGATATCGTACATCTTGTCAAACATAATAAAACCTGTTCTGGAACAGCTGAATTCTGTCTGTATTTAGCGCGTGAATAATTGTGAGCATCTTCAGCAGATTGGAGAGCAGAGTGAGTGGAACAAACCTTTGGCTGCTCCTGCATTTCACGTCACCTTAGAGCGAGTGGGAGGCTTTTAGTGGAAGTGTCCCTGCCTGCCTTCACCTGAGCCGGCTGCCAGAGGAGAGCGGGGCTGTGCAGCCACTTCCCGCCTCAGCCGGGGGAACATGATCAGATCGCTGTGTTATTGGGAAATGTGCCTCTGCGGACGGTAGGAGGGATTTATCCGCTGACTCAGCCTCCTCCACAGATTAGTTCGGACCACTGTGTCACTTGCATGCAGGTTTAAGTTTGACAGAGCAGAAAGATCATGGCATGTTGGGATTTAATCCCACAACATCGCATCTCCGGCCTGCACAGAATACAAAATGTCTGCGGTCCAATCTCCACTGAGCAAGGAAAGTGAACTCGCTATTCAGATTCATGGAAGGGATCATGAAATTACTGTCTTCTGTTAGATATGATAGATTTGTATTTTGTTAATTTTGTTTGATTTTCCAAAAGTCAAGAAACTCAATTCCTGTATCTTTTCTTTTTATTCAATACTAATGTATTAAAAACATCACATAGATGTTCAAATTAAACACACTGTATATAAGGAGATGAATGTCTCTTTTGAGACAAATTGCATAATCTCATATCAAACATTGTGGTTATTAAGAATTTGTGGCCCTATGAATAATCATCATTAAAATATTTAATCTGACACTTGGACAGTGGACATCAGATGTTTAGAATGCATGCATCTCAATGCATGTTTTTTCCTCTATTTCACATTCCTACTGGTAAAGTTGTTTTGTTTTTCAATTGTCAGTATTATTAATCATATTTAGTGCAGATTAAAAAAAAAAAACCTTTGTCCTTTTTAGTATATTGTGAACCTCCTGGCCTACTGAAGGTGGGCACTACCACCATCGCAATGAAACAGTGTTTGACTAGGAGGACACAGCTGAAGCTGCTTTGACATCGACGCCTCTCCCTCGAACAAGCAACAAAGAAATCTGTAGCCAGGGGTCCAAAGTAGGCACAGGGTGCCCTTACCTTTATTTTTAACACAATCTATGTATCTGTAAATTGTGTGAATTGACAATTTGCAGGAAAGAGATCGACATTAATAACAACTGCACATGCCTGTGCTTTGCTGCAGCTCAACGATGCTGTGACAAAGCGTTCAGCATCACTGGCGTCGTGCTCATAGCGCCTCAGTGTGATGAAGGGCACCGTGGGCGCCACTTGCATTGTGTGTGGACACAGTGATGTCCAAAATTACTCAAATCTCGCACAATGCATTATGTCTCTTGGTACTTCATATTTCAGGCCAGTAAGAAACTCTCTCCCAGTACGTGGTCTTTTTATCTAAACATTGAAACCGCATGTCAACTTGCTGCAAAGTTTTGTGCAGATGTTTGTATGTTGATGTTTGTATGCATTATATCGTGCTAAAAACGACTACTTTGCACTGAGTGTGCTGTCCAGACATGACTCTACTTTAAGTGTGAAACGGCATCAAAGCCCATATCTGTCTCAGAGTAGTGCCTAAATTCTCTATCCTGACAACAGCGCCGACCCTAAAGCCCACTGGTTTCTACTTAAGAGAAGGGGAGTCTTTAAAAATACATTAACATGTAGTTGCATTTGAAAAGACTCAGTCGTTCCCTGAGAGACCTGGACTCGATAGCTGCCAGCGGAGCGTGGCTCAAACATGCAAAAGTACTGTGTACGGAGCGGACTATTTTCTGTGTATTAACACATAATATGGTTTGCTGATTAGCACTCACAGTACCTCTGTGCATATCGCCGTACCGATCTATATATAGCCTTGTTTCCCCCACAAAATAACTTTGCTCTGTGAACAATGCTTCAGTACCTTCTACTTCATACTCTTAATACTGGAAATTGTGCTCTCGGCACCAGGCTTTTACTGCACCATCAGTTAGGTGCAGCATGAGAAATGAAAGGTAAGTGACACTTGTCTCAAGAAAAGCTACAGTACCACGCCGAAGGTGGTAAAGCAGAACTTAGCTAAGCAACTTTTGTGAAATGGATAAATGAGGAGCTAAAAAAGGGAACTGGAGTAGTTTTGTTTAGAGGGAAAGGGAGGGAGGGTGTGTGTGTGTGTGTGTGTGTGTGTGTGTGTGTGTGTGTGTGTTGGGGGGATGGAAAGGAAGGAGTTTGGAGCCACCTAAGGCAAAACAGCCGTGTGTGTGTGTGTGTGTGTGTGTGTGTGTGTGTGTGTGTGTGTGTGTGTGTGTGTGTGTGAGCGAGAGAGGGAGAGAGCAGGAGGCACAGCGAAAGAGAGCTGATACATAATGAGGTGCAAGAAAAAGCCCACACTCTGCATTGTGCTGAGAACAAAATAATAATAAGAGTGACTAGAGGCAGGAAAATCCAATTACAACAGTTATTACTCCCTCTGCTGGTGAACAGCCAAGAGGGACAATGGAAGCCATTTGCTCAAATTTCACCCAGCGTTTAAGCAGCTTCACCCTTTGCCCTTTGCAGTGCAGGCACATAGCTGCTATATGGGCTCTGGAGGAAGTGGGTTCCCGGCTTTCCAAAGCACTGCACACTCTCAAAGGCATACAGGGGCACACTCCCCGCACGCTGAATGTGCAGTGCAGTGTACGGTGCTCAAACCTGCTGCCTGGATTACGCGCACCTGTTTCACCACGTGATGAACGCGTTTGTTTTGTAATCAAAGCCCGGAACGATACGGCGTTAATAATCCAGAGAAATCTGACAGGCAGGATTTGCAGGCAGATTCAATCTATCGAATGTCTTTAAATTGTCCCGACTTTAAGGCTTTCACACCTACTCAGGCTTAATCTTTTCACTCCAGCTCCATCATTAAGACAATTTTAGCGCAAAATGCAATAAACTAGTGTGTAGGTGTTTGACAGACACTCAAAGGCACACAGCTGCTGATGATGGCAGCTGTCAATCTGAGCATCCCCTTCCTGTTCTTTCACTCCCTTAACTGGACTAAGTGAAAATTCCTCAGCTGGGGGTCCGCCACTTCCTACTGTGACCTATGGCACCACCTGACAGCCTGTTTAACCCTGATGGAACGGGCCTGGGGGTGTGTGGCATTATTTTGCTGCACCAAAATACACCTGGCTCGGCTCACCTCAAAGTCATCCTGGTGAGAAAAAAAAGCCCAATCACCTCTATGCATATGCATTATGCAAATAGTGTCATCAGGAGCATGTGCCCAGAGAGAAAGCAGAGGAGAAGGCAGAGCTGGGCTTGTGGGTGTGCACGAGTATTTTTACATAAGGAAGTAAAGGGCAAAGACAGAGAAAGTCGGTTTGCTCATCTTCCCGTTAATAATACGATAAACTGGTGGGAGGAGGAGGAGGATCAAACTGCCTGCTCATATTTCAGCTGTGTTAATGTCTTCTTTATTTCTATTACATTTATAATGGACATTTCCTCATTGCTGGTTGTTTAGTCTCAACGCGACGGTACGGTTGCAATTCTAACTGCACACACACAATAAAATCCTTATCGGACTTTAAGTTTCTGGTTGATGCAACTTTCTCATTATCGAAACACCTGCCAGAGGCAAAAGCGAACGAGGAAAGCGGATCTCACCTGGTGAAAATATCCCCTCCAACGACCAGCAGAGCCAGACACGACAGCAGGAAAGTTGGGACCTCCATTCCAAACGCCTTGTGCTAAATAATCGATGGGGGGCGTCGGAGAAAAGTTTCCAGGAATGAAAAAGCGACGACAGAAAGCGCCGGAGTTCTTTTCTTTATATATTATTATTATTCTATTTTGGAGCGCTTCCGTCGTGATCCGGCGCTGCCCAGAGGAAGACAAAGTGCGCTGCTGTGGAGGAGGAGGAGGCGGAGGAGGAGGAGGAAAAGGATGCTGAGGATGGAGCTGAGGAGGAAGGTGGGGATGAAGGCGAGGATGATGACCCCATGTCCAGCCACCGCGTTTCCTCCGCGTCCCGGAGCGCAAAACTGTCCCGACCCAGGGCACCGACGATCAGATCCGGCGGAGCCCGCTGCCGCCTGTCCTCCAGCTACACAGACTCGGAGAGGAGAGAGAGAGAGAGAGAGAGAGGAGAGATGGAGGGAGAGGGAGAGAGAGAGAGAGCGATAGAGAGAGAGGGAGTCTCACTAATCTGTCGATCCCTCCTTTGCTCGGCCTCTAAACGTCAGATTCAATCTGGCCCTTGGGGGGCGGGGGAGGCAGGAAGGCATGTCACGAATGTATAGGACTTCACCAGATTATGTAATGTTTGACACGTTTGAGTCATCGGCAGCGGGTAATTACATGGTGCGCACCGAGAGTTGTAGTTTAGTCCAAAATAAAAGAGAGGAGGGGGCAAGCAACGAAGAAGGCTGGAACCCAGGGGCCCAGAGTAGCCACAGGTGTCCTTACCTTTAATTACTATCTATCTATCTATCTATCTATCTATCTATCTATCTATCTATCTATCTATCTATCTATCTATCTATCTATCTATCTATCTATCTATCTATCTCTCTCTCTCTCATAACAATAATAATAATCATCATCATCATAATAATCATAACAATCATAATAATCATGTATATAATATATTAATTATATGTGAATATATAAATGATTACATTTGTACAGCTTCTATAATAGGACTGGCTGCCACAGGTGGACAGGGATTTTGAGCAGTGCCAGAGAAGATAACACTACTGTGTTGGTCTGATGGCTCAACACCTCCACCTCAGCCTCAGTTATAATCCAGCATCTATGTCGTTCGGCTCTAATGCACACCGCTTGCCAGAGACCACCATTATTGGAGAGAGATTTATCCGGCACAGCAACCCAAGGCAGATTAAGTGAAATCGCACTCAGGGTTTTTCCGTTCAGCTGTACAGTATTGGGGGACCCTCATTAGGTGCCATTATGCTTCCGTCCCCACCACCAACCCCCATTCATGCCGTCTCTCTACCTTCAAATATCAAATGAAGACATGAAAAAAAACAATCCTATTAAGCAGAGCAGCTGCTGCGGATGCTGCCATCAATGAGCTCCAGGCACAGAAATACCAACAGGCATAAAAATCTGCTCCCCGGACATTAGAGGCTGCATTACTCCGACTCCACAGCAAACTATTACAGTACTGTGAGCGCCACAGCTTGCTAATGCGATAAAAATAAAAACACATGTGAGCGCATGTGAGCCACACAGTGGTGAGTGGTGAACCACTGTCATCTCAGAAGGTCCCGCGCTCGCCTCAGTATCAGGTAGTTGTATGCCTTCACTCATTTGACGATTCATCTGGGTGTTCACAGCATTTTTCTGTCTACTGTACGACTGCATCATGATGACAGAAGGCAATTTATCAAGTGATCCCCCCCCCCCAAAAAAAGGAAGTGAAGTCATAAACACAACACACTCCCCATAGGAGTTGTCATAATTTAATGGACTTTATTTGGGATCCCAGGGGTACGATCTCATAAAAATGTAATCCCCGCTCTGTTTGATTAAACAGTCAAATAAAGGATTCATAAGTGACAGCAAGAAGTCCGTTCCCCATTCTGTCAAGCCTCGCAGGCCATTATTTCCCCCTCATTAAACATAACCCCTTTTCCGTGCTGGGAGAGCAGCTCGGTGCGCGGTAGCAGCGGTGCACCTGCCCTGGTTTCCTGCTGCCTCACCCCCGGGGAGCAGAGACCGAGCCACGGTCAGCTGTGGATTCGAACCACCGTCTCCTCCTCCCACCGGACCCTCCGCTTTTGATATGAAGATGCCAGGCCACGGCAAACAGTGGCGGGATTGTGTTCTCTGTGTCGTTCCACCACAAGCTATTTCCAATTCCTTTTGTTCCTCTCACGCCCGTGTGTTCTTTCTGCAGCTCTCCCCACTCCGTTGTCATCCTGACGATCCCTCCTTTCTATCGGCTGCGGTCTTTGTTTCTGTTATTTTGCTCTGCCTTTATCTTTCCAACACCTGCCAATTCACACATACACACACACACACATACACACACACACATACACACACACACACACTGTTCATTTATTTATTCGGTCCCCTGTGGTGATAGAAAATATTCTCATACCCGGTAAGATGTCAGTCACACATCTCTCCTCCTCCTTATTATTCCATGGATTCATAGAAGCCCCCAGCATGTCAAATAAAACACTAAAAAGTGCATACTACACAGTGCCGTTGTCGTGTCAGATGGTGCCATATAGTATACCTCGCATGCATAGCAAAACACACAGATTTATGCATTCCCAAGCAACTGTGGCATATGTGTAGCATATCTTTAATCATATCATAACTAAAACGTGGGGGGAAACTTGGCTTAAAGCTTGCGAGTCACGGTGTGTTCTTACTGCGTGTTTAAGGAAAGTCGGAGAGATAGTGATTCAATGTCAGGAAATGCTTTTAATTGACGACTTGAAAATGGAAAGCACGTGAACAAAGCCTGCGTGACTCGTCTTAAATCTTAAATTGTGATTGTAACAGACGCTGTCCATCAACGAGACGTGACTGCAACGTGACGTGACGGGTGGATGGATGATTGATGGATGGATGGATGGATGGATGGATGGATGAGTCGGTGCCGGTGTCGGTTGGAACGCCGGCGCGGTGACGTCAGGCCACGCCCTCGCGCGCCCCGTCTCCATGGAAACGCAAACAAAAATGGCGGAGTAACTTCTTCCGCGAGGAAAAAGTCAATTTCGAGAAGATACCGTTCGAAGATAACAAACGAAAAGCAAGGTAACGTGTTTATGTTGTGCCAGCCGTGTAGTTAACCTGCCTGTGAGCCCAGGCTTTCATTGTGTGCTCGAAGTGTAGCTCTCAGCTGAACTCCGTCCCGGTAGATTGTCAATAAACGGCGTCGGAGTCACACTCCATGGCAGTTACCCTGTATTTGACGCTGAATAATTCATCGAACGGATACATTTGAGGAGTGACTCTGAAACCGTGCAATGAGTGTAAATGAAGAGGCTTCCAAGCATTTGTGGCTTTGTGTAATTGTCTGCTTTATTCAGAAACAGTAGCAAATGGACTTGGAAGACAGGGGAGAGCAGCCTGACCTGGCTGTCGACGGCATTGATGAGAACAGTGACGGTGAGTTCTCTCTTCATATTTATAGCAGTTATTACCCTTTTTTCCCCGATTTAACTGTTTATTTTTGTTGTTATTATTATTGTCATGATTGTTATTACAATTGCTGTTGTTATTCGCTTACTGATACTGCTCATTACTTTGCTTACTTACTACTTTGCTTATTACTTAGAATACTTATTTACTGTTACTACTAATTCTGATTTACTGTGAAGATTCTGTGTGGACTGCTGTGTGTTGTGAATGCGATGCTCTTTTGTGTGCCCCTGGCCCCCGGACAGAACAGTTTACCTACGGGATGGGTGCTCATCACACCTTATGTTAAAATGAGTCTCCAATATCTGTTTGTACTGAAATTATTACACGCACAGACACATATTCTTTGCGATGTTACCTTTTCAGAGAATCAGCCGGGCCAGGAGAGCTCAGAGGACGATGGGCCTGCCCTTCCTCCTGATTTGGACTGGTTGGAGGAACTGTCCGAGTGAGCGACTCTTGCTTTTTATTGTCAATCATCATCATCATCATCATCATCATCGTCATATACCGTCACATTATCTGGAAACGGAATACACGCGTGTCGACCCTCGGTCCTGTTCCTCTGTCTGGCGCATCGAGTCAGTGTGACGCCACAAAAGAGTATATGAGTGTGCTTTAATGCGGCGCAACCGACGTCGTTACACAGATGAATGGTGAGATTTTGCGTGTGAGCTCTCCCTAAATGTCAGCCTGCACGTGCCCACAGGGAGGACGAGGACGGCGGCAGCGACGGCGACCTCGCCGCTGTGGCCGGCGACGCGAAGGAGGGGGGCCCCGCGGCGACCGCGCGGATGTTCAAGCTGAGGCGAAACCTGGACCAGCTGGACCGCTTCCACCGACAGACGGAGCGCGACGTGCTGAAGGCCAGGTCTGAATCCGGCAACCCACGCGCGCCCCTAGGTCCACGGCGAAACGTGCGCGCCCGAGGGGAGGAGGTCCTCGCGCCCCGGTCTTGTGTTTCGTCTCCTATCGTCTTCCAGCCTTGCTCCCCGCCAGCCCCTCAGCTCCACCCTCGCACCATGTCCCCCCTCCTCTTTGCCCTCCTTTCACAGCGCCGCTCTCTTCTCCTTCTTTTTTTTTTGCTACCAATTGGTTCGGCAATTCGTCAGGAAATGATTTCGGACCAAAAAGGGAAAAAAAAAACCCATTTCCCGAACATTTCCCCCGTAATGTCCTCTCTCCCCATTACCCCCCCCCCCCCCCCCCCCCACCTGGCTCTTAACCAATCGGCACCTTTTAGTGCTCAACGTGCCGTGCTTTTCACTTTGCTGCGCCGCTGTGTCGCACGGCGTAGCCCTGCGGAAAGAACATTGGGCAATTAAAGGCATTGAGGCCTGTGTGTGTGTGTGTGTGTGTGTTCGGTCTCACCCAGTACCGCCGATAGATTACCTCATTAGCAGACATAATAACCCATCTCTTCGTTGCGACGGCCTAGAGGGAATGCATCAGTCTGGCGCTCTGAGCGCACTGGGGATGTTGTCCCTCGGATCAGATGAGGTCAGATGCCGTCCCCTCCGCCGACGCTCAAGCGCTTCCTCTCCCGTCTGCCGCGTCCGTCCCCCTCGCAGGGAAGAGCTCGAGCTCTGTCGCCGGAACATCGGGAGCCTGGCGGAGCAGAGGGACGGCCTGGAGACGGAGATGGAGCGGCAGCGGTCGTCGGACAGCGGGTGAGCTCAGAGGTGGCGTCCCGGCGGTGGCCAACGCGGCCCCAGATGGTTTCTGCTACATAGTCGCCCCCCCCCCCCCGCTTGTGCTTTCACCCCGCAGTGTGGCGGCGTTCCGTTTGCGAGCCCGGCACAACCAGCTGTGTCAAAAGCTCCGGAGCGAGGAGGAGCTGGAGGGCCGCATCGACACGGCGCTGAGGCAACACGAGTGAGTCAGAGGAAAAGGGGAAAAAGGCTCCGCGCCGTAAGCCCCCCTTCGCTAAATGCCGCCCCGTCTCGCTGGGGAAAGGGAAATCTGTAGCTCGGCGCCGTAGCTCCGACTGTACCGGTGGATAATAACGTGCACCATCGGCCTCACGCCTCGCGCTCTGTCGCCGCCCATCCGCATCCCCGTTCCTCAGGCTGGAGCTGAGCGAGCTGGAGGTGGAGCTCGGCAGGTTCTCCTGGCTCCGGCAGGAGGTGCGCGAGGAGGAGAGGGCCTTCCAGGCTCGCAAGGCCCAGAAGGCAGCGGCGAGGCTGCAGCAGGAGAGGAGGGCCGGCCAGAACCAGCAGCTCAAGTCGCGGCGCCTCAGGGAGTAGGAGAAACGTCCTGCATGCCCATTTCCTTCCCTGTGAAAGTGTTGGGGACGACGTGTGTAAGCATGCGTGCGTGTGTGTGTGTGATGGTGTTCTGACAGTGAACAGGAAGCCGCGTCGAGGAGAGAGGAGGCTGAATGTCAGCGGAAAGCCGAAGCGGGCCAAGTGAGCCGCGAGAAAGCTGCCAGGCACTTGAAAGAGACCATCAAGAGGTAATCAGCCGGTGAACTGGGAATGCGGAGCGTCTCTGATGGCCCGCTGGAGACTGACGCAGTCCCCTGATGGCTTGCTTGTAGGCACGGTGCTCTGATTTGTCACTGCTGACGTGAGCCAGAGTCATCCATCATGCGGTCAAAACGTAAAAACCACCCATCAGCCACATTGTCGGTGCTGGATCACATGTCCCCTTGTTATGGACTGAAGTAACGCCAACTAGATTTAGCATTGAAATGACAAAGTCCTGGCTTTTTAAAGAGTTCAGTCTTGTTCGACTTTAGACGGATGGAGCGTATGAGGCTGTGGGACGGACACCGCATGGCGACGCCTCCTTGCAGCCCGTGTATTATCCAGTCGATTGTTCCACCTATGCAACCACTGTCCGTTCACAAAATGGTCTTGGCTTTGTCATTCCGGCCCTCGTGAGAAACCTCATTTGTTTTGTCCGGCTCGACTTCAGTCTGACGGCGTCAACTTGCCACTCTTACATCTTGTTTCCCGAAAATTTTATCGGATCGTTCCGTTCATCGCCACGGACGGTTCTGTGACTTGTTATACGTGCTAATAGAGTGCAAGTGGTGAAACCAGAGCCCAGATACATCGGATGTATCCGTATCAAGTTGGGTTATGGGCACCGACGGCAAAGCGTTCCTATTGTGCTGCGATAATGAACCTAAATGTGGCTCGTCTCCAGGAGCCTCGCAGCGCCGCGGGTTTGTTTCGCTCCCCGCGCCGCACGCGTGCGCGCGCGCGCCGACGTTGACGTGCCCTGCGCTTGTCCCCGTTTTGTTCAGGATGCATCGGCAAGAGGCTGAGAGGGAGCGGCGGAGGAGCGAGCTGCTGGAGAGGAGGATGCAGGCTGTCAAGTCCCTGAAATCAAACATCGCAGCCCGCCCAAGTAAGCCGCAGCTCCCATGCATTATTAACACGTCCTATAGCCGCCCTATCTATAAGGCGAGAGACGTTCCCCCAGAGTGCAAACAAACGAGCTTCTCTTGCGTCTCATGCACGTAATGATGCAGCTCCGTGATTTGTGCTAAAATATGTGGGCCCTCCGGCGATGATGCATTCATTGTCGACCGAGTGAGGGACTGTCTACCCAAACTGAATTCTTCCGATCCCTAGGAGGGATGTGAGGCGGGAGCCACGCTTTCGTTATACTGTTGTCACTACGCCCACCACCACCGCCACCCACCACCCACCTCCACAGCAACCTCATTTCCAAACACCACGAATTCAGCTCTGCGCCGCGTATGCCATCATTACGGGAGGCACTTACATACTCGTCATCGTGTTTAAATCTCCGTGTTCCAGGTGCGATTTGCGGGCGAGATGTGATCCGTGACGCGGCGTGTAGTCGGAGGTTAATTTCGCTCATTTCGACAGGAGAGCCTGCGTGTCCGACAGAGGAGAGCCAGGGCGAGCGCTCAGAGGAAGGAGCAGCAGCAGAGGCAACTGCGAGAATCCCTGCAGGCCCAGGGCATCAACAGCACCAGGCATATGTACCAGCAGAAACAACTAGAGGAGATCAAACGAAAGCAAGAGTATGCCCTCCCCTCCTCTCCTCTCCTCTCCTCTCCTCTCCTCTCCTCTCCTCTCCTCTCCTCTCCTCTCCTCTCCTCTCCTCTCCTCTCCTCTCCCCTCCCCTCCCTTCCTCTCCTCTCCTCCCCTCCCCTCTCCTCTCCTCCCCTCCCCTCCCCTCTCCTCTCCTCTCCTCTCCTCTCTTCTTCTCCTCTCCCACACGCGTGTCCTCTACTCCCACTCCATGCAGCAGTGCGTGGGAGTTTTCTCTCTCTCTCTCTCTCGCTCTCTCTCTCTCGCTGCGTGCAGAGGAATACAGTACATGACCACATCTCACCATAATGCGCTGTTGTTGATATGCCCCTCTCAGGGAATTTGCAGCGAGGCAGAAGTCGAAGAGGGCGGAGATTGCGATGAAGGTCCTCCAGGAGGAACGGCTGCTGAAGAGCAGGAAGAGGCAGCAGACGCTGTTGCCCAAACCCACACCTAGCAGCAGGTTCCCCTCCCTGGGGAGGGCCAGAGAGAGGCTCCTCTTCCACCTGGATCCCCGCCCCCCACCAGCCACCCAGGAGAGAGCCTCCACAGTCAGTGCCCCGTCCACACCGTCGAAACGTCTCCCAGTTAAACATGCGCCGACCGTGATCGCGGACCACGCGCCTGTGCCGTTTTTTCAGCAGCTCCGGGAGCCGAGTGAGGCCAGGAGCGCGTCGTCGGCTTCCTCCGAGGTGGAGGACCCGGAGGAGGCGGCGCGGGCGCACCGCGGGGGGGGACCGCCGGAGCCTCGGCGAAAGCCTGGCGGAGCCCGAGTTCTCCGGGCTGTGGGACAGGACGTGCGAGGTGCAGTGACACAAAGGCGAACCCCAGCGAGCTGCTAAAATTAAACACCCATAAATCATGTCCCCTTCTCGGCAGGCACATTGTTTTTTTTTTCAACGCATGTTTCCGCCCGGATGAATTCCCCGCCTGCAGGCCGAGCCGCGGCCGATGAATATTTACACAGCGCAATAAGATCTAAAGCAGATTGGGCCGATTCTGTGCTCACTTGACGGGGTGGTGGAAAGCAGGGGGCCGGAGCAGGCTCAATTCCCTGTAGCCGGACCTCCAGCTCGTTAGAGCGTTCCAATAAACGCGGCTGCCAGCACCTGCTGATAGCAGACCAGTGAGGGATCACGTCCTCAGTGCTGCGCCACAGGGCTCCCTCTGCCTCTGCCTCTGCCTCTGCCTCTGCCTCCTCTGCCTCAGCCTCCCACTCTGCCTCTGCCTCAGCCTCCCACTCTGCCTCAGCCTCTGCTTCTGCCTCAGCCTCTGCCTCTGCCTCTCTCTGCCTCTGCTTCTCTCTGCCTCTGCCTCCTGCCTCTGCCTCAGCCTCAGCCTCAGCCTCTGCCTCTGCCTCAGCCTCCCACTCTGCCTCTGCCTCTGCCTTTGCCTCAGCCTCCCACTCTGCCTCAGCCTCTGCCTCTGCCTCCCACTCTGCCTCTGCCTCTGCCTCTCACTCTGCCTCAGCCTCTGCCTCTCACTCTGCCTCTGCCTCTGCCTCCCACTCTGCCTCTGCCTCTGCCTCTCTCTGCCTCAGCCTCCCACTCTGCCTCTGCCTCTGCCTCAGCCTCCCACTCAGCCTCTGCCTCAGCCTCAGCCTCTGCCTCTGCCTCAGCCTCCCACTCTGCCTCAGCCTCCCACTCTGCCTCTGCCTCTGCCTCTGCCTCCTCTGCCTCAGCCTCAGCCTCTGCCTCAGCCTGTGCCTCTGCCTCAGCCTCCCACTCTGCCTCAGCCTCTGCCTCTGCCTCAGCCTGTGCCTCTGCCTCAGCCTCCCACTCTGCCTCAGCCTCCCACTCTGCCTCTGCCTCTGCCTCAGCCTCCCACTCTGCCTCTGCCTCAGCCTCCCACTCTGCCTCTGCCTCTGCCTCTGCCTCTGCCTCTCTCTGCCTCTGCCTCAGCCTCCCACTCTGCCTCAGCCTCTGCCTCTGCCTCTGGGATGAGGAGCTGTCCAGCTTTTTACAGGCTCACACTGTATCTGAAACGCTCCCGGCTAGGCTAACCCAACCATTAAAGGGCCTCATTAGTTCCGCCGCTCCTCTTAACTATCTACCGGTGACGGCAGCGACGAGGGCCGCCGCCCCGGTAACGGCGATCATCGTTATCGTCGCCATAGATTCACGGACGATGGAATCGGACGGAAGTGTCCGCTCAGAGTCTGCCACTTGGCTCGGACTCTGTCTCTCGCCCGCGCCACAGCGGCAACAGTGATCCGGACCTCCTCCTCCTCCTCCTCCTCGATGGGAGGAGGAGGAGTCGGGGTGGGGCCGGCTCCGTGGGATGGCGAGGCGCCGAGATGCGGGGCGACAGGCGTCACTTCTGGTCGCGCCGGTGCCCGCGTGAGGCCCGGGCCCCGGCTCCCGGCGAGCGCCCGGTGGAGCGGAAGCGATCGGTCCTCGGCGAAGGCGCAGTTCAGGCCGGGGCGCCCTCCTCTCAACGCGCCGTAATGGCTCCTGTTGAGGATGAGTGCGGCGACGTGACGGAGCTAATCAGATGATTCACTGAGGGGTGGGGGGGGCGGGATGGAGGGTGAGAGCGACCACTTAAAGTACTGGCAGAGTCACGTAACGTAAAGCACATCAAGTAGACCCTGTAAGTTTAAAGCCTGATCTGTTTAATGAACCGCCGTTGTTTATCATTCAAATCGGGACACGCTTGTGGTTCAGCCTCGGCCACTCTTTGCTCCATTCGTGTGGTTGCAGAAGCCCCTGAACGTGGAGGCCCCCACACTGGCACAGGCCAGGCTCAGACGAGAGGAACCCAGTGTCGACGCACTCGCCAGAAAGGCTCCTGGGAAGGAGGCGAGAGGGCCCCCGTTCATCAGCAAGCCAGACACCGTCGTCTTCAAGGTACGACAGCCCTCCCCCCCCCCCCCTCCTCCTCCCCCCCGGGGCCCGTGCTCCGGAGAGGCCCGAGGAGGCCGCGGATCGAAACAGCTGACGTTTGTTCAGCCCGCCTCAGCTGTCCCGAAACGCTCTCTCTTTCAGGACTTCGACGTGGGTAGGACGTACAAGAGGAAAGTCGTCCTGACCAACATCGGCTGCGCCACACACCAGTGCAAGCTCCTCGGACTCTCCGCCCGCCTGAGCAACCTCGTCTCGATCAGGTAAGGCCGGAGGTGGACGCCTCGCATGGCGGAGATGCGAGGCGTCCAGAACACCAGAGGAGGGAGCGACTAACGCGCTCTGTCCCGTCGCTCACGCACAGCTGCCCGTGCGCCGCCGCCGCCGCTCGCCGCTCCCTGTCGTTTTGAAAAGAAAGGCGATGGAGCGGACGCCAAAGCGAAAGCCTGTCCTCCCACACGCGGATGGATCGGCACGCTCGCGCGCTCCCCTCACGAGTTAGTGAGTCAGGCTCGGCCTCTCCACTATCTCCTCCTCTCCTCTCCTCCTCTCCTCTCTCCTCCTCTCCTCTCCTCTCCTCTCCTCCTCTCCTCTCCCCTCCTCCCCTCTCCTCTCCTCTCCTCCCCTCTCCTCTCCTCTCCTCTCCTCTCCTCTCCTCCTCTCCTCTCCTCTCCTCTCCTCTCATCTCCTCTCCTCTCCTCTCCTCCTCTCCTCTCCTCTCCCCTCCTCTCCTCTCCTCTCCTCTCCTCTCCTCTCCATCAGCCTGCAGCCCACAGGCCCAGCAAAGAGCCATTGTCCTCCAGGTCACTCGCTGCGTATCGCTTTCCCATCACCCCCCCCCCCCCCCCCACCACGCGTACCCGACGTGGCGTCTTCTTCGTCTCCCTCACTTCTGCCCGACTGAGCCAGGACTCCCTCCCGGGCTGCGGCGAGGGTCAGCTGGAGACCGCTGATGCCGCTCCCCGGCCCCCTTGTGCCGCACCGCTTGTCTGAGCGCATCAGCCCCCGGTCCTCCGCGCCCCGAGTCACGCTGCAGCGCGCTCGCACGCACACACGCACACACACACACACGCCGCGGAATGAGCCATGTGACGTGTTAAAGATACTTCAAGCCATAAAAGTGAGTGAGGATTTAGGAATGCAATCGGGGAAAGCACAGAAACCAGCTTCCAGACCCCCCGTGGTAGAGCTGAATGTTGAAGGCCAATCGACAGCCTTACATAGTTGGGGTCTCTGACACCGCCTCTCTGGTTCCAGCCTCTGCCAGGTTTGGTAACGTAGGCCATCTGGGGACTCTCGCCACGTTTTCGGGTTTTCGGCTCCTTCTGTGTCCGTGTTGCGCAATCCCACCGCACAAGCAGCCGTCCGTCGAGCGAAAGAAAAGAGAAAAAGAGAAACCGCACACACACATTCTCCCCCCCGAGTCGCAGTGGGAGACACGCGAAGCGGGAGCGCGCCAGGCTCTCTCACGCCGTTCCCCCCGAACGCCCCCCCCCCCCCCCCTCCTAGAATGTCTAAAAATGGCATCCCACCCGGGCCTCGCCAGACTCAGACCTCGTTTCGGCGGGAAACCGGAAAGGCCCACCCACCCCTCCGGCGTCCGCCGCGAGACGGAGCCGCGGGATCCGGAGGTGCGACGACGCCTCGGCTCCGGCCAGCCCGGCCCCCGGGCGGCTCCCGGGAGGAGACGCGCCGTTTCGACTCTACAACGCCACAACACCGGAACGGGTCGTGAGGGGGCCCCTCTCCCTCTCTCTCTCTCTCTCTCCGTCACGTACAGCGCGCGGTGCCCTGGTTTGCGGCGCTCTATATAGGGCTCCGCTCGGCTCCTTTCGGAACGCCGCCCCGCTCGCCGTTTAATCCCAAGTGAACTGTTCTATATTTTCTTCCTTTTTTTTTCCTCTCCTCTTTCTCTCCTCTCTCTCTCTCTCCACGTGCGGCTTGGCGCCGCCTGTCCCGAGGCGACGCGGTAAAGACAGAGGCCTCTGCACGCCGCGCGGAGTGGATCCTCGTAACGCCAGCATCCATTTCCTCTCGCTCCGTGGCCGCGTCTCCGCGTTGTTTATGCTTATCGCGTTTTTTCCTGTTTCCTGAAAACCCTGCCTGCGCCTCCGGCCGGCTCCCCCCCCCCCCCCCCCCCCCCCCCCATCCATCGGCCCTCTCCGGGGGCTGCGCGCAAAACGTGCAGCCCCCGGAGAGGGCCTGCCTTTTGAAGCGCGTCGATTTCCTCCTCCCACACAAGTGTGTCGATCACATTCCCCAGCAGCTGGATTCGCTCCGTTCGGCATCAGTCGATGAACCGGCCCGTCATGTCTGTGTTCCAGCTTTGAGCCCCCGGGTCCGCTGCCTGCCGGGATGTCCTGCGACCTGCTGGCCGTGTTCCAGCCGATGGTTAGTGACGTCGCCTCTTGATCGGCTCTTGCCAACACGACAGAGTCTGTCTCGCCTTTCTGAGACGGCTCGGTGTGCCCAAGCAAGTCATTTTGTCAGGTCTCTTATCGGCAGTGCTGTAAAGGTGTGTGTCGGCGTCACGTCTAAGCGTGCGCGAGACCGACTAGCAAGCTGCTAGCAAACGCCGACCTATTGTCTGCCTCCCGCAGACCAACGAGGACTGTGAAGGGGAGGTCCGCTTTGCCTCGACGGAGGGTCCCTTCTCTGTGCCCATCCGCTGCACCACAAAGAAATGCCACGTGAGTCCAGACTCGTATCGACGCCACTGTCTCCGTTCACGGGTGCAGTGACGGGTTTAGGTTGTTCACAATGCACCCTGGTCTCCCTCCCGCCTGGGAACACACTGCGAGGCGGCTCTCTGCTGCAACACTCACCGTGTGAGAATGTCTCCTCCCCCTCCAGCCGGAGGTCGACGGCCGGCTGATCGACTTTGGCGTGCAGGTGGTGGGCCGGGCGGTTTCGCGGACCCTCACCTTGAGCAACAAGGGCGCGCTGGCCACCCGCTTCCGCCCCTGGACGCGTCCACGCGCCTCCGGCCAGGAGCCGGCCGGGCCCGGATGCCGCCCGGGGCCTCTGCCAGCCCCGGCCAGGTCAGGAACGCCAGGCTGGCGCGGGCTCGGGTCGCGGAGGAGGGGGCGGCCGACGTGACGGGTCGCGTGTGTGCGTGCGTGCGTGCGTGCGTGTGTGTGTGTGTGTCGCTGCAGGAGACGAGCGGCGACAACACGGCGTGGAGCAACGCCACCGCGAGCGCCGGGGAGGAGCCCCGGCCCCAGCCGACCGGCCCGGAGGCGTCCGCGGAGCGGCAGGAAGAGCGACCGCGTAAAGCACGCACGCACACACACACACACACACACACACACACAAGCACGCCTGAGCTAGAAGAGCGACGTGGACCTGGAGACTGAGGGCAGACGGGAAGCGGCCGCAGGCCACCTGCCCTAATCATGCAAAAGGTGAACCTTGTTTAAGAAATAGCATTAGCATTAGCATAGCAAACAGCATTTGCGGGAGAAAGTGAGTACTCACTCCCGTGAGGGTGGTATCTGTCATCTCTCCGCTCTCGCGAGGACGTTTGGTCCCCGTGAGAACACCAGTCAAAGGACACGCACGCGCACACACACGCACACACACGCACACACGCACAGAGGGTTCACCTTGCCCTCGCAGCCGGCTGGCGGCGGACGCATCCCTCGGATCTGGAGGCTCCATCGCTGCTCTCAGCACTTTGCGGCGCCGATGCTTTGATAAGCCGCTCAGCCTTCTGCCTCTGCCTCTCAAAGTATTCTCTCATCTTCTAATTGTGGGTTTTCTTGTGTGTGTGTGTCTGTGTGTGTGTGTGTGTGTGTGTGTGTGTGTGTGTGTGTGTGTCAGAGGCTTCTGCTTCAGGCCCGGCGGCTCCTCCCGAGATGGACCCGGACCCCCCTGACCTCGGCGACATAAGCCTTGGGCACGTAAGTGTTTGCATGCCGGCGCTCCATAATGGTCCCGTTTCAGGATCTCTCCTCGGGGACTCTCTCCCCGATCCGACCCCGGGGATCCGAGCGCCGAGGCCCCCCGGGCCCCTGAACGTTTCCTCGGAGAGCGTGCGCCCGCGTGCCTGCCGAGCCCGGTGGCCCGCGTCGAGGCTCCCGGGTCGTCAGGGCTTCATTACGTCTCTCCGGCGGGGGGGCTAATGGCGCATCGCCTCCCCCCTCTGCGCCCCGTTATGGCTCTGTGTGTGTGTGTGTGTGTGTGTGGGGGAGGTGGGGGGGGGGGCCAGCCCGCGGCTCCGTCATTGTCATTCCGGCTGATGCTTTCGCACTAGAGGAGAGGAGCTGCACATCTTTGAGACTCGTGTCAGTGTGAGAAACATTCGTTTGTGGACCGGACCGATTTCCATTTCCCCCGTCACATCCCACTTTGACCCGCCTGCCTCCGCTTCATGTGCCATTTACTCCCCTCTCTCTCCACCCAGGGCCTTGTCTCTACTGACTCTTTACATTCGCGGACCAACAGAAGTGTCTTTTCCTAGAAGATGCCAAGCCCAACCCCTAACCCAACCCTAACCACATAGATTTCAATCCGAAGCCTCCTTTGTGTGTTGTACCTGCCTCCAGGTTACAGAGGGGGAGCTCGGGCCTTTTGCCAGCGTCAAACTGGCGATTGAATTCACGCCGACCGTTCCGGGGGAGACCAAACTGGACTTCCGCATCCGATTTGCCGACCCGGCCAGCGAACCGGTAAGGCCCTCGTCACTTCGCTCACGTCAGAGTCGGGGGTTAAAAAGAGGCGGGCGTGCTCCCCTGAGGTCCCCGTTCTGTGATCGAAGACGCGTCCCCCCCCCCCCCCCCACCCCCCCCCCAGATCCCCATCCAGGTGGTGGCTGCGGCGTGCGGCGTCCCCGTGTGGGTGGACCAGCCCAGCGTGGACCTGAAGATCTGCATGTTCGACCACCTCTACCAAGACACCGTCACGGTCCACAGCAGGTAAACGAGGAGCGTTCAGGGGCGAGGAGGAGCTGACGACCGGCCTCCCCCGAGGAGCAGTCATAGTCAATGCAAGTGTTTCACACTTCCGTTTCATTTGCGGCCGGAAGATTCCCCGGGGATGGAGTCTGGGAAGCGACACTGATGCGGCGTGCCGGCTTATCCGCCGGATGCTCAGCCCGCGCCCCAACGGCCATTTTTCACAGAAAAACGGCTCATGGAAATCCCTCAAAATTGACAGGGCCGGCTCGCTCCCCCCCCCCCCCCCCCCCACCCCCACCCCCCACCCCGTCCCAGGGCGGCAAATGGAACGAGGAGGAAAAAACAAAACAAACACACGTCGACGTATTAGCTGATGAGCAAACGATGATGTCAGAGGGCCGGGGCCGTAAGCTCCACGCCGGCGCAATCCTCTTTGGCCCCCGGCGCAGCGGTGCGGAGCCACAGCAAATCCTTTATGATCGTGGATGTGATACATTAGGAGGCACGAGGTTAAAGGAGGCACAAGGGGGGGGGGGGGGGGGGGTGGGGGGGGGGGGGGGGTGACATCGGGCGGGGCACCTAGACGGCCGTTGTGTCGCATCATGTGGGGGAGGGAGAGCGAAGTGTGGGGGGCGGGAGGTGGGGGGGGGTGGAGGGGGGGGGCGGGGATTTGTGACAAGTGCCATCTGGTGCGCTGGCACACCAGCGCATGTGACAACATGACGGCGACGGCGTCAGCGTGGACGGCGGGGGGGGGGGGGGGGGGGGGGGGGGGGGTGGGGGCAGAGAGAGAGAGAGAGAGAGAGAGAGAGAGAGAGAGAGAGGAGAGAGAGAGAGAGAGAGAGAGGAGGAGATCTCGCCCTGCCTCTGAGAGCAGCCGTCCGGACACGGAATAGCAGTCCATCTGAACGTGACTCCTTCCCTCCGATTGAGGGGATTTTGAGAGGCTTTCAATGTGCTGCATTCCCACTCCTGCCCGCGAGCCAGCGATCGGAACGTTCTGCAGACAGTTGGCGGGGGTTTTTTTTTTTCTCTCCTCTCGCAAATGTGCGTGCGCGTGCGTGCGTGTGTGCGCGTGCGTGTGTGTGAGTTCATTTCAAACCCTCCTCCACTGGCACCTGCTAGGGAGTTGAGCATCCTGCCCAAACTCGGGCTACGTAAAAAGGACAACCAGCCGGCTTTTGTTCTCCTTTTGTTCTCTCTCTCTCTCTCTCCTCTCTCTCTCTCTCTCTCTCTCTCTCTCTCTCTCTCTCTCTCTCTCTCTCTCCTCTCTCTCTCTCTGCAAAGCCGCCCCCTCCTCGGTCTTCTCTGCCTCCCCTGAGCTGCTAACGTGTCGGTCCAGCCTGCCCGCTGAGTTGTCTGGCCTGAGAAGTAGTAGAGAAGCCGCGAGTTGCCCACCGTCGAGGCCCGCACCGGCGCTAATGAGAAGCCCCTTCTCCCGGGCGCCCACTTCAGAGGTTTCGCTGCATGTGATGAGAGAGAGAGAGAGAGAGAGAGAGCGCCGGGCGTTGCGGGCGACCTGGTGTCCCCGGAGCCTGCGGGGAGGGCATGTGGAGCGGGGTAAACGCAGCCACCTGCTCCCTGTGAAGAAAGGGCAGAGGCACCGCTGGGTTTGCACCAAGCAGGATCGGGCGTAGTCGCTGCTTTTGTCCTATGTGGCACGAGGCACCAGCAGACCCCCCCCCCCCCCCCCCCCCCCGCCTCCCCCTCCACCACCACAACACCTCAGAGGACAGCATAGAAATATTGATATCACAGAGTGAGGCTTACATCATCGCCTGCACGGCTTCCAATGATGCGAACTCGCTCTCTTAATCGCCAAAATATGGCTTCGAACAAGCTCCCACTTCAAAGACACGCTCAGCGAAATGCCCCCCCCCGTTTATTAAAGGGCCTAATTACCCCCAATGATTACGTATCCGTGAGTATTCCTCCGAGAGCCGCGTGAAGGTTATCATTCAGCGCGAATGGAGCCGGTGGCTTAATACCCCCCCCCCCCTCCACCACCAGTGACCCCCGAGAGAGGCAGAGAGCGTCCTTGCCTCGGGGAAGCGACCATCTGGTTGACCCCCGCCGCTCAAACTGGGTCACCGTCATTTCAGAGGGGGTGGGTGGGAGGGGGGGGGGGGGTTTCGAAGAATGGAGGACTCACTTTCACTTTCCGGGCGAAAGTGGGGCTCTCGCCTCCAGTAGACGGGAGGCCCTAGCAGGTGCCAGTGGAGGGAGGATACGGTAAGTTCGCCTCGCTGTCGCGGAGAGTGTTTCTTGTTGTCGCGTTGTCTACGGTTATCGGGCGAAGGGACGCTCCTCAGCGTCTGGAATCTCCATCTAAAAGCGCCCGTAAATCCATAGAGGCCGTGACATTCCTTCGTCCCAGGCTTTCCTGTTTCAAGGGGCGGACCCCCCGTTTATTTGTCCGTCTATTAGCCTGATGAAAGCGCACCCTCTGCTCCACAGGGCCAGCGCAGCCCTGAAGCTGACCTTCGAGGTGTGCCCGGGAATGAGGAAGCACCTGGAGATCCTCCCCAAGACGGGCTTCGTCCAGGCCCGCTCCAGCTTCAGCGCCCAGCTCCGGTTCCTGCCGAGGTGAGCGAGGCAGGCGAGGACGCGCCGCCGGGCGCCAATGGGCGACGGGATGGCTGGCGCCTTCGTAATCTCGTTTTCAGGCCGCAGGCTCGCTGGGGTCCTGTCCACCGTCGGGACCGAGACACGCCAGCCCCGCCGCAAACACCCAACGACTCACAGAGGCGTTCATGGGGGGTGTTCACGGCACACCGGGGCAACTTTGGAGGGAAAATCCCAGTATCTGTATGAAATGGTCCAACCCGTCCCACCAGTAGAACCAGTTTCAGTATCGGCCGAGTAGCTGGTGGTAAAACGTGGTAAACATCTCTGAACCGATGGACCAGCCACGGCTCCCACAACCACTCTGAAGGAGAGGCTGCTTCTTCCTCTGCAGCAGCGCGAGCCTCTATATTTAGACGGGGGGGGGGGGCAGGGAGCGGGGAGGCAGGAGCGGAGCGGGCCAGCGCGGAAGGAGCCAGGAGAGCGGGGCAGGGCCCCCCCCCCCCCCCCCCCCCCGGGGCAAAAGTGAGAGGCGTGCAGTATGTAAAAAAAACCACAAGTGTGGGCGCCAGTATTCCGCTGCCTGCCCTGGATTTTCGTTTACATTTTTGGATGCGAGGCGAGGGGACGTCGATGATGTTTGAAGCGGGGGGGGAGGGGGGGGAGGGGGGGGGGCCACGCGGCGGTCAGCGTTGGGCAGCGGGGGGGCGGGGGGAGGAGGAGGAGGAGGAGGGAAGTGAGGAAAACGCTGGTAATCTGCCCGAGTGGATCGCCAGCGGTTTTAATGCCGCGGATTACGGCGTTATTACCGCCGCTGCTGCTGCTGCGGCGCTGCGAGCCTTCACTGGCACCGCCATCAGCCTCGGCAGCCTCGGCAGCCGCCCCCCTCCCTGCTCCCTCCCTCCCTCCCTCCCTCTCGCACTCCTTCCTCTCTCCCTTTCTATCTTTCCATCTTTCCCTCCCCGCCTCTCCGCGCTGTCTTCTCCCACTCTCCTCGCGCCCTCTCTCTCTCTCTCTCTCTCTCTCTCTTGACCTCTCGCCTCTCTGCTCAACTATACTTTCCCTCGCTCTTGGCTTCTCTCAGCCTCTCCCGCATCCTCCCCCCCCCCCCCCCCCCCCCCCCCCCTCCCCTGCCTCTGCCTGTTATTATCACGCCGGGCTCATCCCTCGACGCCCCCCCCCCCCCCCCCCCCCCCCCCCCCCCCCCCCCCCTCCCCTCCCCCGCCCCGCCGCCTCATGCGATGGCGCCGCCGCGTCCGCTTACGTAACCCGCGGAAACCGGAGCCGCCGTCCCGCGCTCTCCTCCGCCGTCGTGCTTTCTACAGGTTTTGACGGAACGGCGGTGGCGCCCAGGCGGCGGAGCGGCGGGCCGAGTTCGCAGCCCGCTTCCCCTCGCGCAGTCGCGCACCACTTTCGCGCGCGCGCCTCGCGAGGGCGTTATTCGGCTTTCGCAGCGCGCTGGTCGCCAACCGACAGTCGCCCGGAACGAGTTTTTGCGGTTTTTTTTTAATAAACCACGCACGTCACATAGATAATAGAGAGACCGGGAGAAGAAGAGTAGATAACGTGGCTTGAGATGTCTTACTCGTCCCTATTGTACCGCCACATGCGAAGAGGAGGGACACCTCACTCCATTTCAGATTTCCTCACCTTCCAAAATGAATGGGAGCTCACCCTTACTCGGGCTCTTTATCCTGTTTTTTCTGGCCCGTGCCCGGCCGGATATCTGCCTCTCGTCCATCATTTACTCGAGCTTAGCCTCTCATTCCTCAGAGGCTCATTTACTCTGTGCGTCTCGCTGAGAGCCCAGCACCTACCCTCGCAGCGAATACCCACAGCTTCCTCTAAACGGGACTTTCTTTCAAAGAAGCAAACCAGCAAAAACAAACACGTTGTTCATCATTTATTCATATCTGCCTGCCTTTGGTGCGTTTCTTGGGCTGGGGTGCAGAAAGCGCCGGCTATTTTCGGCTGGCGTATTTGTTTGGATTTGGGAATGCGGGCACAGCATGGCGAGAGGCGCGAGAACGGCTTCTATTGCGCACGGGAAGGAATATTTAATTATCCAGATGGTTGGAGGAGTGGCGCAGGATGGTGGAAACGGCAGCGAGCAGCCTTCTGGGTTGGGTATCATCAGGGGATTTACGTCCTGGCAAAAAAAAAACAACAAATACTTTGATTGAAAGTCATGACAACGCAGAGAAGCTGAAGCGGCAGCCATGATGGCCAGAGCTCTCAAAACCAGGGCTTGAATTATCTACTTAGACAGCCCGAGGCCCGAAGAGTCCTCCACCTACGCAGGAAACGATCTCGGGAGCGTAAAACAAGCGTGTTTCCGGCATGTCAGTGAGCTGTACGTTTCATCTGTCATGCCGGATCTTGCCTTCAGATCTGCTGTTCCTTTTATTTTTTTCTGTTTTGTTGGGGTTTTTTTTTGGGGGGGGGGGGGGGGCGTGCTTTTGTTGTACGCAGTGGCAGTGTGTCATTGGAAACGGCGCTGCCAAGTTTCCGGCGCCAGAGCTTGTGATTGGATTTCCAAATCCTCATTAGCAGCCCTGCTTTCACTCGCACACACACACACACTGGCAAATCCGGGCTCTGGAATGACTCACAGCCGTCATTCTTTACACAGGTGTTTTGCTTCTTGCCTTCCCTCCCCGGGCGTCTGGGAGAGGGTGAGCGCACTCTCGCTTCCTGCTCCGAAAAGGATTGCGCTCAACCTGCCCACGTCCCTCGCCGTGCGCTCCCTCGCCTCATCCCCCTCCTCGTCCTCCGCTTCCATTCGTCACCGTCGCGGCCCACGCGCTCCTCTGGCGTATCCGGAGCCCCCCCCCCCACCACCACCACCACCACCACGACGCCCCGAGGCCAGCGGTTCACGTCTGGTAATGATCACAGCAAGCT